>PRKT01000769.1:127701-190722 GCA_003671525.1 Saccostrea glomerata
CCCCCCCCCCCCCAAAAAAAAAAATCAAGTAGAGATGAGAACAATATAATTAAAGTGGAATCAATCATTGAGAAAAACCTCATGAAAATTAGATCTGAGTTTAAGAAAATGGATTGTTACAATGCCGGTTAGTGCATCAAGTGTATTTAGAAATCTTAAATTTGAGTTGTTTGTCTGCATGCAAAATTTTAGCATTTAAAGCCTGTTGACTTTCATAGTCGGTTCAAGTTTGCAAGATTGACTGAAAGGAAGAGCGAAAGAAGTGGACAGCAGTTACATGTAACACATGCTGGTAGTTCTGAAACAACACATTTATTTATATGCAACTTTAAATTAAAAAAAAGATATCTATTTTGAGAGTGCCAGATATAAAACAAGAAAAGTCTCAAGTATCCAGTGAAAATTCTAAGCATTAGTCTCATGTTATTTAGGATGTAATGTTGGGAAACACTTGGAGAATAACATTTTAGGATTTTTGCCATAGTAACTGAAGTGGAGAATGTTGGGTACTTCTGACCCCCAAAAATAATTTTGAATATATGCTGATTAAATTGATATATAAAATGTGTAGCTTTAGTTTTCATTTATCTATCAGTCTTTAGATGTGTGACATATATTGTGAAACACTCTGTTCATGCTTTGATATTAGTATTGATTTCAAAAGCCCTTTTTCTTGCGCAATTAGAGGTGTTTCTTTTATTTGAGCCCTAAATCTAAACATTTATCATTTTAAAGCTGTTAAGTATAGAATCAGAATTATCCCTAAATAATGACTTGATATCTTTTGACTTCTATATATTCACTGCAAAATGTTTATAGTTGTCCCCCGCTTTCTCGAAAGCGAGGGGACAGTAAATTTCATTCGTTTGTCCAGCTGTCCGTCTGTCCGTCAGTCTGTCCGTCACAAAAAACTTTAACCTTGCCCATTACTTTTGATTTAGTGGAGCTATGACTTTCATATTTCACATGTGTATTTCTTGTGACAAGACCTTTCTTTGGGTACAACAAAATTTGACCTTTTGACCTTGACCCTGGAGATTGACCTACTTTTACACAAAAATTCCAAACTTTTACTCTGGCCATAACTTTCGAATTGGTTGATACTAGGGCTTTCATCGTTTACATATATATTTTTTGTAACAAGACCTTTTATTGGATACCAACAACTTTGACTTTTTGATCTTGACCTTGGATATTTCCGTACTTATGAAAAAAGCTTCTTCCTTGATCATAACTATTGAACAGTAAGTGCTAGAGCTTTCATACTTCAAATATCTAATCCTTGTGAAAAGACATTTCATGGGATACCAAGAACTTTGAACTTTGACCTTGGAGTTTGACCTACTTTTCAAAAACTTTGACCTTGGTCACAACTTTGGAACAGTAGATAGCAGTAGATAGCAGGACTTTCATATTTAACATATGTATTCTTTGTAGCAAGAACTTCCATTGGATATCAACAACCTTGACTTTTTGACCTTGACCTTGGAGATTGTTTGTACTTATGAAAAAACTGTAACCTTGACCATTACATTTGAATGGTAATGGCTAAAGCTTTCTTATTTCACATATGTAATCCTTGTGACTTTTCATTGAATACCAAAAACTTTAACACTTTAACCTTGACCTTGGAGCTTTGAGGCTTCGTAGGTCTGTGTTTGCTCTGGTCCTGTTTTGTATTGTTTTATGAACTTTGATATTGAATTGAATACTGTTTGTTATCTCTATATATTTCTTTAAAAAAATTATGCAATAAGCTGGCTAGTAAATGCCTTGTTCCGCCATAAATTGCGTCATTATTTCCAAATCGGAGGGGCAATAAAGAAACACAGAATACACAGTGATACATTATGACGTCATAATAGGCGAGATTAGGTCAATTTTTAGAACACTGGTTTCCGTGATATTGGTATTCAGAAATGTAATTTAACTCTAGAAATTTATAGAAACGTGTAAATATTGATAAAACTAAAAAAAAAAATTAATCGGCTGTATATGTCATTATGATAAAATTATACTACCGATGAGGTCATATGTACACATCAAGTAACCTGGGAATTGATAATGTGGTGTAAAGATTGATTGATTGATTGTTTACTGTTTAACGTCTCTCTCCAGAATATTTCACTGATGTGGAGACGTCACCATTGCCGGTGAAGGGCAGCAAATTTAGGCCTATGATCGGCACTTACGGCCTTTGAGCAGGGAGGGATCATTTTCGTACCACCTGTGCTGTGACATGGGGCCTCGGTTTATACAGTCTCATCCGAAGGACCGCCCCATTTAGTCGCCTTTTACGACAAGAAAGGGCGTACCGAGGACCTATTTTAACCCGGATCCCCACAGGGCTGTCGTGAAAAGAGAATTTGGCTTTGACTGCATGTACAAAGATATTTAATGTGGCGTTTAAAAAGCAAATACCGTGAATAAAATGTGAAAATCACATGAAGTTTATTTAATGTTAATTTATATTCATCGATAAAATTATCTTTCGAAGACAGTCAGTTATATACGTATCCCGGTCGCCCTTACCTCTGTCAGTGTCGACAGAAATAATACCTCATAACAACAATAAGCTGAGTTTTTCAAAACATCAGATTTCGCACAGATGGTAATTGTGCCTTCTCAGATACTTGGAAAGTGCTATTAGAATCCCGAGTTCAGCCTGGTTTTGCGTAAAATCTCGGTTCATAATTATATAGAAAATTCAAAACATTGGGTAAAGTTTTGTTCAAAAGTGTGGAATAATTTTTTCCCTGTCAGGACAGTGGGATTTTAGCAGCAATTAAAAGACATAATAGATGTTTTTCGATTATATTTTTTTATTCGAAGAAATCATTAAACTCCGGGGTACTCTTTTTGCTAATAATAGAAGTCACGTGATGCCGTGGTGGTGGTGCACGTCCTTGCGTTAGACACTCATATCTTTATGCAATAATTAATAAAAGTATACGATTATCAGGGTTTTTGTTAATTTATCAAACCCAATTTTCTTTAAAAAGTCTTAATTTCCCGAGAAATGATATATATACTTCCTTAAGTTTGATGTCAACTTCAAATGATTATAACAATTATACTTGCAATTTAGAGGTCATCTATAAATTCCTATATTGCAAGGGCATAACCAAGTAAAAAATCTTAGTTTAATTTATAATTTTTTTCAAAACTATATGCAGTTTGTGAAAATTGCTGCCAACCTATATAGATTCCCTTTTTTATTGCTAAAATTTAATTTGTTGAACGGTAGGTTGAATATTTTGCTGGTCAATTACATTAAATATAGCTATAATTAATTTATTTGCAAGATTTCATGAGGTTTGCAGCACATTTCAAATATCTTAATGTTTCTTGACTTTATGTATAAAAGTTTGTCAAGATACAATGAGGGAATGCCCTTGCAATAAATCGATTTATTAGGGCCCTTCTATTACTTTTTCAATGGATCTGCATACAAACAAACGACAGTATCTCTTGAGAATGTACGGAAAGTTTATCAATAAAATACTAAAAAAGACATCGCATCCAAGTTAAAGGCGTTTTTATTTAATTGCAAATAATATTTATTTGAGAACAAAAGACATTTTTCCATTGTACAAAATGTGACTTGACCAGTCTCTCACTGTGTACAAACTGTCGCATTGACAAGTGCATTGCAATCGATGTATCGATTATGAACTGTTGCACGTAATACTGCACGTAATAGTAAGTTTTTAAGTTGTTTAAAATAGCACATGATTATTTCATTTTGTGGTTTTTTGAAGACTTTAAGTGTGACACATTAAGTGTGACGTTATAGTAAACATTTCCCATACAAATTAGGCTCCACCTCCTTACTTTAACCTTAACTGTGCTTCGTCCCAATTTTCATTAATTCATCCTTTTTGAAGATCAGGTTTTGTAGCAAAATGATAGAGTTTCGATAATCCTATGTGTGTGAAAATCGGAAAAGTTTTGTCACAGATGCACCGGTTCTCTTGAATAAATTTTATACGACAGAAATCTACATTATGGTAATATATTACCCAAAGAACAAGCATTCTTAGAGTATTGTGTTAGCAACAGGTCCCTCATCGGGATCCTTTTTCACATTTTGATGTCATATTAAATAACCTGTATGAAAAGGTGCCCCCAAAATTTGAATATTTTAGTAAACACTCGCTATTGAATGAAATAACACAAAAACATCCTTGAAGTCCATAGTCATACATACATGCTTTGAAAATATTCCAAACAGCCCATTTCACATGGGTTTAAAACAATTGTATGGAAAATATAATCATACTTAATTTATGAATTGTCAATCAGTCAGATTATTATAATTGTTTTCAGGACAAGTTCTCACCATAGTTATAATGCCTCCCTTTCATATGGAATATAGCAGAAAATTGGTGGATGAGAATCGCACTAAAACGATTTTTTAATAACATAAAATGATTCGCATTGGAAATAACTACCAAATTAATTAAGCATTTGTTAAAAATAATATTTTCTTTTAACGTAAAACATACATTCACAGAAACACGAAATTTCCATACAGTTTCTCAACATAATCTTTTTCTTGCTATTTACAAACCATGTTGACAATCGGAACTAGCAATGAGCTAGAGTTTTATCCCATTATTTTCCTTTTCTATATATAACGTCAATATGCCTAAACACAGAACGCATTATTTCGTTGAACGGGGTCCAGATCGTGTTTGGACCATTAATTTTCGCGAAGAACGACACACATCTTAAACCACATTTTGGAAGAATGAAATGCCATAATTCTAGCTGTCAAAAATCAAATCTGATCTGCAACTTATCATGATACATTCACATACCGAAAAGTAGCTACATATTTTCAGACAGAGTTTAGGAAAAAAATTGCAGAAAAACATGTAGGATAGACTGATAGACGGACAGACGGACGGACAGATTCTGAGGAAACCTATTGTCCCATCTGGTTTCACTGGAAGAGGACTAATAAGTTATAACCTTCTCTTGTCCACTTGTTCATATTTCCTCAGTTTTCCATTACTTGTTATCTGCATTTAATAAAACATTACCCTTTGTAAATTTTTTGATTGGACAAACCATCGTCACATTATATAAATGTTGAAGAAACGAACATTTCATTGACGTTTATTGATTTTTTTTTTTCAAAGCAATAATAGAAACAAAGTAAATCATGGAGACATCTAATGGAACATTTGTACGGCACAGTAGATGAAACAAGACTTTGAGTTCGATGTTATCGATAAGAAATTAAGAGGACAAAACTGAATAAGAAATTTTAAAAAAGTAACTGCTGGGGTGGCAAGGATTGATTCCAGACTTCATGATCAAGATTTTGGAACATTGCTCAGGTTAATTGCATCTTTTACAATTTTTTCTCAATGACATCTCATCAGTTAAAATCAGATATTTCTGCTTCGTTTTTGCCTTTTCCTTAAGATAAGGCAGCAAGTTTTCCAATTTTTCAAATTAAGTAAAGAAAATGGATACTACCAGGCAAAGGAGAGTGTATATGCTGCCACAACACAGTTTTGAATTTTTATTTTTCTTTGTATAATTAAGAGTATTAAAAATGAAGGACCTGAAATTGATTTTATGATGCCTGTACACCGTTTCATAATCAAACTTTTAGGAAAAACGTTCAAGATAAATATATTTATTTCAAAAACTCATAGACATTCATTCCACACTTAATAAAATGATCAATAATGTGAAAGCTACATTAAAAATAAATCAATTGTACATGTACACTGCTTAACAACTTAAGACAATTTTTATTCTATTCATCGCAAAAGAATCAAAACACTAATGGCCCCTTATATGAGCTATTGCCACACTTTGCTGTTAATGTCCCACACTTGTAAGACGAACTATCGAATTGGACCATAACTGAAATGTGTTCTTAAAACTTGCATATTTCTTAAAGATGGAAGATTGAAGTCACTGCAATTTTTTTTTTGTTTGTTTCTTTTTTTTTTATCTTTTTAGACAGTTCTGGTTTTATTGGTCAAATAAAATTTAAGAGTGAAAATCAAAAATGAATAGATTAGATTGATAATCTTGAAAAATCATTATCTCGTACGAAAATTAGATCCATGAAAAATTATTTCACATGCTTTGAAAAGTATTTCAACCAATAATATATTTGAAAATTTTCATGTCATGTGATTTCTACCAACCACGAAAAGAAGACGGTCATCAACTCTTTATCCTGATACAACCGTAACACCTCTTCTTTTCTGAAACCAAAGAATAAAAGAAAAACACTCTTGTATAGTAATTAAAAGTCTTCCATTAATTTAGCTCCCATCAGACTTCTCACAAATATATTGAGTCTTGACAGAACATATTCCATCATTCCATTCGCCATTATTGAGTAGCTGAATACAGTCTTCCTCGTGTGGACTGTAAGGCTCAATTCCAAACCAGTTGGTGAAATCTATAGAGGTGTTTGAGTGGCTCCACTGATATCTACCTTCTACTGTTATATCATTACCACTAGTCCAAGCAAAGCAACTAAGGTATACATCTGATGGACACTTGTCTGAAATGTATCAACAATTAAACTTAGATACATATTTGAAGGACACGTGTCTGAAATGTATGAACAATACAACATGGCTTTACAAATTTAGCCATAATATAGTATAACCAAAGTTCAACATTCCATCTAAGACTTACATTGTATGTATAATATCAGGGTTACCAATACACTTGAATTCAATTGTATCTACATAAAAAGTAGGCGTTAATAAAAGGTTTTTGAAAACGCGTTTCAAAGCGCTTTCATCTGTGGCTCTCTGCTTAATTTCTCCTCATTTTCTCATTCAGAGAGATTCAGTTTTGAAGCTACTTTGATAGTAGCTTGAAATATGAATATATTAACTGTTTTGTACAATTTAGAAATTTATTTCAAAATCAAGGATTTCCCCCCTCATGAATAGCTCTGTTCCGTCGATGTACTTAGCTTTTAGTTATCTCTTTTCAGCACTCAAAGTTCTAATTATTTAAATATTAAAGATATCCAAAGTTTCGGTATGAGCATCATTGAAGATGCAAACTTTGTTGATATGCGCATTCGGGTATCAAATTTGGTAACGTACAAAATTTGTATTCGTCAGTAACCTTTGACTTTACCTTTAAAAAGAAAAGTCTGGGCCAGCCAATCAGATTCCTCTTTAGTTTCTATTTCCACAAGATAGGAACACCTGACTTCACATTCAGACTGGAAATGAAAGTTGTTTTTATAGATGATTAATTGATTGATTGATTGATTGCATACTTTAAACGTCCCTTTCGCGAATGTTTCACTCAGATAGAGACGTTAACGTATGATGATGAAGGGCTTCAAATTAAACCTATACTCGGCACTCAGGGCTATTGCGCAGTGAGTATTCTTTATTGTACCAACGGCTTCGATAACACGGAACCTATGTTTTAAAGTTATATCCGAAAAGCCCGAGACTTTCACTTCTAATTCTGAATGCTTGGCGAGGGAAGAGTTACTTCAGTTACTGTTTAACAATGATGTTGCATATGACAATGGAAACTTGGACGGTATTGTAGTATTTTTCATCGCTATTTTACAACACTGTGAGAGATGACAACAATTTTTTAAAAGGTTTATAGTAGTCGTTAACATTTCTCTTCAACAAGGCTGTGAGAGAGGAGAGTGCAACCTTTGACGATTATAAATTTGTTGTTGTTGTTGTTGTTGTTTAACGTGACTATTATTAGTTTGTCTGTTTGCTCCTTGTTTAATGTGCCGGTTTCTCTCGAAAAAGTTTTACTAATATGGCATCGCATCAAATTGCTGATGGAGAGCTGCAAATTTATAAGTCTAGTATGACATAGGGCCAATGATGGATCTTTTTGAAGAGACACAACCTACTGCAACACGGGGCCTCGAATAATAAGGCCTCATACGAAGGACCTACCTCAATGATGGATATTATTTCTAGCCGAAACCTACTGCGACACGGACACGGGACCTTTGTTACTGAGGTCTCATCCTAACGACCTACCTTCACGCACCACCTACTGAACCACGGGACATCAGTTAATAAGGTCTCATCAGAAGGACCTATCTCCTCGTCCTGCGACTGTATAACAGAAATTAATCTCTGAGCGACTCGAGCAGCTTAGTTATTAGACATTTTTTGTCAATATTACTACATCTTTAATTCCCATTAATATGTAGAGTTTAAGGTCTTTTCACCTTTATAATATTTACAGTATAACGTCTTTTTACCTTTACAATATTTACAGTATAACGTCTTTTCACATTTACAATATTATCAGTATAACGTCTTTTTATTGATTGATTGATTGTATATTGTTTAACGTCCCTCTTGAGAATTTTTCACTCATATGGAGACGTCACCGTATGCCGGTGAAGGGCTTCAAATTTAGACCTATACTCGGCACTCAGGACCATTGAGCAGTGAGGGTTCTTTATCGTGCCAGCGCCTACCGTGACACGGGACCTACGTTTTTAAGGTCATATCCAAAAGACCCGTGACTTTCACTTCTAATACCGAGCGCTTGGCGAAGGAACAGTCACTACCTATTTTTACGTCTTAGGTTTGACGCAGCGCCGCGAACGAGAATCGAACCCGGGCCTCCCGATCACGAAGCGAACGCTCTACCACTAGGCTACCGTGAACGGTAAACGTCTTTTTACATTTTACAATATTTACAGTATAACGTCTTTTTACATTTTACAATATTGACAGCATGACGTCATTTTTTTTTTTTTACATTTTACAGCACTCACAGTATAACGTCTTTTTTTTTTTACATTTTTGTTTGTGAAAAAAGGGATTCAAGAAAATTATGCATATTGTCCTTATTCACATATTGAATTAAAACCTCTCTTAAAAATGCCCTGCAAAAGGCCCTGCAAATTAATACATACATGTATCTTAAATCTGAATATTTATTTGTAAGCCTTCTTTTTAGTTGATTGTTTCCAATGAAGTTTTACCTTTGCTTCCATCCAAGTGACCTCGGATTCGCCAAAAAAGTAACAGTGAGTCTTATATTGCAACCATCCTGGCTCACAACCTGTAAATTATTAGTTTTATAATAAAATTCTCATTTATATGGAGACGATCGATTGTAATATTGCAGAAAATATTATTTCTAAGTATGTGGATTTATACAACTTTTTTAAAGATGATACCAAACCGTTCATGCCCATAATAAACAAAAATATACATTTATAAATATCTATATTATTTGCTGAGCAATAAAACGCTTAGGCTAAAATACTCATTTAGAAATCTTTAATGCGGATGGCTTATTGAGAGAGAAGCTCCAACTATTTAAGACGATGATAGACATATCTTCTATATCTTTCTACATAAAAAAAAATTCCAATCAATTTGTGTAAAATATAGACTTATAATAATTATCATTATAAAAGCTATATTAAATCTTATATATCTACACCTTAACTTGGGCTGCTAATTTAACAATTAAGGAGGCTAATTTGTCAGTTTGCAACACAGGGAATTCTAAATAAAAACTACCAAGGAGCTTTGATAAATTTTAAACAAGCAAATATACATTTTGTGGTTAGGATAAATTAATGTTTTAATCTAATTATTTTTTCTTTGTGGTTTTACTATAAAGTTAATTTTAAAAATTAAAGGTTCATAAGATATATTGATATAGAAGTAAAATTCTGAACAGTTTTTTACAATTACGTTTTGTCTATGATTCTTAACATTAATTTTTAAATCATTTGAATTTTTTTTTCTAAAATACATATCAATTTGTACATCCTTTTTTGTATCATGGGTTCTTAAACATGTTTTTCTTTCATGTCAGATATATCTCTCAGAAGAAGGATATGGAGAAAACGAACAGTATTCAATCTCAAAGTCCATAAAACAATACAAAATTAGAGCAGAGCAGACATTTTACGCGGTGAAGATATTAAATTGCTAATTTAGCTCTGGAATGTTCTTTACTTGTTTCTTTTCTCACAATTAGTAAAAAATTCAAAGATTTGGATTGGGTTAATTGTGGAATGAACGTCTGTAAGTCAGATTTGGTGTGTTCGTCTGTTTACAATACGTATATGTCTGTTTATCTCTGTCTACCTGTCTGTCTGTATGCCTGTTCAACAAGTCCTGGCCTGGGGGAGATAAAACTTAGACGAGCTCACTTCTGATCTCTGTGAGCTCGTGTAAGTTTTTTGGCCCTCAGGCCTGAAATCCTCACAGATTATGTCAGAGGATTTGCTAATTAATGCTTAATCGCAATGGGGGAAAATATCTAATAAAAAAAATACTGTAAACCAAATTTTAATTGCGTACGAGAAATTTTCGCGAAGTTCGCGAGAGCATCTTTATCGCGTATATTTCTCGCCGCGAACCCGTCCTTAAAGTTTATATGTCAATAAACAACATATCAAAAATGGTTTGATCGCGAAAATTAATCGTCGCAAACTAGTTTATCCCTGAAAAATCGCGAATTAAAATCGTCGCAAATAAAAGTTGGTTTACAGTTATTAAATAATTCCATTTTTACCTTTTGTGGTGATATAAAATTTCCAACCTTCTTCAGGAGGAACAGATCCTTGAGACTGTAAACCAACCATATCACTCAGCACCTTACAGGAACGTATTCTACTGCTATCTAAAATGGCCGAACACGTACATTCGAACGTGATACATATTTTTGCGCATGATGGCAGATCTAGGTCCGATATTTCTTCTCTGATGAAGGGTGATTTAGTGATGATAACATTATCGAAGTCTATTACTCTTTCTAATTTCTTGACGCAGTAGCCAGGAGGAGGACACGGTATGATTCCCATTAAGCTTGACATGTACATGTAATGTAATAAGAAAACTATGTACAAAGACCTCATTCTGATTATATCCAAAAACTACAGTGACATGCCGTATACAGGGCTCTTATCCTGATCAAAACGTGGACTCTTAAGTGACACTGAAAGAAACAAATTACTTGTAAACGATATCTTTTCGATCCTTTGAATCAAATCTTAATTTTCAGCGCAGCTTAAATATTTATTAAAAATTCAGTCAGTTGTAAACTCTTAATGAAAATTAAAAGGAATAATAAGCCAAACACCGAGTGTGCTAACCCGTTGAAAATATATTTTACTTCTTAGAGCAAATGAAATATTAATTACAATCCTATTAAACATTCAATACAATGACGATGTAATGTGATAAGGATTGACATTATTTCAATGTTTATTGTTGTTTATACAATGTTTGAGTACTGTTTCACGTAAGAATCAGGCAGATAGTACTAATAAGCCGGTACAGTGAAAATCTGCGAATTCATTAAATCTGATTTTAATGTATTTATTTGGGTCTAAAATGAATGATAAGTAATGAGTTTGCTGTAATTCTTCATTCATCACCCAGCTGGGGATAAATTTGTAAAGGGGGTGTTCTGTATACATTGTATGTAAATAGTGTATATTTCATGAAATAATTTCCTTAAAACCCAACAGGATTTGGAAAATCTAAATACATGAATACAATAATGATGGAAAGTAGAAATAAAATATACTTTCATATTTTTGTGCAAATGAATGATTGCAAAGTTAAAGGGTAATCAAATAGTGCAATTTGCTACAATTCTTTGTAAGAATTATCTCCCTTGGGCAGTTTTCATAGGTGGCGCTAGTTAAATAAAAATGGCAGCCTCCATGGCAGATCGCTTTGCAAAATTGTATTGGAGCAATGTGCATTATTTATTGCAAATCTCTGGGTGAACTGACATAAATTGCATAAAAGGACTTCACAAGAACAGAACTATGGATGCAAGCACGTGTTTTCGAAGTGAAAATCTGATGAGAGATACGGTGACGGTGAGCTGTAGCAGCAACTTGTGTATAACATGTCTATGGAATTACTATACTCGTATTGATCAAGGTGATGACAATTTTTTCATACTGCCGATATCAATATGAACAATGTCAGAAGTTCAACTACAAGGCCCTCCAGCTGAATGCTAAGGCATTTACTCAACTTGGAAGGTGAGAGCAATGTAGTTTTGAAAGAGGTTAGATTAATTTTTAGACAAAATTGACTTTTTTAAAAAATGATTATTGATTACACTTTAAACAGTAATTTAAAAGTATATTGGAGGGGGGGGGGGGGCTGACGAGTTCATTTGGATTTGAAACATAAGCATAGTACATGTATACATTCGCCCTTAATGCCGTTCGCTCTTATTGTGGTTCGCCTTGAGTCTGCTCACTCTAAAAAAAAAAAAATTAACACCTGCTCCATTTGCATATGTTAGTTGGATAATACTCATAATTTCCTTTGATTTTTTTAAATTTTGGTTTAAATTATAATTTATTTTCAGAATTAAAAGAAAATATTTTTAGTAATCTATGTGATATACATTAATTTGAATTTATGTTCAGTAAGGTACATTTAATATTAAATGAGAAATAAAAGATTCTTAAAACTATATGTATTGTCAACATGGTCAATGGTTTCATGGTTAATGTCACTCTCAATTTCCTTAATTATTTTCAAAACATACATGCTAATATGAACCCTTAAAAACTAACAAAGAAGAAGTTCTCTTACAGTAATAACAAAATTAACAGCAATTTAACCAAATCAGTCTTTAAATAATATTAAAATCGGAAATAAAGTCAATAAGTACAGATGGATAAAAACTAGAATATCTTTTAAAAAACAAAAATGACTAGAAATCCAGGGATAATGACATGAGTAAATATTTACAATAGAGCGATCAGAATCTATGGCGAACAGGACATAAGGACGAACAAGAACAAACCCTGCAAAATCAAGACAAATTGAATTATTTACTAGTAAATTATGTTAATATATTTTTTTTATTTGTATATGACTGAACTTGCAGTTACTGTATAAGGTTTTTATTTTTCATGAATTCTCAATGCACTTGAAAATTAACGCATTACTTTGGGAGAGAATAGAGTAAAAAATTCAAACCAATGGTACATGAACCGTAAACAATAAATAAATCACAATCAAATACAAAAATGTGTAGTTTTGAAAATAGAACAGCAAAAAGTTGTAGTACATGTAGATTCATATATTTTTATATGAAAATTTCACTTAGTAAATGATTGATAGTTTATTTTTTTTATCTCCCTCTCGCGATCGACAATTTTTAACTCATATAAAGACGCCACCACTTGCCGAAGGAAGAGCCGCAAACTTGATACTCAGAGCCATTGAGCAGGGAGGTATCTTTTTTGTGCCTGCACCTTCTGGCACATGGAATTTTCCTTTGCAGTCTCATCCGAATTACCAGTATCCACGTCCAACAGTGAGATTCGAACCCGAAACGCAAGGATAAAGTCTTTACTTTGCGACTTCTGAGCAGACGCTCGTACCACTGCGTCAAACGGGCGACTACATAGTGAATGAAAAAAAATGCTAGAAATTTATAAAAAGCAGATATTTGTTCAAAAACTTTTACATAAAAAGGAATGAATCAAATGGAGATGAAGAATTAATATTCAAAATTAAAAGTCCATCAAATAATACAAATCAGAAGCTGGTGCAATGTGGGTCTCTAGAAAATCAGGGGTGGGATCAGGTGTCATGGAAGAGTACGCATCCCCTGCCGACCGGTCATAACCTCTGTGCATTCCTTGTCATAATCATGAAATAACGGGAAAATATGTCGTCAATTCAGTGTGAAAATAATGGACTAGCAATTAATATGAAAAACATCTGTCAGTAATTGACTCAAAAATCACTTACTGTGTCTTTCAACTCGACATTAAAATATATCGACATAACATCAACTACATGTAACAATAGCTAATTCCATTCATATCTCAATTCCTTATATCCCATTGCCAATAGGAATTAAATAGCATTGTTTGATAATAAGAAACCCCCCCCCCCCCGAGCCTAGACTTGAAAACTAGATCCAAATGATGTTTATTTACCTCTTATAATATACATAATGTTTGCTTTTTGCTTTTTGCGCTTGTCGCTAAGAGAATAATTACATTTCTCTTACATCAGCAACCTTTAATGAAATCTGTGACAATTGTTATAATTGATATCTTTTACCATGCAACAATTATCATGAAAATGAACAGTTCTCAAAGAAATCAATTACTCTTATACAAGGAAGACGCATATATATTCTTACATTAAATGCAATTAGCTTTAGAACTTTCCAAATTAACTAGGATATTTTACCAAAATCAACGGCTTAAAGCTTTCAACATTTCAATTTATACACAACCATTCACAAAGATAATTTAAATCCAGTCTTTTTTTATATCATTGATAGCTGTCTTTTTTAATAAAAATGAAACTCATAATTCTAATGCAATTGTTTTGTAAAACACGTTTTATATTGGCCATTGCACTAATGTTTGAAGCAGTAAAACGAACAGTTTCGTTTTAGTGAAAGTTTTTTATTGTGACGTCACAATATATCGACGCAAAAACACAATGCCCCGTGACGTGTTACCACGAGACTCAACAAATTCAGACGTAATCAACAAACAAAAACATGGATTGCATTAAAATGGAAATAAGTAATTTTCTAATTGGTATTTTTGACCATAAATGATTTAAAGGTCAAACAACCGTTTTAGCGACTCCGCCTAGGCTTCGCCGGTAAAATATAGTTTGCGACCATTAAATCAGCATTAACGGTCGCAAATACCAAGTTAGAAGATAGTTATTCCTAAATAAACTTACCTGGCCATCGGTCATTTGCAAAAATATTTTACTAAATTACATTCCGATTGCACACACAAGTACTCTGAAGTTGACAACAAAAATATACTCCAGTTTCTGATTAACAAGAGCTTTGTTGTTTTTGAAGGCCAGGACTTCTAACAATCTATTGGAACTCCTATGAGTACCAAATGCGCTCTGTTATTAGCAGTCCTATTTATGTATTTCTACGCAGCATAATCTGTACAAAATCTTTTGCGTGAAAAGAAGAAAACACTTGCTGTGACCTCAACTTGACATTTAAATATATCGACGATATATGTTGTTTATCAACAATAGTAATTTCCATTCCTATCTTGATACGATATTACCAGGCGATCTTGAGATAAAAGACACCACAGAGTCTGACACATCTATTTGATACTTGGATATTTTATTTGAAAAAGCTTTAATGGTAATCTAACAACCAAGTTCTATGATAGACGTGAGGACTATTAACACCAATTGTTAATGCATTATCTATATACTGAATTGTTAGTCCATTAGTTTTACACTAAATTAACAACGGATTTGTTCCATTTTTTCCGATCATGACAAGGAGCAATCGGGGGTGTGAACGGTCGGCAGGAGATGCTCATTCCTCCATGACACCTGATCCAACCTCTGATGTTTTGGAGATTCGTGTTTCCACTGCTCATATTGAGTATTGTTTTGTGGACTTTGATAATGAATACTGTGTGTTATCCCAAAATATCCTTTATCTTCTGATATATTTATAGAAATGTTGAATGAATAATAATTTACATATAAAATTTGATGTATATATTTAGATTATTTGTCCATATGATATTACACAAAGTTACTTGTCAAGAAATCTATTCTGCTTGCTTTCGGACTTGGGTCAAGTTTTACTATATCACTAGCATTAGGCCACTAGTCCTTAGGAACCCATATTTTATCAAGCCATATGTTTAAGTTTTGCTATTCAATGCTTAAGTATACGTTTCAAAAAGTGCAAGCAACGCTATTGGTCTTCATCGATAGATCTTTTGTAGAATAAAACTGATGGCACTGCCCTAAATCAAATCATCGTTGCTATTTTCAGAGAATATTTGAGATGATATGTCAAGAAAACGAGTATGCCAAAATGAGTTTTAATAGGATAATATCATGCAGTTGAAGGCTTTCTATTAATTATATAAGGGCTTCTACCAAAATTCGTTATATTTTATCAAGATGCGTTGAATTGGGACCAAATTAACGCACTTTAATTTCCTTTCAAAGATCGTGCATATCGACCATATCAATTTTGAAAAATATCTAAGTCAATATTCTTACAAATTGTAGGTATGTTAGATAATTATTTGAACCTGCTTAGAAAACGTTTTGGTAATGATATAATATGAGAATCTGAGAAAAAGACGACGTTTTAAAGATTTTTAGGTTGTCTTGTTCCTAACTGCTCTCAATCGATATAAAAAAGAAAATGGATCTTTAAGAAATAAGGCGGGATCTTTATGGTGCTTTAAGACGGCCATATTAAACTATTTTTTTATGAGTAATTTTTTTTTGATTTAAAATAATGACCTTCTTCTGCCCTTTAGATCTTCCATATCTTTCGTTAACTGAACTAAGTCATGTAGGTCAAATATATGTAATGTTAACAAAGAGATTATCAAATAATGTGACAGATGGACCTCCGATGACAGTTGAGGTCGTCATTAATTATTTTGATTTTTATGGATATGAAAAAATCTATTTTAATTTTTAAAAGAAATCCCTTGAACATTTTACTGTATTTAGACTTTCGATGGGTCCGAGTTTTATGCCCCGTTCACAAATTTGAATTAGTTATGAATTGATGAGATCGATTATTGAAATTCATCTTCACTTTTTGCACTTGAAATTTTTATTGGACAGTAAATACGTTTTGGTTTCGTGTTCAAACCAAATGAAGCCCGAAGGGCATCTAGTACATTTGATCTAGTACCAACCTGTATTCACATTGCAAGTTTTAAAATACTTATTGATAAATGAATGAGACTGATATATTACAAATATTTTCATACTATGATAGCTTTTACTCCATCAATGAGTTATGAATAAAACATCAGCGGTACAAATTGAATGTGTAGAATACTTTAGCCACACACGAAATCACATTAGAATTATTACTGTTAATCATGAAAATTATTTTTTATTTTTCATTTTTTTAGAACTATATGAAATTAAATTAAATGTAAACATGCTTTAATTCTTTCCTAATCAATTGAAATTCTCTGCTTAAAAAACGAAAATAGACATAGAAAAGGGTTAAGCACATGAATTTTCTGATCATAAGAAAAGTATTAAATCAAGAATTTTAACAGTTGTTTCAATATTTCAATATCCATGCTAAATGTTCCTATGCTTTTCATTCATAAAGTCAATATAAAGTCAATATTGCAGCTAAAAAGCACAATAGAAAACTGAACGAGAACCAATCAAAGTTTGTTATATTTGGTACCTTAAACATCAATATGAAATTTATTCGAGGGACATGGATGTTTCTTTAATGCACGCAAAGAAAAACATGGGCAATCCTCGGAGTATATATTTAATTGTTCTCTTCTTCACCATGTCTCAATCTACAATTTTCTCAGGAAAATACACTGCAGACCTGGACTTAAATAATAAAAAGTCAAATAACGAACTCTTGGGAGAGGAAGAAGCGCACTCGAAGATTAGGTGTGCTGCCAAGTGTCAAAAGGAGTTTAGTGGTTTTGGATAGAATTCTGTAATGAAGAAGTACCGGACCCACAAGAAAATCTTTACATCTAACGTGATTGAAGAGGCCGGTTGGAGATATTTCTTCAGTGATTGTATGCTTTACATTTTTTTTCACACATTTAATACAAAAAAAATATGCTGCATTGGTTATTATTATTATTATTATTATTTAAGCTTTTTACTGGAATAAGAGGTTCATCAATATCTAAATTGATGTGCTTGATACAAGTTTCCCTTCTTAATTTCACAAACACTTCTTTTGCGTCTTATCTCGGGTATTGTTTCTCATCATAAATGATTTTTAAACGACATTCTTATCTGAATTACTGTTTATTATTATTACTTTCATTATTTTGATTTCAGTTTAATATTTTGTATGATTTGCATGTGCATTTCTGATACTTTCTCTTTGTTTTTTTTTAATCAACAGTGATTGAAATTCAAAAGTCATATGGCCTAAAATTTTCGTATCAAAAGAAAAAGACGTTCGCTTCGTGATCGGGAGGCCCGGATTTGATTCTCGTTCGCGGCGCCGCGTCATATCTAAGACGTAAACAAAGGTAGTGACTGTTCTTTCGCCAAGCGCTCTGCACTACAAGTGAAAGTCACGGGTCTTTCGGATATGACCTTAAAAACGTAGGTCCCGTGTCACGGTAGGCGTTGGCACGAAAAAGAACCCTCACTGCTCAATGGCCCTGATTGCTGAGTATAGGTTTAAATTTGAAGCCCTTCACCGGCATATGGTGACTTTTCCACATGAGTGAAAAAATCTCAATATACAATCAATCAATCAATTAAAAGAAAAAAAGGTTTTAGTCTTCTAAAGGAGACAAAACTGCAAATGACATGTTGAAACTGAAAACAGTCAATGATATGGTATCATTTTGAACAAATCCAAAATTGCAGTTTGAAATTAATTCGATATTTTAAGAATTTACTTTTTTTAGGTAGTGGCTGTAATATTAGAAATAGCTTTGGATTCCTTGATTGCTCATTAAAAATGTTAAATTGATTTTTTTTTATTCGTCTCTAAAATCTTAAATATAACAATTATAAAGATACAAGAGATCAATAATGTAAATTATTCCCTTACTGTTCATCGTGGAAGTCAATGATTGTAGCAATTTCCCTATTATAATACATATTGAAATTGAGAATAGATATTTCGTCGATTTTTCTTACTCATTTAAAACATTTTTCCTCTTGTCTCTTTGTAGTTCTACATTGACAGAGTGATCTTTCAGTTTTTTCTAACATGTTTGGGAATCCCTAACAGGAACCTGGTTGATTTATCGAAAGATATTAATGTGTACACACTTTGAATAAATTTAATTACGTTTCGAAAGAGAGGAAAAATTCTAAAGTTATCATAGCTTGTGATTTTGTTTTAAAGATTATATCTATTTTCGTTCCTTGATTTATTATTTTTGATAAAGACTGGAAAAATCGGTGATAGAGTTGGAAAAAGCTTGCACTATCTAAGTAGCTTTTATTTACATATAAAATGCAAGTGTTTTCATCAGAATAATGATTTCATTTTGTAAACGAAATATTATTGTTTAAAATCTTGACATGTTTATATCTCAAATTAAAATCAAAGTGTTTACATTATGCCAACATTTAGATCTCTTCGATTATTGTTTTCCGTATTGTTGTTAAGTGCACTTCCTAATGGCTTTACCTAAGTGCATATAGTCTATATAATCTGTTTTTGGAGACGCTTTATTTGCATGAATATTGTTTTTGTAATTATTGTTCTGCACAGGGGAAGCAAATTTTTTCATTTATATATATACTGAAAGGAAAAAGAAACGCAGGGTAGCATAATATTCGAAAACTTTTTGACCGCAGGACCGAAAATTACGAAAATTGGTCAGATGAGAAATTAAGTTACTTTGCACCAAAATCAGTGTTCAGAATTACTCAACCGTAAAATGTATGACGTCATTTAGAGAAAGCGCTAAAAAGCCCAAAACACGTGCAATTTAATGACCACGAGTCTGTCAACAAATCTTGTTGCACCATTTGACGCACCTGAGGTATACACACTGTTTTTCAATATTTAGAGACGATTTGAATTTCTTGCAATCTATGTACAGTTTATGGAAGTTCGATGGGGTCTGATTTTCGATTTGCCTAATTAATGAAAGAGGCAACAACGGTTAACTTAGCAGTTTCTTGTAAATTTCCCCTTGTAAAACTTACCCGTTGTCAGAGAGGGCGTGGAATCGTTTTCAATCAACCGTGCCGATGACGTTAACGCGTAACGGAGTCATGTTACGAGCGGGTTATTCGTCCTGCCAGCTCTTAAATCGCAGTCCTAATACCACAAAAACTGCCTTTTATACAGTAGACTATTATAATCATTACATTTAAACAAAAAATGAAAGAAAACAATTCTGCAATTTGTTTATTTGAGCATGTCAACTTACTGTTGTGTTCCTGTCATTCGCGCATGCGCGCTTCGCATGACTAAATTTTTTGCGTGGTTACCCATGCCCAGTATAGCCAGGGTTTGAAAGATACTCACTCTGATGAATTCCATGCAAAGGAGAAATAACGCTCATGACAGATGTGCAGGAGAGACATTGAAGATAATGAGAGTTTTCGATTTTCACTTTTGGGGGGTACCGGCATATAAGCTTCAATAACTCAAAAAATATTTGACAAAATCAAATGAGCTTTTGGTTATATCTTTTTGAAAGATGATTGTAAAAGTAAGATAGGAATACTGAAAAAAATGAAGGAAAAATAAATTTAATTCACCTCAAAAGTTTACCCTGCGTTTCTTTTTCCTTTCAGTATATCATCTGAGATTCATGAAAAAAATCGTTAGTAATTAAATACGAATACGAAAAAAAAATGGTTTCAATGACCAAAATAAAGAAATACTATATCCTTTAAATCGACAACGAAACATAAACAATACAAGTGAAATTTAATAAAGAAAGTAAGCACTGAAATTGCATACATTTGTGCGTATTAAGTGTTAGGTATTCTTTTTATAAAAAAAATATCAAAGATTTAATAATTATAAATGCCATGTGTTTAACCCAAATTTTAAAACAAAAATAAAGCTTCCAGCTTCAATATTTTTGAACTGAAGTTCAAAATCTTCTTTCAGCAGTTTTAATTTATTTTGCATCTGTTTATCTGTAGATTTATGTGTACGTGCAACGTCAGTCCTTTGATTCTTTTTCTTCTGTTTCAGTTCTTCCTATAGACTGTAAGGATTTCCGTGATAATGGTCACACTAATACAGGTGTGTATGAAATCTACCCCTTCGGAACCACATCGCATCCCCTCCGGGTTTTTTGTGACATGGATACATTAGGTGGAGGATGGACAGTATGTAGTTTATTTAGAAACAATTATACCTTGTTAACTAGAGTCATTGATTTTGTTGTCCAGAGGATTGGTGGGATAATTGATTAGTTATGTTTATTGCAGATATAATAAGAAAATTATAATAACTAGTAACTTATTTAATTATATGTGTTTATCTTTTCAAGGCCATTCAAAAACGAAAAGATGGGTCATTGACCTTTGATCAGAATTGGGATGACTATAAAAATGGTTTTGGTGCGCCTGAACAGAATGTCTGGATAGGTGAATATAATTCATGATCCTCTTCATATAAAAAAAAAATTAAAACTGTACTGAAATTTCAAATTTGGCAGCAATTCGCTGATTCTAAGACAAAATTTCATTCATTTCTAATCTAGTTTCATAATTGAAATAGATAAATAAAAGGAAAACAATATTGATTTGACAATATGAATGCTCCTAAAATAATAAGAGTTGAATCAAATACCACAGCTACCAAAGGATAAGATATGTATTAAATAACGTTTGAGTACTTAAGTACATCAAGCTACTAATTGATTCTTCTTTAGGATATATTTATTTACAATATGGAAAAAAAATGTATCATAGTATTTAAGAACACTTATGTATGAATTTCATGTATACTTTAATAAGGAAATGACGTCATCCATCAGTTGACAAAGGGACACAACTCTTTCCTTTACATTTCCATCACGTTATCAAATGGTACAACACTGTACGAACTGTACAATCAATTCTCTATTTCCAATGAAGTAGGAAAGTATCAACTGTTTTTGTTTGGATCTGCCACGGGAACACTAGGTAAGTAAAAAGTCGAATGTTGACCTTAAAAACGAGAAAGAGAAGAAAGAGATGTGATAATAATTACAAATACTCATCTCTATCAACGTTGAAAAACCAACTACCTATGTTATGTCGATTTCTGAAATTTGTAAGACTATTTTTACAACAATGCTGTGCTTATTTTCGATTAGAAAAATCGGGAATGTTCTGACATTGTATTATACATACATATGAACATGTAATCGTACCTGGGCACAGCGCCCCTTTCAAAAATATACCTTTTGACTTAATGTATTCCAGCAAGATCCGTATGTTTCAGCTTAATTGAATCTTTGCTTTATTCAACCAATGTAAAAAATAAGGTTAAATTTTACATGAGAAGAAAAAAAAATGATTACATGTACATTTACTGCGAAAGGAACTTTCTTTATACTTTGTATGATATTAAAATTGTATATAAGTTAATTATTATATATGTTAAGTTTTGTGTCATATTCATAATTATTTTAAATTCTACAGGTGACAGTATGTTAGATACTGGCTATTCTTGGGCTGATCTGTCTGGGATGTATTTTAGCACCCCAGACAGGGATAACGACAGAGCTCGGGGTAACTGTGCTGCTCTCAGTATTGTTAGAGGAGGCTGGTGGTTTAATAGATGTCACCTGGCCTTCCTTAATGGTCAGTGGAACCCGGGAGACTGGGGCGATCCTTGGGATCCAATAAATATCGGGACATCAGTTGTACAGACGATGATGCTGATCCAACGTCATTAGGTGATCGCCAGTCATTATTATTTATACATATCGTATATACAGCTAAATAATTTAAAGATACATATTTATACGTTATCAACTTTCCATATATCCTCACTTAATATATTATTTATGCATATATTAATATATTATTTATGCATATATTATTCGCGTCGGCCCCTTGGGGATCCGGGTAAGAATAGGTCCTCAGTACCCTCTTGCTTGTCGTAAAAGGCGACTAAATGGGGCGGTCCTTCGGATGAGACCGTACAAACCGAGGCCCCGTGTTACAGCAGGTGTGGCACGATAAAGATCCCTCCCTGCTCAAAGGCCGTAAGTGCCGAGCATAGGCCTAAATTTGCAGTCCTTAACTGGCAATGGTGACGTCTCCATATCAGTGAAATATTCTGGAGAGGGACGTTAAACAGTATACAATCAATCAATCAATAAATAAGTTTTTTTTCGCATCGTAGTGATACACATTTGCAATTTTGTATTTGGGGACTTTTATTCTAGATTTCTAAAATCTTATATATTTTCTGAAGGAAGAAATATATATTTTTAATCTTTATATTTCTTGAAAATATAATTCTTGATTTGTTTATTTTTTCAAACTCTACAGTTTTGATTTTGAGAAAAAAAAGCCACACTTGGAAACCCAAAGACTCTGAGGACACTGCTCTGTTTATAGACACATATTGTCTTTGTGTTATTTATTGCATTCCTTTTATTTTGATAGGCATGTAGTATCTATTTTCAAAGGAAAATAACTGAAAATCAAATAATAAAAAGAAAGGTGTTTGGATAACTTCAATTCGACAGATAAAAAATGAAATAATCTACTTCAAAACAAGTATAAGGGGAAAGGGGTATGCGTGTTCAAATTCCCATTGCAGCAAGATAATATTCTTGGATACATTTGAAGCATTGATCAAATTTCAAGAAAAAAGAAATCTAAATAAACAGTAATACAATATGTTTGAAAAAACGAGAATCACCATCACGTCCTCAATACTGTATGTGTATAGTTTGTATGTTGTTTTGTTTTTTTTTTATATATATTTTTTATCGTTATTAACTGAAAGAATAAAGTTTTGCTGGTAGCTATAGTATTGAAAATTTATAAACTAAAATCAGTTTGTTGTAAGTTACAATATTTACACAGGGAGATATCCTCAATACAATATAAAATTCAATACGTATGAAAAATTTGCCTCAATATAATTCAATAAACCTATGTCCATTTTAAAAAAGTTTTTTATTCTATTTATTTATGCATTATTTTTTGCTATAGAGAAAACTAATCTCCGTCAGAAACATATTTTTCCCTTAATAAATACAATCCCCTACATTACAACATTATAAAGAAGTGACAAGAATGAAAAGGTTTTTAGTTCTCTACCCTCTGTTAGTGAGCCTACCTAACGTAATTGTATCATTGCTACTTACAAGGGTTTTTTGTGTATTTCAACTACGAAAAATTAAATAACAAAACTTATATCTTAAGGATTTATAAATTGGACATGTATTATAATTTGATTGATAAATTGATTGTACATTTTTCACGTCTCATTGGAGAATTAATTTCACACTCGTATAGAGATATCAACATAAACCTGTGAATGACTCCGAATTCAGACCTTTACTCAGCACTCAGGTCACGTACAGGAAATCCGGTGTAATGAAAGAACTATTTAATGTGGAAATTTTTTCTTTTGACTCTGCGAAGATTTATCTCCCTCTTGATTATACATCTATGATAACTTATGAGGATAACCGTTTGAGTCCAATGGCCTCTTGTCGCTCAGTTATTCTATTTAAGCGTGAATTAATTTTAAAAAAATGTGCTCAACACTATTATTTCGTCTATTGATTTTTTAACTTTCATTTAATGATAACATGGAAGCATAAATTTCATTATTGTTTGCTTTAATTCAGACATTTATCACTGACTTCGATAAAAAAAACCAAATATTTTCAATAATAAGAAAGTTGTAATACGAGAGTGAAACGCATTAGATTTTAAAATTGAGGGAAAATATATACATGTACACTTATAAAAAGGGAATATCATCACGTATCAACACTCGTTTCTATGTATAACAACAACATAACTTATTGTAGGTGTGAGCCAGGCAAGTATTGCAGGCAGCTCGGATTTGAATAAATTTATTTAAAAAATAACGTATCATTTTTTGAGTTTTATTGGGATGTAAAACGGGTTCGTCACGCGATCAAATCTCAAAAAGCCCGAAGGGCTTTATGGAAAATTTGATTATGTACCAACCCGTTTTACATCCCAATAAAACTCAAAAAATGATACCTTCTTAATTATATTTTATTTCTGTGACTTATTTATTACAAAAAGTAATGTATTTAAAAAAGTTTGAAACCCATAACTTTTTTTTAAAACTCAACGGTATAAATTGAAAGTGTTTATAACGTCGATCGCTTATGACGTCACTTTCAAACTACGTATAATATCGATTATGACTAAACTGGTCACATGATGAACTTGTTTTACGGATATGTAAAAACGCCAATAGTGCTATTGAAGGGAAAACATTTGCAAATGTAAATATTACAGTAACATGCTTGTGTAAGACAAATCATAGTTCCTTAAATGAACTCTGATTAAAACAGTTAGTTAAAAAATATCCCCATAAGTGATATTAAAATTCGTCAACGAAACCACTGGTAAAATGCTGTAAATGTATTATGTTTGGTGTGTACGATATTTGACAGAAACTAGATTTTCAACAAGCTAAGGCTAGCTTCGGCTAGACATCTGGATGTATCGACGACGTGTTGTCATTTAACAATGGTGGGTTTCCACACCTACGTCGATAGTTTGCAGTTCAGATATTCCCAAGTTTCGGTATAAGAGATCTGTCCAATAAGATAACTTGTGAAAGAAGGGTTAGTTATCAAAATGTCACAGGTATAACACGTTTTTTCAGTGCTTGCTGAAAAAGGACACTTGGGATCCGAAAAAGAGTCTTCAACTATATCTGTAATAGAAACATTACATCCTTTTTTTTAACTAAAGTGTTGATTTGAAACCGAATTTGGGAATCTGAAGACTTTACATGTGGCAGATGTTAAATATCCCTGAGGATCATCCAAGGGACACCAAATGAACTTTTTGAATCTGTGTCCCTTCTCTCCATTACTATTTTTTTCTTTGTCTTTTGCATTTTTTGATACGTTTTCTGTATATACGCGACATCATATCAAAAAAGTCATTGCATAGTTACCTGAGAGAGATTGTGAGATTGAAATAATATAATGCTGTAAACGTAGCTTTCTTCAGAATACATATAAAAAGGTTTTCAGCTGTTTTCCTTTTCTTTTAAAGTTTGTTTTTAACACGTCAGGAAGTTTTTTTTAACAACTTTCTTCCTGCAGGGAAGATAAAAAACAAGAGTTTTGCTTAACTGTTAATAATACCTTACTCTGTGACAACAATAACACGCTTTCATTCAATGATTAAATCAAAATATTTGTAAATACTTTTTATGCATAAGCATTCGTTCACAATCCTCGCACGAGGAAATATTTTATTTCAAATTAATATTTCATAATGGAATCATCTTTATACATGGTGTAATGCGTAAAACTTGAGCAGTATTAAATCTTGCTAACAGTAAGGAAAAGAATAATAAAGGGAATATGATAGATTTTAATTATTGATATTTTTTTCTTTCTTGTATATTTGTGTGCTGTAATAAAACTGTTTTAAAAAAAGGCTTTAGAAATGTACCGTGTTTGTCATCACAATAAAAGGCTATGCTTAATCATCATAACATGTAACGGGGAAATGTTTGCTTTTGTAATGTTTATTTCATTTTCAAAGCGATTGTTACTGAAAAAAGTTGTAGACGACAAACAGTGAAAAAAATATGTTTTATATTTATAAATTTGTACACAGATTTTAAAACGTAGATCTCTGAAAAGTAATTGTAAACATTATTTATACACTACTTAAAGTAGACAGATGTGTATTTCAACTGACCATCAGTCATATGATAAAAGGTAAATTGGATCAGAATTGAACGCATGAAAGGTGTGATCAAATGAGTGCAATTTTGTTTTGAATTAAGAATAATCGAGTATACGAATTAATTGACATGACTGTCATATACATGTACGAGGGTTTTCTGTATAGTTTCTTGGAAAACATTGATAATTACTGTCAAACATTGATAAAATATATGAAACTATTATTTTCATTGAATTAATGTCTCATACATATGCAAATTTTAAACAAAACCAAAGCGCAAATAGTTATATTTTTATCATATACAAAAGAGAAACATACTCATACCCGGAGCACGAAAACGAAATGCATTGACGATACCCGACATCAAAAGCTTAATGATACATGTGAACTTTATTCAACACAGTCTCCGTCAAAAAATGTGTAGAAACTGTTCAGATTTCACATGTACTATAATATTTACCACTTCCTGTCTCAAATTCTACAAATCATCAAACCTTGGTCCGCGTAAATACGACTTAATTTACGGAAATACGGAGAAGTCACGTTGTAAAATTATTTTTTACAGCATTGCAACCTACGAATGATGATCTTCCTTCATGTATGTGTCATACTGTTAATGTTCCTTCCGTCCGAAATGTTATATTCCAATTACATGCTTATGAACGGCTTCCTTTACTATATTTTCCCTGACTGTTTAAAGCATTTATAGGTCTCTGTTGGTGTTTTCCTGTTGTCTACGCAGAATTGTATTACTGCTCTCTTATCCACCTTTTCCGAAAACGTCCATTTTTAATAATACCGATCCAGTATCAATAGATTTTAGCTCCGAATTTTCAGCCAATTTTAAATTCTAAAAGTTTTAATTTTGCAGGTTTGACGTTTTGACTTTTGTCAACCTCAAAATGCATAAACCCACAGAGGAGACATTTTACGGGATATAACGGACAAATTCAATGAAAATAAAGACCGGTCAATATCTAAACGAACTGAACAATTACATCTGCATAAACATGGATTCCTGAGACGGGTTGCAAAGAAAAAAACTGGTACTGGTAATTCAAGAGGTAAATAGGAGTGCGGTTATCTTGGTGTCGAGAAAAGGGAAAACTCACTGTTGACAACTTTTGGAGAAAATTTTTATTATCAGATGAATCCAAGATTGTTGTGGGACAAGACTCTCAGATTTGGTAGAGGTGCGCAAAACTAAATCCTTGTTACCAAGTTATGATCTGGGGATGTATCACCTAGCATTGATTTGGCACTACTTCTGAAGTGGATGGAAATATAAATGATGATAAATATCAGACAATTATTTACGACAATTTTTGGCCAGTTTAAGCCCGTCATTTTCCGACTGGAAATTATATTTTCCAAGACAATATGTTCCTATACACCGTGCAACTTCGACTCAGGGGTATTTGCACAGCAACAGGATTACAGCGATGAGCTGGCCAGCCCACAGTCAAGACTTAAATATAATTGAAAATCTGTGGCTCCTTATTAAAAGAAAGCTTCAAGGAAGGATAGGGCGAATTTAGAACAAAGATGATCTCAACGCATCTGGACCGACATTACACCAGAGTATGTCAAAATCCTGTACAGGATCATTCCGGGACGGTTACTAAGTGTAATACGCTTATAAAGGGTAACCTTAAAAAGTACTTGGTGAGTTATCTTTGATTTATTTAATTTTTGAAATGAAATAAACGAGTTAAATTGTTGACCTATTTTTGTCGCGAGTGTAAACACGCCGCCACTTTATACGAATATATATTGCATCATACTGTATGTAAAACTTTAGACATCATTTGACTCAATGATAAATTGTATTTGCTGACAAATAATTAAAAAATAATATTTACCAGTATCAAGAAAAATTCTTGTACGAAAATATACATATTTAACAAAAATACAAGCTCCATGATAAAGGTGATGACTTTAACTTTTCTATCCTCAGTTTCCCTCACTTATGCAGCAAAATACTTTCATCAAATGCATACAGAAATCATATATCTGAATTGATTCGATACGCAAAAGCGTGCTTTATTTATGTACAGTTCATAAATTGGAGTAAATTATTGACAAACAAGTTGATGAAACAATGATTTCTGCTTTTTTGTTTTATTCCGTTTATTATGTAGGTTTTATGGACTATGCAACGACCTTGCCAGCAAATACAATTCATAACTGACTCAAATGCACACAGAAGTGTTCATTCTTATTCTTAATCCATTATTTACGATACACTGAATTAACGATTATTTTTGTTATTATTTCGCGATCATGACAAGGAGCACACGGCGGGATCTGACATATCTGGAGTGGATGCTTATTTCTTTATGATACCTGATTTAAGCTCCGATGTTTCGAAGGTCCTTGTTTGCTTTGTTCCTATTTTGTATTGTTTAGTGGAATTTTTATCTTGAATATAATAGACAAATTTATTATCTCCATAAGCAGGAAATTTTTTTTAATTATTCAAAGTTTTTGAAACATTTTTATTTAAAATATATCTTGAAACAAATGAAACTCTCTTTCTGTAAATTATTTATTTTATAAACTGTGAAAGTTTTGATTTTATATCTCACATAGTTTCGGAGCTATTAAAAATTGGACATCTTGACCAATGTCAAAACCTAAAGAAACATCATATATGGCTATCGCCCTGATGACTGTACTGTATTAGAAGTACAGCTAGATAAAACATCTTTACACCCTATGCATGTAATGCGAATTAAGATTTACTACTAAGTTAAAACATGCTG
Organism: Saccostrea glomerata; assembly: GCA_003671525.1. Lineage (NCBI taxonomy): Eukaryota > Metazoa > Mollusca > Bivalvia > Ostreida > Ostreidae > Saccostrea > Saccostrea glomerata. The sequence continues at coordinate 156,821 of PRKT01000769.1, forward strand.
ACATCCCCATATCTTTACTGATAAAGTTAGACAATTGCTGACAATGTGCTGTCTTTTGGTGTAAAACTCACTGACCTTTCTAAATCTGGTGCTGCCAAACTTAGAAAAATACTAACCTAGAAAAGAGCTGATTGTCATAGTTAAAGCTGAAAAAATTGGACAATTACTGACCTGTTTACTGCCCATGCTGAAAAACCCAAACAAGTGCTAACATTTACTGATTAGTATTTCCCCTATTGTTCTCGCCCTTGGGGAGCATTCAGAGGTGTGAAATTGCGAAAAAAAATTTATTCTTTATTTTATTCGAAAGAGTATTTGAGGGGGCGACTTAGGTTTTATTCTGTGAATACTACAAAAGCCAAAATCTTCATTTTGATACCACATATTACTTACAATAACTTCAGTGAACATAAGCGGGTTATATATTTTTTTCTGCTACAGCTGCTTCCATTAATTCCAGTAATAACAAACAAAGGAAGCATTTTATTGCAGCCCGGAGGACCGGGCTGCTATATACATATAAGTTTAAGTGTTGATGTATGGGGATTGGGGTGGGAGTAGTTATGTAGAATTAAATGTTTTCTAAACGTTGAAAAGATTGTTAATCAGAATGTTCTTTCCATTTATAAATTATGAGATACATAATATATTTACTTCCATAAATTGAATCTGTAAAAATATATATGTTTTTCATATTTAATATATAAAATTACTTATCATTTACTATCGAAACAACGACAGGTCCCTTTTTTTAGAACATCAAATTTTACTTCTCGGATAAAAACGTACTCTGCACAGTTCGTGCTTTATATTCTAAAATTGAAAAATAATACACTTTTAAATATAAATGATGCGTGTGTCTAGCTTCAATTTATATTTTATGCAGCTAACATTTACTTGAGGAATTGATCAAGTTTAAAATGGTATCGATTTTCTTTGATTTTTATCCGACTACAATTTTTTTTTAAAAATATTTGCGACTATCGTCTCCATCAATTAGACGCATGCCTTTTTACACATATCGAAGCGGTTTGTTGATCAAGACTCATTTTCATTGTTTACTTTATATATTTCCCGGGCGACAATTGAAGGTTACATCATTGTTTTCTAGTTGTTTAAATGATATAGTTATCATTATTTTATGTTAATGCTTTGTTGAATGGCGAGGTATTGGTGTCATATATTGACACAAATAAATTTGTACATATTCCGTTAGTTTTTACGATGCCCTGCACAATTATGGCACAATAGATCAAACACAAAGATATTCTTTTATCCGATTACTGTAAAATGAATAATAAAATATACAAACAAATCGTGTTCACATGTGTAGCAAAATGGTCTTTGTATCAAAGTATATATATATGTGTGTTTTGAATCTGTATTTTAAAATTTTTGATCATTGGTTATTTATAACTGATTTGTTTTCTTAAGTTTCATTTAAGAATTGTCAGCAAGACTTCTAGTGTTTGATAATGCTTAACGCACAACAATGACTTAATCAAGTTTATCAAAAAAATCATCGGAAACATTGTTAAGTAAATAAACCATTTTTTTTTTCACATTAATACTCTGTGCTAAATATTCATCCGAAATAATACAAATCTGTTTAGCTGATAAACAGCAGAATTATTGATCACAATTTTTCTCCTTTAAGACATTTTTTTAGCATAATAATTTAATGTTCATAAGTCACCCGCTCACTCATATGAGATGTTACTTGAGCCTTATCATATACATGTTATCTGAACCTAAATAATTTTTCAAAGGAAACATTTTTTAAAATTTAAAAAAGTATTTATGGCAGAGGTACCGGGGCAAAATTGGACAAACGAGACACTTCAAATTTGCAAATCTATAAAGGAATTATAGAAAATTCTGTCCCCACCTGTAAGATTTATCTCTCTTATCATATTATCAATGAACCTAAATTAATATAAATATTTAAAAAACACAATCCCTTATAGTTCATCCTCTTTATAAAAACAATTTATTAAAAAAAAAAAATAAATATATTTAATTACATAAATACAACAATTAAATGAATGAGAAAAAATAAAACAAGGGAAAGACACAGAGGTTTAAGATAAAGCTACAATATTCTAAAAAAAAAATCAAAACAGAATTATAAATTTAATAAACCCAAAACTAGATATGTTTGTGGAACACAGATATCCCGCATGACAACGTATAGAGAAGATTAAACTATCTTTCTAACCTTTCTAATGGTACCCAAGGAAAGTTCTTGTTATAAGGAATACACTTGTCAAACATGAAAGCCATAGTATAAACCAATTAAACGTCTGGACAGATGTGCAGGATAAAGCTATATACTCAAGTACTGGTGCATAAAAAAAAATAGAAACCCAGTACTAAAGGGTTGCAAAAATTTTGTTAATTTTTTCCCCGTTTTGTCGGATAACTCTGTGATTTATATTTCAAGGGACGGGAACGTAAGAGAACGATGTTGACTGTATTGTTGCTTGTTCTGCATTACTATATTATATCGGAAACTGACGCATATGATATCTTTTTATAAGTAGTCCCAGTTGCTCGATTGTAATGTCACCTCTTCGACATAGGATAAAGACAAGCCGTGTTCTTTTCTTAACTTTAAATTTAGACATGGCGGATGAACACACATGAGGCACTATTCTTGTGGTGGAAGAATATTTGGCAGATAATTCTTCAAATCTGCACATCTATTAAATTTAATATCTTGGAACTTTAGCCTCACACACTTTTACTCGGAGATTATTTTCCATTTATTTTTTATTATAATGCTAGGAATATTAAATATAGGTCTTAATTCATATTTCTAGAAGAATTTTTACACCTTTCTACTACAAACTTTGTCAAAAATGAAGATATGTCAAATTAGTCAAGATAAAATTTACAACATTTTCGCCTGAAAATTTTGACCAATTATTAACATCACTGACCCAAACCTTTTCTTTCATTATATTAAAGTACTCGATACTTGTGAATGATCAGTAATTAAGTCGTAAAAAAGCTTGAATTAAGAATATGTTTTATTGCCTAGTAAGTTTTTTATACACCAAATATGTTTCTTTTTAGTGCAAGGAGGTCACACAATGATTTTTGCATTGATTTACAAGATATGTTCAATGATAAATATTATTCAAAATATTGTATGTAGAATTCGTTATTTTTATTGCCAGGTTACATCTGATAAAATATTATGAAGTTTAAAGTAATTAACCAAAGAATTACAATATGAGTGCAAAAATGTCAACTTCATTGTACCGTAGATCAGTTAGATGAACACTGACTCCCTTTAGTCTCTGCGATATTGAGTCACTCTATTTGAGTCAAGTGATCCAGTTAGAGCCAATCAGATAGTTGGAATAATAAAGAAAAATAATAAAAATTGTTACATGAGACTCGGATTTCATCAATAGTCGTGGATGGTTATAGAAAAATAAGTATAATGATTCTCTTAGTTTAGCAACAAAGGTAACACAAATAGTTTTTTAAAATTAACTAGAAAGTAAAAATAAAAATGAAAACATCATTTGTATCTAGTTTCAATTACCCCTGAGGCCTAGCATATGACGATACAGCGCTCTACTACTGCTATTTGCACCACGTCCTCTATACTTATCAATAACAAAGCAGCTTTTCCGTAGACTTAAAATTTATATTCAAAATAATAAGGATTATTTGATTTTGTATTAAGTCCGTGATTTTTGGACACCCTGTATTGCAGGTATGAGTTATTTTATACCTGATATCCGGATAACCCTGCCTAAAACCCCAGGAATTTTGCATTTACAGGTTCTTGCACCCATGAGAAAAGGGTGTTTTCGGCATACTTAGACAAATAAATAACGTCATATAGATGTGATGTTGCAGAATGACAGTGAACGTCGACTCAGATTTATTTTACCACGTGTTTACGTTTTTGACACGTTCGTTCGCAGTTAAATCAAATGTGAGTTTTGATAATAAAAATATGCTTATTCTTATGTTTAATTAATATAGTTTTTATAATGGGTGGCATTGTAGCTCCTCTATCTGTTAATATGTAATTTTTTTCTCATAGAGCTACAGTTCTGCCGATTAGGTGGACGGTAGGTTGAAATGAGCTTGTTGAACATTATATTAAGTTGATTTCTGACTGATTTCCAACTAAACCTACAATTCATAGAAGAATGTGTCCCATACCATTATAAGCAAAGGTGTTAATACATGCATCTAACTTTTCCACAAAACTTCTGATAATTGTAGAATAAATTTTAAACAGTTTTATTATTTGTTGACTTTAAGTTGTATGTATATTCACAAAAACCCTGAGATTTGTATGAATAGCTCTAGAACGGTTTTTCTTGTTTGGCTTTAACTTGGATTAATTGACTAAATGCGCATTTGATTGTTTAATTCTATTTTGTGAAACGTTCATTCAGGAGTTTTTTCACTCATATTGAGACGCCACCACTTGTCGGTGGATAGCTGCAAATTTTGTTCTGGCTTGGCATTAGGGACCTTTGAGCAGGGAAAGATCTTTTGTCGTGTCAGCACCTACTGCGGCACGGGACCTCGGCTTATTTGGTCTCATCCGAAGGACCAGTATCTACGTCCCACAGTGGGATTCGAACCCGCGGCGGAAGGATTAAATCTAGGGCAGACTCTCTTACCACTGCACCACACAGGTGACCATGTGCATTTGTAAAAGTGCTACAATCTGAATCTACTGAACCCTAATTAAAGGAAGATTCAATGCGCTTTTCAAGTCTACGTTGAAAGGCATAATTCTCCAAACATGAAGTATTATGTGACCTCTCCGCTGTTTCCTGTTGGTGGCAATTTAATGAAACAAACCCAGGGCGTATGTTTTTGTATACTAAACAAGTGCAGTATAATATAATCTTATAAACACATCAAACCTCGGACATCAAATCAGGAAGATAAATTTAAATCAGATTTTTCATGTTGACAGGAACACTTTAGCAACGTTAGTTTCACTAAACAAATATACAGGGAATGATTTATCGCTGTAAAGAAGGATTCTATGTTTTTGCAAATCAGTCAAAATGTATTGATCCATACTTTAATAATTACGACAGCTGTCCCTTAAAGTCGTAGACGAAGATTTCTTTTACTGATTAAACTTTCAAATAATCTTATCAGACTTTTTTTCATAGATGTAGTTTACTCAGCCTTTCTTAATTATTTGAATTTTTAAGATAATTTAAACTTATATATTTATCACAGTAAGATAAAATGAGGTTTTATAGGAACTTTTCCGACAACTTCTACAGCAAACTTTGAAAATGTCAAAGGAGTCAGAAAATATTCGAAAACGACCCGTGCATTTATATATAATGAACATACAAAATTTTTTTGGCCCGACAGAAATTTTGAATTAATTGATGGACGTTCCACAAGGAAACATGTTAGTGTTTAGAATATTGACAGAATTTAAAAAACAACCCATTGATGTGTTAAATGAAATTAAAAAACAGATAATACCACAAAAAGTATTCTCTTAAACACTGAATATCATGTCAGATCAATACTTCAAATTCTTTCTGCATTTGATAATAAGAACTTGCATTGCATCTTATTTCTCAAAAAAAAAAAATGAATATCATATACGAGGTTCATGAAAACGTTTCAAAATTTTATATGAAAAAAATCAATTATTTTGATTAAAAAAAAAAGAAGATATTGACGTTTATTTAAAGGAGGCGAAATAGTTGCAAATAGCAATTAAATCTTAAAAGTGGTTTTATTTCTTTGTTTTAGTTTTTTAAAATCATTCCTTAGATGCGCATCGGCAAAAACGTTTTTTTATTTTTATTTTTATTTCATAACATATACATAAAATATTCTTAAATGATTTAATTCTGCCTATCCGTGAGCGGTTCTAGTAAAAATGATAAAAATATTTATTGACAATGTATTTCAACCCTGATGTTTTGTGAAGGAAAATTTTTAAAAATATGTACAGTGGAATTTCATATAATGTGTTCTCCAAATTCAAGCCATCCTCCCCTGATTGAATTTTGACCTGATTGACTTTTTAAATGTTTGTAGTTTGATAAGATATTTTATTACACACGATATACTTATGAGGTTTGATCCCTCTTTTGAAACCCGAGTTGAGGCCTATTCTGAATATCTTTTCAAATGTTAAAAATACTTTTTGTACTTTTCAATTCTTTGACATATTTTTGCTTACTATAAAATGATGTTTATTGTATGTAGGGCACATAGAATTGTGATTTATTTTTATGATATTCATTTCTCACAGAGATTTTCTCAGAAAATTTGCATATCGATTTATAATGCTCAGTAAATACTAAGTATGATTACGAATTAACAAAAATAGAAAAAAAAATCCCAAACAAAATAATATATTTATTACTGATCTTTTTATGTTGTGTATATTTATGTCCAAGTATAAAACAAGATGAACATAGCTTCGGGTAGAACAATTTTATCTTTAATCTCCAAAGGTTTTTAAAGATACGTTGAAAAAAGTTTAATTAAAGTATTAGTTTAAATAACTGCTGTGTTTCATTTGAACAGAAGGTTCCAAAATTGGAATTTTGTGATAATCTTTGATCAGATGAAAAAAAGGTAGGAGACATACAATGGCTGCAACGGTATTGTTGACAAAGCAATCGTGTAGAATCGTTCGTGTATCGTGTGTGATCGTTCGTGTAACGTGCGAAATCGTGCATGTATCAGACTCAATCGTTCGCGGTTTTAATCGTGCAAGATCGTGCGTTTAGAATAGAGTAAATTTCGATTTGTAAGTTTTTATCGGAATGTTATTTGTAAAATAAGCAGGTAAGCATTTTTCTTCTTTTAATTTATTTATTTAAATGCAAATAAAATGAATGAAGCGCAATTAATACAATTGAATGCAGAGCGAAGTAAACAAGCAATATAGTAAGTCGTACAACATTAAATTCTCGTCAAATAGCGCGATCAATAGTACATAGATCTTAAACGTTCTTTTTTAATTGTGAATTTTATTCTTGTTTACTGCTATTGTGGTAAAGATATTTTATATATCAATACATCAAAAATAAAAATTATTTTTTACAACAATATAAACATTTTTACGTAAATATTTAGTTGACGAATATACATGCACACAACATAGAATATTACTGAAGCATAATGTTATAAAAGTACTTGGGATTATGTAAATAATACTGGTAAGACAGAAATCAAGCTCGAAAGTACGTGGAGACAGATTGATTGGAGGCAAAGCAAACACAAAGCTCTGAAACATCAGATGTGGGTTCAGGTTCGAAGGAGGAGAGAGAATTTTCTGCCGACTGGTAACTAATGCGATGTGTTTCTTGTCAAAAGCGAGAACAGAAAAAGATGCATAATCATCCAATAGGTTTATAATTGTCTTAGCTTTAGTATGAAACCAAAACACCAGTATGTAACGTTATCGATAACATAAATGAATACTTTTCTATACATGTACATGAGTATTCATCCACCCTACACATATGAGGAAGCATTATATTTCAATGTCATATTTCATGATAAAAGATATTGAAAATGCGTAAAATGTACGTAAAATTTGTCCGATATTTATAAGACAAAACTTGCTTACAAGAAAACAGCATAATAAAGGGAAATAGGATGGACGTTAGCTATTTGTATATTTTCTTCCTTGCACATTGTGATTGTGTCGGCTACAGAATTTAAAAAGGCTTTTAAAATGACTTGTGTGTTTCATTACAATGAAAGATTATTCTTACTCCCAATTGATGGAGAAATTTATACTTTTGTAATGTTTATTTCACTTTACATCGATGCTTATTGAAATTCATATACATAAGGCGCAGGGACAAATAGAAAAAAACACATACTCTTAAATTTTGTTAAGAGAACATAAACACATGTGCTTCGGAAGCGGAAGGGGAAGGGGGGGGGGTAAACCAACAAATAAAGGTTAACTACGATTTCTAATTCCTATATTATGTAAGCCTCCCCGCCCATTTCCACCTGTCCGACGCCTATGAAACAAGGATTCAATAATCTATGCTTACTATATACCTGAAATAGACCTGTCTAGATACAAATTAAATGACCAATATGTCATATTTCATTAATAAAGTAAATACTTATTTTTTTTTTTATTTCCTATAAAAATCTTTTCATGGAGATCAGGAAATAAATTTGCAGGCTTAAAAAAATTACAATACAGGGACCCCGCTGACATTGAAAAAAATAAACATAACCTACTAATACTGAGAATATTTTTCTCTGATATTTACATGACAAAAAAAAGTTTAAGGACGTTCGATCTTGAAATTTTGAGCATATTTTGTCCAGGTCCTTTATTTATAAAATTCTGCATCATTTTTAAGTTCTAACATTAAATTTGAATTCTACAGTGCAAATTTAACTATATTCAATGAATTAAATGCGATTAAATTCCCCTCAAGTAGAATTAAGCTAGGGACTATATTTTGTTGCGGAAGGTTTTTTAGACGAAAATGATCAGTTTTTCCATTTTGAACTATAGCAGTGCTGTTAATTTTGGAATCCTATTTTCCCATCCTGGTTGCACACAAAGCTGACTTTGGCAATGAAATGTGTTATACTGGTTCTGGAATATCTATTAAATTGTTTCTAATGAATATTATCAACAAAGTATGACAAATATAGTAAATATATTCTGAAAATCCGGTGGGAAATTAAGCCAATTTGAACGTAAAATTAACACCTTTTTAGTAATATCTGAAAATTTACATCATATACCCCCACTTTTGATGTTATTTTCTAACTTTTCAAGATAAATTTGACCTGTTTGCTTAAAATCAGAAAAAAGTTTGAGACTTAAAAATAATTTCCTACTTATTAAATTTTCAATGGCAGAAAAATCACATTTTATTTGTGCAGAAAGGTCAAATAATTGATTATACGAAGAAATTTGAAACTTTTTCTTAGTCACAATTTTTTTAGTGTCTTTTTTTAAAACAAACTTAGAGTTAATTTTCTTTTATGCTTTAATTGGATAAAAATATTGGAGAGAAAACGTCAAAAATGTAATTTTTAACTAAGACACAACTTTCAGTGGTTTGAGGGTCTGCTCTAGAGTCACAAAGTAAAGAGTCAATCCTTACGTCGCGGGCTCGAATCCCACTGTAGGACGTGGAGACTGGTCCTTCGGATGAGACCGTATAAACCGAGGCCCCGTGTCGCAGTAGGTGCTGGCACGAAAAAGATCCCTCACTGCTCAAAGGCCCGGAGTGCCGAGCATAGGACAAAATGTGTAGCCCTCCACCGGCAAGTAGTGGCGTCTCCCTATGAGTGAAAAATTCTCGATAGTGGCGAAAACAACACACAATCAATTAATCAATCAAATTTCAGTGCAAAAAGGTCATATTGAATGTATTGTAGCGCCAAAAGAAGCATATTGACCCCCATTTCTTGATTAGAATATTAATTAAGCTATGTATGCAGAGACTAAAAATATACTTGACAAAAAAGTTTAAGACTTTAAATATCAGGATCGAACGTCGTTAATACACACTGCATTGTTTTTGTTTTTTTTACTGGCGATAGATTTGAATGTAGAGGAGAGTGTTGAGGTTTATATATATTCTCTATTACAGTAAGAAATATAAAATTATAAAATAGTTTAATATAAAAACTGTGCGAACTTAAGGGTGAGCGGAGATATATTTTTTACTTCAGTTCTGATTTAAATCGACCATAGACGCTAAACCTCACGCGACGCTTGATGTGTCTAAACTCTGGCGTCACATGATGTCATATTTCAGTTGAATTCGCAGGTACGTTAAGACAGCATACATATCAGAATTCAGAGTATTTGTATTTTTTTGTAATATATAACATCGACAAGCTGTTAAAGTTATAAAAACGTAAACATTTGCTATCATTGCCTATTACTTGGATACAAATGGATGTTTGACTAAACAAATCAATCAATTACGATGTAACCATGAATGTCTATAAATAAAAAATGCTTCAATGAAATAAAAAAATAGTTCTACGATTTATTTCAATGTATTCATGACAGTTATAAAAAAAAAACGTTGGAATATGAAAAATGCTGCTAGAATCTTGCACTCCTTTCACAGAAATAATTATTCGACACTTTCGAATAAAACCTTGTCATATTTATTTTACATTTTTTTAAAAATAAAATCAGTTTTCATCTATTCCCTTTAGGTACACGATTCAAGCAGCACTTTCAAAAAACCTTATGATACCTTTAATATCAAGCCAAAACCATCCTGCAAAGTATACGGAGATAGTGTTTCACGTTTGCATCCTTATTCGCAGCTAGGATAAAGCTGTCCTTAAAATATCAAACTAGCTGCTCAAATTGTAATATTTACATTTGCAAATCGAATTAAAATTCAATTTTCAATGACATGCAGTTGGTCACGTAATCAGTTTTTTTTTTGCACATGGATAGCAAACTGCACAAGCGGTATGCAAAGAGTTTCAACTTGACGTCACATGACGTCGTAGAAACGTTACGCTGCATTTCAAAGTCTAAATCATGCTTAAATTTCTTTGCAACATGAATGAAAACGTAAACTACAATTATAAGAAACAAAATACCATTTTTAAAGATATTTTGGGGTAAGACATGAAGTCTGTACGTTATCAAATCTACTATAACGACCTTCGGGCGTCGTAAAATTTGATCACGAGACCAACTTCATGTCATACCCCAATGAAACTCTAAAAATGATGTCTTATTTCTTGAGAAACTTCTCTGAACTACCTATATATGACGTCATAATAAAATATGACGTAAAATCACTCCACGCTTGAGTAAACATGATGGGGAAAGATATGATGTCGAACATTTCAAATTTAAATGTCCCGATTCCTTTTGCATGACCAATTTGAACATATTCAAGCAATAGCGAAAAATTATGTTTGAAACGCTCCCCTTACATGTCCCTAGACAGGATTCAATTAATGAATCGTGCTTATATTGGACTAACACAAGTGATAAACAATGACAAATTGAAGATATTCTGTGTGAATCTACAATAGGAATCTAACTGAGATTTGCCTGGGGATTTTGTGTAGTTTCTCCATTTCTGTGTAGATCGCGATAAAGAGTTGAAAATACCCCTTCTTAACGAGGAAACAAGTAAAAATTAAACCTGCCACCAGCATTTTTTGTGTCCCAGAGATCACGATGAATTGATCTATATAACAAAATTGGCACAATAATTTGGTTTTGCACTTGTGCCGATGCGATTTTTTTTGCAACAATTAGGAATCATAAATCTACGTCACGTGATTAACACAATTATGTGACATCACAAAAATCCTTTAAAGTAAAACCTGATTAAAGTATTTTCTCAAGTTGACTACAATTTCAAACAATGATTACAGATTTAAATTTGAATCTAGCTCAAAATAAAAATATATTTTTTCAGGCATTTTAAGCCTCCGGACAGCCTTTTTGATGAAAATAAATTAGCATACCTGTCTGATGAACTGAACATCATATAAATTTCACAAAATATTCACAATATTTGCTTTTAAACTAAATTTTACGTATTCTTTTTGGACGACTTGATCAATTCCTAAATAACTTGAAGTACACATGTGACGTCATCGGTAGTTGTTTTTAATCAAAATGACAGAAACAGCATAACAAAATAAGGACATTATATTTCTGTTAATGTTTACACGTTTCTCTTCATTTTCTTAAGTTAATTACATCTCTGAATACCGATATAACAATGCATGTGCTGTAAAATTAACGTCAGCTCGTCACTGATTTAGTGAAGGTAGAATATCTTGATGCTATTTTATTACCCCTGCGTAGGCTTTTTTATAATAATTCACAAAGAATACCGTCAATTTAGTTAAGTACGAAAACCCATCCGTGTTTCCTGTCTATTACTTTTGTAACGTGATCCTGTCTCATCTTATTATGCAATAGTATACCGTGTATTTTGATATTCCTCTTTATCCATGTGAATATATATTAATCTAATTGGATGAAAAATTAATGAAAAGTGCAGATTTTATTCATTTACATGTAATACGTTTAATAAACAAAACAATAGCATTCGTAATTAACTAAACTGACGGTATTCTTTGTGAATCATTAAAAGATTGAAAAATATTAGTACAGTAGTAATATTATTCAATCCTTTAAAATCCATATACTTGATATTGTATGTACAACTTCAAGGAATATCTGAATGGATTTGCGAATGTGTCCTATACACATTACAATGCATTATATATAACACACCCAATGAGGTTTCATCATCATAAGGGTCTCTTTTATCTCTCTACCATCGCTAAGTAGGGGATACCATGGACTGATCCAAGATCTCGAGGACCAGGGACCGTTAAGGTAGGCCCAGTGGCAGTTGTTAAACCACCAGCTTCTTTTATGACTATCAGGACAGCTGGCTCCACTAGCTCTGTCGTTGTCCCTGTCCAGGGTGGTGAAGTACATACCGGAGAGATCACCATAAGAAGTTTTTGTGTCTAACATACTGTCCCCTACAGAAATCAAGGATGAAATGTAACACGACCATTTATATCAAATATCTCTAACCGTTCACCCTTTAAAAATCGCTAACATTACATCGTCCTTTAACTTTAACCCTGTGATTATCACTAACTGGTGTAGAAAAGTACATTCAAATCATGGATTTTCATATTGTCGTTAATATTAAAAGACATCGACCGGTATAATACAACAATTAACTGCAGATATCATGTTTTCTGTCTTGGATTATGATTTTAGAGAACATACAATTCTGTTTTGAGTACGCATGGTAAATCTTAAAAAATAAATTGCCTCATTTTAAATTTCAGAGCTAGACACTGAGGCTACGTAACTTTGCTGCAAAAAATATTGAATCTGATTGACATAACGAAAGGTTTTATTAATGATTATCACTTGTAATTTTTAATGCCCCTTCTATGTTCTTAGTTTAATCTACTCTTTTCTCTCATCCTTTTCAGCTATAATGGCCACAAATCAATAATTCTATTAATTATACTTGCCTAAAGTTCCAGTAGCTGGTCCCCCAAGAAAAAGTCTGTAGTTGTCTGATTCGTCAGAAACAGAGAACTATTGATAACGTTCATACATGGTTGTGCCATTCTTTAATGTAATGGAGACGTAGAGGGAGGAGTTCCTTCCCTTGGTCAGCTGATGAATCACGTCATTTCCTTCAATAGGTCATTATGGGTTTAAATAAACCATTGATATTTCGAGATGTATTTATTTCAGGATTGTTGTAGAACATTACGCCCAAATCACAATACATATTAAATGGATTGTCACCTTCATTTTTTTAATTTCTGAAGGTGGTAGATACGATAACTATTTCACGAGTTGTGAAGATGTAACATGATAAAAGATACGTGTTTTTCATGAAATATTGATGTGTTTAAACTAACGGATATTGCAATGAAAATAGCAAATAGCAAGGGTTTATCAGACATTAAATGAATATTGCATGAAGTTGAGTGTAACATTGAAAATGTTCACCCCAAAAAAACCGTTGTCAACAGAGGCGCAGCAATAGTTATAATATATTATACTGAATGCTTTATACAAATACGTATAACAGTGAGCCGTACACACCTAAACTCTGCGCAGTCGCTATACATTTTTTTGGAAAATCATCCGTCGTCAATCACTGTTGACTTTTGCTAAATGTACGCAGGAGGGCATGGCTTCATTATTCAGCAGGTAATAATGTATTTTTTAATGTTTTGCAACGAATCAAATTCAAATAATTTACATTAAATTATAATATTAATAAATATCTACCGATCCAGTATGAGTCATGAGGATTACAAAAGTCCATAAAACAATTCTAGATTGGAGCAGAACAAACAAGGACCTCCAAAACATTAGAGTTGGGATCAGGTGCCATGGAGGATTGAGCCTGACCTGTCAACCGGTCACACCTGCATGTGATTATTGTCATGATCGGAAATTAACGGGGAAATCCGTCGTCAATTCAGTGTATGAATAATGGACCAACAATTAGTATGAAAAACGTCAGAAACAATTGACTCAATGAAAAACTGTATTTGCTGACAAAAACATTTTATTGACCATAGATTTTACGAAATAATGAGTTTCAACGAGACTGCTAATATTCTTTTTTGATCATGTTTTTTCAATAATTTATCACGTTTAAGAAAATATTCATTCATAAATCATGTTCATGCGTATCATAACCCACAAGGGCGCGTCGGGTGGGAGAGGGAGAGAGAAAACTTAACAAGCAAAAAAAAAATTCTGGAAGAATATCTCTCAGACACTTTCTACAGGGCAGGTGAGTTTCATGATTGAATGTTGAATCTGACTATCCTTTTTCACAAAAAATGAACTGAATTTAGTGAGGGTTTGAATTTCATTCGTTGATCATATTGCAAAAAGAAGGATATAGAGAAAACGAACAGTATTCAATCTCAAAGTCCATTAAACAATACAAAATAGGAGCAGAGCAAACACGGACCCCGGAACATCAGAGGTGGGATCAGGTGCCATGGAGGAGTGAACATCCCCTGCTGACCGGTCACATCCACCGTGTGCTCCTTGTCATGATCGGGAAATAACGGAATGATCTGTCGTCAATTCAGTGTATAAATAGTGGACTTATAAAAAAGTATGAAAAAGTTTCAGTCAGCATTTGACTCAATGATAAATTGTATTTGCTAACAAGGTAATTGTATCGACCATGGAACTTACGAGACTGCTGATATTCTTGTTTCATCAACTTGCTTGCCAATAATTTACCTCGATTTATAAATTGTTCATTCGTAGAGCATGTTCTTGCGTGTCGAATCAGTTGAGATACACTCCGTATGCAGGCAAAGAAGGTATATTGCTGCAGAAATCAGGGAAGTTGACTATAGAAGAATTAAAGTCATTACTTTTATCATATAGCTTGGTTGTTAGACTACCATTAACGATTTTTTCAAGTAAAAGCATTTTTATTATTTGCTGCCTTCTTGGTTGTCATATATTCTGAAAAACAGTACGCTTCCTACATTTTACATGTAATTATATTCCATTTGTAAAACGGTCTCTCTTAATCAATAATGTAAGGCTTTTGACTGTTATACATATCAAAAGCTGATGAAAATGATAATTTAAGATCAATGTCTTCATTGATTTACATATAAATGTATTTTAAGATTGGATAGAAATGATAAACTTTTTGTTGTTTTTCTATTGCTGTTGAAATTAATGCTATAATGTATTTTCTTTGTCATTCATTTTAAATTTGATTATATACAAAATCAAATGCTGAAGTTTAATTAATCCTTCTGTCATAGGACGCTGTCTTTTCTTTATCTCAGTTTATCATCGGCTTCCACCTTTCTGTTTTTATTAATTGTTGATTGTTTGTTTCACATCGTTTCTATATCATGAATGATAGGTTTTTCAACTAAGAAATGATTTATTTCTCCTGTTTCTTTTCTCTATAAATTACATTATTTAGATCTTTTTTATGACCATTTACATGTAACACTTAAAGTTGTACTTATCAACATTTCTATGAAAAAATAAAATCAATAAGATAGGGAAATTGTTATAAATCAGACATATAAATACGAAAGTCTAGAATTTTCATGTGCTTTAAGCCAAAGGGGTTCAGATAAATTTCCTAATCAGAAGCAAATTAGATAAAACTGTTTGAAGCTCGACTAAAAACAAACAATAAAGTTTGTTGACATAGGGTTTCTATTCCATTCTTAATTTATCGAAGTGATTTACTGTAAAATTGCATATTCCCATGTTGTAAAATGTTGTAGGATAGAGTAAATATAATTTGTTCGTGGGGAATTACTTTTTGTGGTGGACATACATCCGTAGGTCTCCTCAAAAATCGAAAACAACGAAAATTAATCCATGTCGAAAATTAATGATTTCCAAATGCTATTTTTTGAAAAAAGGAAAGAGGCCCTCAATATCTGAATTAACAATCACCATGACAACAGATATGGGATATCAGAACAAAAAGAAAGGAAAAATCCAAACAATACGTTTATTTTATCTGGGCTTGTCTTTTGAAACAATTTCTTAAAATTGTTGTATGTTGTTACATGAACATAAGGTGTAAAAAAAAAATGCATTTTAAGTGTATTTGTGAGTACACCTCTATAAGTGGACTTGTAAAATGCTAATGATAATGAAAAAATATGTCTTGAATAATAGGGAGGACATATCTGCTCCTTTCATGATATATAATATATATAAATAAACTTTTAAACTTTTATAAACTTACCATTATTTCATTATTGGATACATTTCTTCTCAACATTAAATAACATTGAAGGGGTGAGAGAAATGAATTATGATACATATGGCGATTGAACAATTCAAAATAGGAGCAGAGCAAACATGCACCTCCAAAACATCGGAAGTGGGTTCAATTGCCATGTGGGAGTGAGCATTCCCTGCAGACCGGTTACACTAGCTGTGTGTTCCTTGTCATTATTGGGAAATAACAAAGAAATCCGTCATCGATTCAGCGTATTAATAATGGAATAACGATCTGAAAAAAGTCAGCCAGCATTTGACTCAATGATCATTGGTAAAAATTTTAACTTCCCTGTTCAGACTTATATATAAAAGTGTGGCTATATTTCAGAATCAGTTTATTCAAGAATCGGTTTCGTCAAGACAACAACAAGAAAGTTAAAAACATGGCAATGGTGTGGGCATCGCTCCTTGTTTCCGGCTTCCTGTGTATCAGTTCCCAGTACATTTATGTGAATAAAAAAGTCGATTGTGCCAGTCATGGAGAGGTAACAGAACAAATTCAAGGACTACTGAAGCAACAAGGGAGAATTCGAAAATCCGTAGATTCCCTCATGCAGATGGTGAAGAGACTGAATGAAAATATGACCAGGATCCATAAAGATGTTAGAATTGTCAAGAAAGGTATATTTATCCCTCAATCTCTCAAATTTCCTTCATGAATTCACTGATATGTTTTTACAATGCTATAATTTTCTCCTATCCTACTCAATCTCTCAATATTGGTTTGTGTAATCACTAATATGATTATGACAATGTTATATTTTTCTTTTACATTCAGAATTAAATCTAGATGTAGTGGATTGTCAGGATCTTTCTACCACAGGATACCAACAATCTGGAGAATATACGATATATCCTTTTGGTATTCAGAGGCCCGTCAACGTATATTGTGACATGGTAACAGAACGGGGAGGATGGACAGTAAGATCTCTCTTTCTCTGTCTCTCTCTCTCTCTCTCTTTCCTACGCACACACGACTTTCATTAATAAATCAATATAATTTATAAATCTTTAGGCTATCCAGAAAAGAGTCAGTGGCTCAATACATTTTGACAGAACATGGGCGGATTATAAGAATGGATTCGGTTTCCCTAATGATTCCTACTGGATTGGTAAAATATCATTTATATTTGATGTCATTTTACGGAATATTAATTAATCTTATTATTAACAGATTTAATTTGTATTTTAATTTTTCACCATAAATTAATTTCATTAATATATTTGATTTATATAACTAATACCAACCTTTTATGTCAAAACGTGTTTATTCACTGCTACTGAGAAATTTGTGCATAATCCTTGAATGAACATATCTTATGTTATTCATGCTCTATAACACGAAAGTAACATATTTAAGGAAATGACGTAATACATCAACTTACCAAGAGGAGGAACTCCTCCCTCTACGTCTCTATCACACTGACTAATGGAACAAAGCTCAATGAGTTATACAACCAGTTCTCTGTTGCCAATGAAACCAACAAATACGAACTTTTTCTTGGAGGACCAGCTGCCGGGACCCTGGGTAGGTAAAAGTGAGCAGAATAAACAAATGGCGATCAATAAGGGGAGAGAGAGAGATACTATTGTTAAGTAAGCATCGGGAGGAATACGTAAATATCAGTGTACAGAATGTGCGTTTAAAAAAAACAGTCTATGAAGTATGATCCGATAACTTTTTGAATTGAAAAACATTTATATTTTATATTTTAATCAGTAAACAAATATCGGAAAGAATGTACAAATAACGATCAAAAAGGAGA
Source organism: Saccostrea glomerata (assembly GCA_003671525.1). Lineage (NCBI taxonomy): Eukaryota > Metazoa > Mollusca > Bivalvia > Ostreida > Ostreidae > Saccostrea > Saccostrea glomerata. Next base: position 174,902 of record PRKT01000769.1, read on the forward strand.
GACAGATAGAGAGAGAGAGAGAGAGAGAGAGAGAGAGAGAGAGAGAGAGAGAGAGAGAGAGAGAGAGAGAGAGAGAGAGAGAGAGAGAGATTGACTGATTGATTGTATATTGTTTAACGTCCCTCTCGAGAATTTTTCACTCAAATGGAGACGTCACCGTATGCCGATCCGGTGAAGGGCTTCAAATTTTGTGACCTTTACTCGGCACTCAGTGCCATTGAGCAGTTAGGGATCTTTATCGTGCCAGCGCCTGCCGCATGGCGAAGGAACAGTTGCTACCCATTTAACGACTAGGTCAGTCGCGGCCGAGATACGAGCTCACGACCTCTCGATTACGGAGCGAGCGCTCTACCGACTGATCTACCGTGAACGGTGAGAGAGAGAGAGAGAGAGAGAGAGTAATGCTAAGTATTTTGAAGAATTCATAAATATTATTGTTCCGCAAGATCGATTAAACCAAAAAAAAAAGTAATCTCATTTTTTTTAATAAAAAAAAAACAACATTTTCTATGCCTAGAACTTCATTTTTTTTTTTATTTTATATTTTTATCAGTAATCTAACATTTAAAGCAAACCTTAAAAATTTACATTGACATTAATATATAATAGTAAGTTGTATAACAAAGCTAAGTAAGGGAGGGTAATCATAAAGTAGCTCAGTGGTTATGTTGTAGGATGTACGGAGTCAAATACTTTTAAAAGTAATTAAATTAAATTACAATTACTTTGATATTTTCTACAATTAAATCTCAATTAAAATACAGGCTTAATAGGACATGTAATTAATTAATTAAAAATACTTTGCAAAGGTAATAGTGTAAAAAAGATTATTTTTTGGGGGAAAAATCTGTTAAACCATTGTATATGATAAATAGAACAACGTTGAATAAGCTCAACTACTGCTTTATTTTAACATAGAACTGTGTTGACGCAGTGGTAAGGCGGAGATACTCTAGAATAGCAAAGTAAGGAATTGATCCTTACGTAGCGGGTTCGAATCTTACTATGGGACGTGGACACAGATCCTTCGAAGGAGTCAGTATAAACCTAGGATAAAAAAATATATATATTTCAATAGTAAATTGTTTGTATATGTTTTTGTAGGTACCGTTGTCAGATACAGAATTCATTTATGAAAATTGGTTGCAGTGTTAACTAATCAATGATTTGAAAATAATTTGGAAAATTTAAATTGATAACAGTCAATTACAATTTCATTTTTACATTATACCGTCCCTGTGTTGAAGACATAAGATATAGATTTAACAAAAGCAATACAATTTTGAAAGAGCAGTTAATCACATAAATTTGCAGAATTTCTAATGATAAATGTGTTGAAAAAATGGGGGGAAAATATTGATACCTGTACAGCAAGTTTTCAGATAAGCAAACAACAAATATGAGAGTGTCATTTAATGAATTTAATGCTTCGCGTCGTTCACACGTGTAAGAGCAAAGGACATTCTGAATAAAATCTATACATACGTCTGGCAAATATATTCCCGTGAAACATTCCTAGAATTCATTTTCTACCCAATGCCATTTGCGCAAATAAATAGATAAATAATAACCTAAAGCATAAAAGTTTTTTAGTTCATAGAAATCTTTAAAAGACACAAAAATAAATCTGCAATGTCTATATATGTATATTTCCTTTAGCTTCCAATTTCAAGTATATATTAAATGATCTAATTGATATTGGTATACGAGTAATATTTTTCTTTGATAATTCTCCAGATGACGCTATGTTAGACACAGTGAATTCTAACAAAGATCTGTCTGGGATGTACTACAGGTGACGCTATGTTGGACACAATGAATTCTAACCAAGATCTGTCTTGGATGTACTTCAGGTGACGGTATGTTACACACAGTGAATTCTAACAAAGATCTGTCTGGAATGTACTACAAGGGACGGTATATTAGACACAGTGAATTCTAACAAAGATCTGTCTGGGATGTACTACAGGTGACGGTATGTTAGACACAGTGAATTCTAACAAAGATCTGTCTGGGATGTACTACAGGTGACGCTATGTTTGACACAGTGAATTCTAACCAAGATCTGTCAGGGATGTACTTCAGGTGACGGTATGTTACACACAGTGAATTCTAACAAAGATCTGTCTGGGATGTACGTCAGGGGACGGTATGTTTGACACAGTGAATTCTAACAAATATCTGTCTGGGATGTACTACAGGTGACGCTATGTTGCACACAGAGAATTCTAACAAAGATCTGTCTTGGATGTACTACAGGTGACGCTATGTTACACACAGTGAATTCTAACAAAGATCTGTCTGGGATGTACTACAGGTGACGGTATGTTACACACAGTGAATTCTAACAAAGATCTGTCTGGGATGTACTACATTTGACGCTTTGTTAGACACAGTGAATTCTAACAAAGATCTGTCTGGGATGTACTACAGGTGACGGTATATTAGACACAGTGAATTCTAACAAAGATCTGTCTGGAATGTACTTCAGGTGACGGTATGTTACACACAGTGAATTATAACAAAGATCTGTCTTGGATGTACTACAGGTGACGCTATGTTAGACACAGTGAATTCTAACAAAGATCTGTCTTGGATGTACTACAGGTGACGCTATGTTAGACACAGTGAATTCTAACAAAGATCTGTCTGGGATGTACGTCAGGTGACGCTATGTTACACACAGTGAATTCTAACAAAGATATGTCTGGGATGTACTACATTTGACGGTATATTAGACACATTGAATTCTAACAAAGACCTGTCTGGGATGTAATACAGGTGACGGTATGTTAGACACATAAATCGCGTCCTTAAGTTTGGCCCTTTAAGAATTAAAAATTAAAAGTCCCAAATACGTCATTCCGTTTCAATATGTCTACTTGTTACAAATTGATAATAAACTGTTTTTTTATTTTTCGTTCATTTAAGAAATAAATAACAAGTTTATAAACTTCAAAGGGAATTGAAGTGGGTCGGTCACGTGATCAAATCCTGTGAAGGCCGAAGGCGACAGTTTACATTGAAGTACGACAGCGCCGATCGAGGTGTTTCTCAGCTGTTCGTGGCGTGATTGATATTTTCCAATAGATTTACACATTTTTCGTGAGTAGAATTTAATGTCAACAAATACAGTTTTAGTCTATATCATAAAGATTTAACTTAAGGTCTAACAAAAATAAGGATAAACTAAAAAGTTAGAGAATGTGCAGTTGACAAAAGTGACATACAGCGTGTAAACAAAGGCTAGATTCTATCGGTATATTCTTTGTGTACACAGGTTAAATTGATCACCAAAAATGTATGAAGTATTTGTTCACGTTGTAAATAAAACAATTATTTCACTTGTTTATTTTGTTCATCTTTATACATGAAAAGTAAGTCATTTTAATTTATAAGTAACGATAGATATTATTGCGCCGTGTGATTTGGTCATGTATTGACCTTTGACCTCCGACAAACTCATACAGAATTGAAGATATTTTCTCTCTGTATGTTTATATAGTGGACAGATACCACAAATGTATATATATAGGATTAGATTTGTTTTATAGTATTAGTTTATTAATATATGACAAAATAGATTGTAGGGTCCCATTCACCAGGAAGATATCATCTGAAAGTGTGGAGAGATTTGATGGTATCGGTATTAAACGACGAATACTGTAAAAGTGGTCATTTACACTGGTTGTTAAGTACATGTTTGTGACCATCAAACATTACGCGTGGGTGTAATATACGCGGTCGCAATCTGAAAATGGAATCTTTATATGTAACAGTAATGGCAGATGGATAAGTGGTATGGTTTGTAATGGTTATTATCAGAGTACATGAATCAATTTATATATTAAAAGTTACAATGTACCAAAGGTAAAAAGTATAAATTATTGATATCTGGATTGAGTAGAGATTACGAACAGTATTCTAGCTCAAAATTAATGTCCATTTAAGATTACAGAATAGAATGAGCAAAAACGGACCTCAAAGAACATCGAAGGTGGGGTCAAAGCAATGCAATGTAAACTGTCCTGGCAATGAAAAGGAAACATGTGAAGGGGAATAGATAAATAAAATATTTACTGTTACTACGAGGAGAACTCTTTACAATACTGAAATATACGAATTAACCCTGGGATTAAAAGTGGTTAAAGGAAATGTATATTTACAAGAAAAAAGTGTTATCTTCACCCTACTGCCTAGTATAACATATTGAACGTGGTTGAAGAAGGAAAGGGTCTGAGATGTTGATACCATATAGCCGTCATGGGAAAATATATTTTCTTTAAAAACCAATTATAAAATTATATATTTTCGCAGTTGTTTTAAGCAAGGAATTTTTGCTGCTTTATGGACTTTGATATTTAATACTGTTCGCTATCTCCATATCATCATTTAGAGAGAAAAAGAAAGAGTTCAAAATGTTTTAATAAAATTTGTAAACACTGTAAAAATGAAATTAAACAGAAAATGAAGAGTTTTTGAATGATTTCTTGATGCAAAAACATAGAATTACCTAGGTACAAGGGGCCGCCATTTTGGACACCCAAAGTTGTGCAGAGAAGAAAGGTTAACAGGAGTCCTTATTGGTCATTAACAACAAAAAAAAATTGTGGTGGACATTGACATTGAAATATAAGTGACATAAACGATTTGTGACTTATTAAAATATGTAAAACGATATAGGACTTATAAAAGAAGATGAGGGGTGATATTTTGCTTCACAATTTCATTCAATGTAGATCAATACCAGTTGAAAACAGCCAGGGGTGCTATATTTTGCTTTAAAATGACTGATTCTTTTTTATTTCATTATATAAAGAAGTGGCAGTGATTTGAATTCGTATGAAAGTCTATGGTGTTTTCATATATGTTCATACATCCATCTTCAAATGTACATACAACTTGCCTGATATTTTTGTTTAGTAAAGTTATGACATATTGAGAGCCTTGCTTTCAAGTGGGTGGTTGTCAATGGCTGTGGATAAGGTCTATCTTTGTATAAGTTGCTGAAGATTAGTTTACAGTCCAATGATTGCGAATTTCTGTTTCACCCCCTAAAATATATGGATAAACGAATTTTACACATTGTGAAATATTCAACGAGTAAAACAGTATGTGTGCATTGTTGTTTAAAAAGAAAAAAAAAACTTTGATGATTCACATTTGCAGTGGAAATACAATATAAAACAGTTGAAGATATTGTTTTTATGTGTCATTTTTATGATAAACTCTCTTTTTTCACGCATAAAGATGCTCAAAGAAAAAAAAGGCACTAGATATTATTAAAGTAATGGCAAACACGAAATGGAAAGCTGATAAAAGTATTCTGCTTAAACTTTGTTGCCTTGTTGTGAGATCGAAATTAAACTATGAGTGTACTGCGTATGGATCATTCTATATAAAGGCTCTTGATGCAATCCACCATCAAGGTCTTAGACTGTACATGGGGGCCATTAAACTAGGGGATATTTTATATGCAGAGGCACACAAACCACATCTAGACTATAAAGAAATTAACGTTGCTTGACTATACAAATTCACTGTTGGTTTTCTTTATCCATAAAATGTACATTTCCATTGTATGCTTAATACAAGAAAATACATTAAATAACTTTTCTTCCGGTTTAATAAACATATTATAAACCTTGAGCTACCATTTGATATTGTAAAACCTACTTCTCCTTATGAAATACAACTACTGAAATAATTAAAGCAGTAGTAAATAAATCCTTATCCAACCTGAAGTAGTCAAAAACACTCACATTTTTCAACAGAAATTAGCTGAAATAAAAACAAAACATCAAACAAGAGAAATCTACACAGGTGATTCTCCGTACGAAGAAACATTGTTTTACGACATAAGCAAAAGCTATACAACTCGCTTTTAGATATAAACTTCACAATATTTTCAGACTCGCTCTTATGTCTGGAGTCCATATAAAATATGAACACAGATTACCCATACATTTCGGATATAGTACCATTTATAAGTTCTAGCAGGAACAAATTTCAAAGATGTCGAACTTTGCTGGTTTACACATGATATGGGTTTTTGGGTAATAACAAAGCCGAGCCCTCTGCAAGAACTGCTCTTCAGTATGGGGAATTACACCTTTCAAAATTCCTTTCACTGATATTAAATACTTAGTGAAACTTTGAGTATATTCTATTTGTCAATTTTTATTGAATTTTGGTCATTATAATAAAATGTATATTATACAAAACAAAGTTAAAAATCTGATATCGGTCTGAAACGTCAGGAGAAAGTCATTATCTCTATAATAAGAATGACATAAAATGTTTACCTATTCATAGTTACTGAGCAGTGAACGTCAATCTGGATGCTCTTGTGTTACTGTGCAATATCTATACGCCAAATACTTTTAAAATGTTCTGATTTTACGCCTGTTTAAAATGAAATTTTAATAGTATGCAAACAATGTATGCTTTTTTTAACATATGTTATTTCTGATGTAATTTTACAAAACTGTGTGCATGTTTAAAGTCCGGCAGGGACGTAAAATGGACGCCACAGGGTATGTCACCATATGGATTTGATAAGTGTATCATTGTTTACAATGGTTTGAAAATTCCTCGTATATGTATGTATCATATTCTCAGACGACTATGTTTACATCCCTGAATGTACATTATACTGAATTTTTTTTATGTATTTGAAAAGAAGTCCCGATAGAGTAAAACTCTGTTTGTAAATAAAATGGACTGCACTGTACACATCTAGATACCCTCGCTTGTTTACCAATGATTGCCCATGATTGTTGGACAGATGATTTGATTTCTTTCATTGTCTCTGTTTCCTTAGGTGTAATGTCCTTTTTAAAAACATATTTGCAAAGAACATGTTGATTTAAAACTAGGATCAGGATATTCTGCAGAATTAAATTTGACAATTGTACGAGGACAATTCTGAAATTATTTAAACATTTACCGTTACTCAATAATTGACAGGGATAAATTTATGAACATTCATCATGCTATGAAGCAATTTGTCAAGCTATGGTTAGCTTGGCATCATGCAGTACCGATTTATGCTAGGTGCTTCAACGTTATAAGTATGTAAGAATTGATGGTCTCCCAGAACGTATGTTTTAATCAGGTTGAATTATTGGTAAGAAAAAATATATAGCAAAGGAAAAACAAAGTCATAGACATGTTTTATTTTAATTACTATTGCTTTAGCAGGTATTACAGTCTTGAAAAGAATTCTCCATAGCGCTGCACTAAATTTAAGGTAAGCTTGTTGCCCCCCCCCCCCTAGACGTAAATATACATTTAACCGTTCTTTTTTTAGATTTCTTTACCGCAGTTATTTATTATTTTCTTCATTTTAACGGTATTTCTAATTCCAATAATTACAGATTTGCAAACAAAAGACAAAATAAAAATTAAAAATTATATACATGAATTGAATTTTTTCTTTTTTACTATAGAATCACTGGATGTTTTAGTGCAAGCACCTACTGCGACATGGGACCTCGGTTTATTCAGTTTCATCGAAAGGTTAGGGCTCCATGTCACATAGTGGGATCAACACCTTATTCCACTATTCTTGGGCAACGCTCTTATGTCACGAAAGGAGTTGGCATGATAAGGGATCCTCCTTACTCAGTGGCCCTGAGTGCCGAATCTAGGTCTAAAACCGAAACCCTTCACCTCTTTATGGTGACCTCTCTATAAGAGCGAAAATTTCGCCAATGGGGCGTAGATAATACACAGTCGATTCATCAATCATGTTAAAATATAACCCAAATTTATTAATCACTAAGAATTTTTTTTTATTAAGTTAACTAATTTTTTCATATTTGAAACACAAAGAAATTACCTTGTGTGTAGCGATGATAACCTCCTTACGGAAAGCTAAATATCGGAAGCAAGAGAACTGAAAGTTTTTTTTTCTTTCTAATAAGTGTTTATTATGTACTATCATATGAAATATTATATTTTTGTGAGAAAAAAAATCATGAAATAGATTTCTCTATTGCAAGAAAATTAATAATGTTTATTCAAATTTTTGATAATACGGTATACAGTATTATTGTCTTTATATCACCCTGTGTGAATATTTTAAATTACAACAAACTTTAAACACTGTTCTTTTAATTCAAAACATAAAAATAAAAAAACTATAGGCATGTCTTTTCGAGAGTGACCACCTTTTTTTTTAAACTTTATGTTTTGAAATTTATTTAGAGTGAGATATTCATTAATGCGAGGTAGTCTTCTCCCACATTCCTTTTCCTTTTCTTCCAATTCGGTCAATTCTTCATATTTTTTGTAAATCATAATTTTGCTGAAAACAGGATTTGAACACACCCCATTTCCCTTAATTTTTTTTTAATTAAAACATTTTTCATTTCTTTATTTTTATTGTCAAAATTATCCAAAATCCTTTTTATTAACTTAATTTTAGTTATCGTTCTTTGAAAATAGATACTACATGTACATGCCTTTCAAAATTAATGAAGATAACACGCAGAGAAAAAAGTGTTTCTTTTAGCTTAACACCGTTGGTAACGTCTGTGGTCCTCAAATATGGCTTCTTCTTAAAATCCAAATCTGTAGAACTGTAGATCTGTTTGAACAATTAAACAAATCAAAAAGTATATATTCAAGATATATAAAGATTAAGAAAAATGCATAATTTCGTCCTACAGAAACGATATAAAATTCAAAGCATCTGAAGTAAAGAACACAAGATATATGATTTTAAACTTTTAGGGAAATCATAAAGATGCAAATTATATTTCTAAAAATAATGAATGCAAGAATAATATATGTATGATTAATTTGTTTAATTATGATGAGTGTATAATAAATAAGATAAACATAATATAACTTTATTAATAATATACGATTATGCATGTATACTGTACGTATAATTATTGGCTCGTGATTAACTAATGACGCTTGATCAGCATCATCGTCTCTCTAACTGACGTCCCATCCGGTAAAGTGGGCTCCCAGGGGTCGTCCCAGTATAAAGGGGACCATTGACCGTTGAGAAACGCGTAGTGACATGCATTAAACCACCAGCCTCCTCTAACAATACTGAGAGCAGCACAGTTAACCCCGGTCCATTTATCGTTATCTCTATCTGGGGTACTGAAGTACATCCCTGACAGATTGGCCCTAGTATTACTAGTATTTAGCATATTGTCACCTGTAGTATTAAAAATAAATATAAAATAATGCATGGTTACTGTCTTGAAATATGAGCAATATTTGGGCGAGGGTAAGAAAACGTGATAGAGGGCGAGGCTTGCCGAGCCCTCTTACGTTTTCGACCCGAGCCCAAATATCGCTAATATTTCAAGACAGTTATCATGTATTTTGTTTATCCTGCAACATAATTTTACATTTGAGCGTCTAAAACAAGCTAATTACGACAGATTTAGGCACATCTCTGCAGTTAAATCTATGACGCCATGGCGTAAACATTGCAATATACATGACGTCACAATGCTTTTAGAACGTCGGAATACATGCACGAGGCTTTATTAGGGCAGTGACCGGATAAAGCTTTGGTTTATTAGGTTACCTTTATTTGGTCAATGCAAGGGGTAGTTGCAGGATAAAATTTAATTCAGAACATGACACATTTCTTTACAGATATAATAATAATCATATATAAACAATACAATTTGATACAAAATATAAAGAACGTTCTTTTGACTGTAAATGCATAATCAAACATTTTATTTTTCCTATAAACTTAACCTTATTTTATGCATTTATTCAAAAAAAAAAGATTTAATTAATCTAAAATCTAAGTATCTGGCTTGAATGCAATAATTCAAAAGGTCTATTAAGTTAACGGGCGCTGTGCCGAGGAAAATACCACACCAAAACATGCCATATTTCACTAAACGCAAATAAGCACAACATTGTCATAATCATGATAATATAGTCTTCAAAATTCAGAAATTGATATAACATAGGTAGTTGTTTATTACTTCTGATATCTTTATAACATTGATAAAGATCAGTGTTTGTAATTATTTTAACCTCTCTTTCTTCTTTTTCTCATGTTTAAGGTAAACATTCCACTTTTCACTTACCTAAAGTTCCCGACGCAGGTCCAGATAGAAACAGTTTATACTTGTCTGCTTCATCAGAAATAGAGAATTGATTGTATAACTCGTACAGTGCTGTACCATTCATAAGTTTGATGGAAATGTAGAGGGAAGAGTTCTTTCCCTTTGTCAACTGATGGATGACGTCATTTCCTATTAGGTTATATATGAAATTCATTGATAAATGTTCTTAAATACCATGGTACATTTTTTTCCATATTGTAAATATATCCCAAAGAAGAATCAATTAGTAGTCTCATATACTGGGGTACTCAAACGTTATTTAATACATATCTTATCCTTGCGTAACTGTGGTATAGGATTGACATCTTATTATCTAGGAGAATGTGTATTGTTTAATCAAAATCTATTTCTTTTATTTAACTCTATCAATTCTGAAACTAGGATGGAAATGAATGAAATTATGTTTTAAAATCAGCGAATTGCGGCCAAATTTGAAATTTCAGAGCAATTGTATTTTTTTAAATATGAAGAGGATTAATGAATTATATTCACCTATCCAGACATTCTGTTCAGGCGCACCAAAACCATTTTTATAGTCATCCCAATTCTTATCAAAAGTCAGTGACCCATCTATTCGTTTTTGAATGGCCTTGAAAAGATAAACACACATAATTAGATAATTACTAGTAATTATCATTTTCTTTCTATGTGCAATAAACATAACTTGGTATAAATTGTTTCTTTATAAACTACATACTGTCCATCCTCCTGTCGATGTATCCATGTCACAATAAACCCGGAGAGGACGCGAGGTGGTCCCAAAGGGGTAGATTTCATACACACCTGTATTAGTGTGACCATTATCACGGAAATCCTTACAGTCAATAGGAACAACTGAAATCAAAGGACTGACAAGGCAGATACATATAAATAGGGAGATAAAGAGAATCAATGGACTGACATTACAGGTACATATAAATAAGGAGATAAACGGCTGAAAGATAAACTGCCGAAAAAGGATTTTGAACTACAGTTTACAAATTATAAGTTGGAAGTTTTAGTTTTGTAATAAAATTTTGGGTTTAAAACATTGGCATTTATAATTATTAATTCTTTAATATTTTTTTTTAAATAAAAAGAATACCTAACACTTTATACGTACACATGTAAGCAATATTTTCTTTAACAAATTACACTTGTATTGTTAATGTTTCGTTGTCGATTTAAAAGATATAGTATTTCTTTATTTTGATCATTGAAAACATTTTTTTTTCGTATATGTATTTAATTATTAACGATTTTTTTTCATAAATCTCAGATGATGTATATAATGAAAAAAAAATGCTTTTCTTATGCAGAACAATGATTTAGAAAAAAAAAACAACATTCATGCCAATGGAGCGTCTCCAAAAAACAGATTATATAGACTATATGCACTTAAGTGAAGCCATTGGGAAGTGCACTTAATAACAATACGGAAAACAATAATCGAAGAGATCTAAATATTGGCACAATGTATACACTTTAATTTCAATTTCAAATATAAACATGTCAAGATTTCAAACAATAGAATTTCATATACAAAATTAAATCATTATTCTGATGAAAACACTTGCATTTTATATGTAAATATAAGCTACTTAATTTGTGCAAGCTTTTTCCAACTCTATCACCGATTTTTCCAGTCTATTTAGACAATAATAAATCAAGGAACGAAGATAAATATAACCTTATACACAACCGTACCTGCTACGATAAGATTAGAATTTTTCCTCTCTTTTGAAAGGTAAATTTATTCAAAGTGTGTACACATAAATATCTTTTGACAAATCAATCCGGTTCCTGTTAGGGATTCCCAAACATGAAAAAAAACCCTGAAAGATCACTCTAGATCTGTCAATGTTGAACTACGCAGAGACAAGAGGAAAGTTTTTTTTAAATAAGTAAGAAAAATCAACAAAATATCTATTCTCAATTTCAATGTGTATTATAATAGAGAAATTGCTACAATCGTTGATTTCCTCGATGAACAGTAAGGGATTAAGGTCAAGATCTAGTAAATAACTTTAGACTAATTTTTTGGTGCAAGATCCATTATGACGTAATAATCAATTTCAACTTTCTTTTTCCTGTACTTTACGGCTTTAGCAGAATTATGTAGAAAATAGGGTATTTTCATGACATTCAATTTGAAATCATAGGAAAAGTAAACCGGATACCTATATTAAATTTGAAATTGATTTAAAGAACAGGCCACGAACATATTAATTACCGTTTTCTGAGAGACTAGTAGGCAATAAGGATACATTTCCTTTGCCGAATATGAAAAAAAACTCCAATATTCATGAGTGGTTTTCTTAATTTTTCATCGAAAATGACAGCTTAAAATACAGTATTTCATCTTGTTTACCAACAAATTATGCCCCCCGAAACACCTTATTTGACCAAGCTTAAGTTGTAAAGCACCAATAAAGGAATTTATTTCTCAAATTTGATAAATCTGTAGGCACCTTTCATTTCCTAGATCTTGACCTTAATTAACATTTTTGATATATTGTATCTTTATGATTGAGATTTTTACCCTTATGTAATATTTAAAATATTTGAGACGAATTCTAAAAAAAATCAATTTAAAAATTTTATGAGCGGTCAGGGAATCCAAAGCTATTTCTAATATTACAGCCAATATTTACAAAAATCCGTTTTTAAAATATCAAGTTTATTTCAAACTGCAATTTTGCATTTGTTCAAAATGATACCATATTACTTATCGTTTAAAGTTTAAAAGGAAACTCGTCATTTACAGTATTGTCCCCTTTAGATTAAAACCTTTTTCGTCTTTTTCTTTTGATACGAAAATTTTATGCTATATGAGTTTTGAATTTCCATTACTGCTGATTAAAGAAGACCAAAGTGAAAGTATCGGAAATACACATGCAAATCATATAAAATATTCAACTAAAATCAAAATAATGGAAGTAATAATAATAAACAGTAATTTAGATAAGAATGTCGTTTAAAAATCATTATTGAAGAGAAACAATACCCGAAACAAGACGCAAAAGAAGTGTTTTTGAAATTAAGAAAGGAACATGTATCATGCAGAGAAATTTAGATATTGCTGAAACTCTAAGTCCTGTAACAAGCTTTAATAATAATAATAATAACCGATACAGCATATTTTGTTTTTTATTTTTAATGTGTGAAAAAAAGGAAAACATACAATCTTTGTAGAAATATCTCCAGCCAGCCTCTTCAGACGTGTTAGACGTAAATATTGTCTTGTGGGTTCGGCACTTCTTCATAACAGGATTGTATCCAAAAACTCTACACTCCTTTTGACACATGGCAGCACACCTAATCTTCGAGTGAGCTTCTTCCTCTCCCAAGAGCTCGTTATTTGACTTTTTATTATTTAAGTCCAGGTCTGCAGAGTATTTTCCAGAGAAAATTGTAGCTTGAGACATGGTGAAGAAAAAAACAATTAAATATATACTCCGAGGATTGTCCATGTTTTTCTTTGCATGCATTAAAGAAACAGCAAAGTCCCTGGAAAAAACTGCATATTGACATTAAAGCTACAAAATATAAATATTACAGCCTTGAGGGATAGCAAACTTTGATTGGTTGTTCTTTAAATTTTTAATTTTCGCTTTAGCTGCAATATTGACTTTATGAATGAAAAGTATTGGAACCTTAAGCATGCATGTTGAAATCTTGAAACAACTGTTAAAATTCTTGATTGAATACTTTTCTTATGATCAGAAAACACATGTGCTTATCTCTTTTCTATGTCCATTTTCGTTTATTAAGCAGGGAATTTCCATTGATTAGAAAAAAAAACTAAAAAACATGTATACATTTAATTTAAATTCATATAGCTCTAAAAAAATGAAATACAAATAAAAGAACTTTCTTTTTTAATGTTGATGATTAACAATAAAAATTCACAATAATAATTTTAATGTGATTTCGTGTGTGGTTGAAGTATTCCACACATTCAATTGGTACCGTTGATGTTTTATTTATAACTCGTTGATAAGATGAAAGCTATTAATAGTATGAAAATATTTGTAATATATATATAAGGCTTATACATTTATCAATAAGTATTTTAAAACGTGCCATGTGAATACGGGTTGGTTAAATGTAGAGTAAACGTACCTTATTCTCTTTGGGCTTCATTTGATTTGAACACGACACCAAAACTTATTTACACTCCAATAAATATGTTAAGTGCAGAAAGTGATGATGACTTTCAATAATCGATCTCATTAATTCACAACTAATTCAAATTTGTGAACGGGGTATAAAACTCGGTCCCATGAAAAATCTAAACACAGTAAAAAGTTCAAGAGATTTCTTCTAAAAATTAAAAACCCATTTATTCCTATTCATAAAAATCAAAAAAATTAATGACGACCTTAACTGTGGTCGGATGTCAATCTGTCACCATATCTGATAATCTTTCTTTTAGCATTACATATATTTAACCTACACGATTTAGTGTATCTAACGAAAGATATGGAATATCACAAGGTCAGAAGAAGGTCAGTTTTTAATAAAAAAAAAAAAATTCCAACATAAAAATTATTTAAATATGGCCGCCTTAAAGCACCATAGAGATCTCCACTTGTTTTTCAAAGACCGAATTTCTTTTTTATATCGATTGAGAATAGTTAGAAACAAGACAACCTAAAAATCTTTAAAACGTCGTCTTTTTCTCAGATTCTCATATAACATCATTACCAAAACGTTTTCTAAGCAGGTTCAAATAATTATTTAAGAGGCCGTGTCAGTAACCAGTGAGTATTGTATATAAAGTGATTGGAATGTGAAAAAAATATTTTGCTTTAATATTTGGGTGCATGGAAGTATAGATGCATGTCCTTTCAAACATGAGTTATTTGGGTCACATCTTCCTTGTTACCATAGCAACGGCGATTTTAATGGTTGAAAAGTTTGAAATTTGATTATTGATAACCCTGTCAAAATTAATTACAGAATCAAACTATGTTTTTCTTAATTTCAATATATATGCGAGATTTAATTTTTCCCATGTTTGTTTTAAAGCATTGGGGCCTGCTTTGCTTTGTTTCTACCAAATGCTGTAAAATCAGCATGATTTTTATAAATATTTTACACAAAAACGCAACCAAACTCTATCATAATCATACATGCAATAGAAACTACGAGCTTTGAAGTTATAAATCAAATAATAAAAAAAGGTAGTTGGGTACTCTGAAGCAAATAATTTGATTTAGAATGTACCACAAATATGAAAACGCGTGAGCGATTATCTCCCTTTTGTGGAACTCTCTTGCTGATAAAGAACAGAAAGTTGGTGTTGCAGCAGAAGTCGGAGAAGAAAAACACAGTGTAAAGATGTATAAAGCAGGTCTTGTGCGGTTACAGAGGACATGACAGCATCAAGAGTTTGCAGGTGACTGAAAAGTACTATTTATAGTCCGAAATATATGACCTTTTCCTGGCTTTTTAACTATTTCTATTGTAACAGGAAAGGAGAAAATGTATGGCTGGACCGGGAATCGAACCCGGGACCCCTGTATCTCTAGTAAGGTGCTCTACCTACTGAGCTATCCAGGCCGATATCCACGGCCCGAACCATTACATTCCTCCCTCCTTAAATGGTCTTCGCCCTCGAAGACACAACCCAAGTTCTTATTGCCCCTGGCAGGACTTTCACCTGCAATTCCAGGGGTGGTCAACGGCACCAAATCTGTAACAGGAAAGGAGCAAATG
>PRKT01000769.1:193451-213327 GCA_003671525.1 Saccostrea glomerata
AGGAAGACCTTGATTATGTATCTTGATGCCATTGGTGAAAAGGCAGAGGTCTAACACTGACTGTGAAGAAAATGACTTGACAGCTGAAGGGAACATGAACAATTTGAATCAGATTTCTGATATGGCTCTTAAAGCAGTGAACTAAAAAACATTTTCTTACTAAGTTTAAGATTTTGATATCAAAGTTTTTGGAAGGGGGATATAGGAATCACCCTGTTTGTTTGTCCATCTGTCTGTGGACAACACTTGGATTATACTGCTCTAGCTCTAGTTGGTTAAAATAGATAATATCTAAAATCAAATGTGTCATACTTCTTGTTTACTGTGCATAAATGTACTTTGAAGAATATACTGTATAAGTAGAATTTTTAGCGAGGATTTAATTTTGGCATTTATATTAGAGAGGGTGCTGACATCGCTAAAATTGAATATTGCTAAAAATTAAAGTCTTATTATTTGTAATAGCTTCTTCAGTAAACATTTTAAAATCGCTAAAATTACTTCTGGCTAAAAATAAAATACCAGACTTTGGTAGAAATCGCTAAATTTGCATCTCGCTAAAATTTCCACTTATATGATATATTATTATTTCTAGCAAAATATTTCTGTAAAATATTTGACTGTACACTTCAGAAAAAATTCAGTCTCAGAATCAGGAACAAGATATGCTGTAATGGTGCCTAGTTGTATCGCCTGCATAGCAAGGGGACTCTTAGTGATCACTTCTCTATTGTCCGTCAGTCTGACTAGCTGACCATCAGTCTATCTGTCTGTCACAATTTGATATGTCATTCCTGAGACACACATTTTCAATGGAAAACTCTTGTTTTACGTTCATATCTGTGATACTTTTAGTGAGCATTGATATTTGACCAGTTGATTGGTCTTTGATAGTGAAATAACATAAAACTTGAAATATAAAGTTGCTGTAAACTACATTTTCACAAGCCTTGATGGTGTTAAGGTTTATTTTCATGAGAATAAGTATAAGGTCGTCTTGTGTTTAACAGACACTACTTCTCATTATACCCCCTGTAAATGAAGTTTGGGGGGGTGTATATAGGAATCAGCTTGTCTGTCTGTCTGTCTATCCGTCCGTCTGTCTGTCTAGCTGTGCAAACATGTACGGTCCATATCTTTCTTACGGAGGAACATTAGAATCTACTACTCCATACAAAGATTGCTCATGACCTAAGAGTGTGTCATGACCTTGACTCAAGGTCATTAAGGGAAGTTCAAGGTCACTGGAAGAAAAATTTCATTATTTGTGTCTTTCCATATCTTTCTTATGGATTAACTTGGTAAGTTCCCATTTTACAAAAATATTCCTCATGACCTAAGGGTGTGTCATGACCTTGACCCAAGGTCATATGTGCATGTTCAAAGGTTATTTAAGTTCAAGGTCACTGAAAGGAAAATTTCTTAATATGTGCATGGTCCATATATTGCTTATGGATAAAATGGTTAGTTCCTATTTCACACATAGATTCCTTATAACCTAAGGGTTTATCATTACTTTGATGCAAGGTTATCTATGCAAGTTCAAGGTTATAAAAGCAACGAATTCATAATTCATGTTTTGTACATATCTATCTTATGGAAAAATTTGTTAAGTTCCTTATTGCCTTGAGGATGTGTCATGACCTTGACCCAAGGTTCTTTGTGTAAGTTTAATGTCACTGAAAGGAAAAACTTCATAATTTGTGCCTGGTCCATATCATTCTTATTGATAAACTTGGATACTTTCTTGTTTACACAAAGATTACTTATGACGTAAGGGTGTCATGACTTTGACCCAAGGTCAATTGTCCAAGTTCAAGGGCACAGACAGTTAAAAAAATTATAATTCATGTATGGTCCATATCTTTCTTATGGATAAACTTGGAAGGTTCCCATTTTATACAAACATTGCTTTGACCTTAGAACTTGTCATGACTTTAAACCAAGGTCATTTATGCAAGTTCAAGGTCACTGACAAAAAAAATTCATAATTCATGTGTGATCCATACATTCAGTCTATTTTTTAGGCTGCACCTTCGTTTCATTTATAAAAAAAATTAATGAGCAATTACATTTGCACTAAAATGTTTTAGCTTTTCTCTCTTCTCTTAGATCCATAAAATATTCATGATTTAGCACTTCTGAAAAACGCAGCGGGGGTATTTTGTCCCATTTGGACAGTTCTGGTTTCTGATCAAAATTTGTCCGTTGTCTGTCGTTGATGTCGTCGTCGTTGTCGTCGTAGTCGTTGTCATTGTCATAAACTTTTCACACTTTCATCTTCTTCTCAAGAACCACTGGGCCAATTCCAAGCAAACTTGGCACAAAGTATTCTTAGGTGAAGGGAATTCAAGTTTGTTCAAATGAAGGGCCACGCCCTTTTCCAAGGGGAGATAATCATGAATTTGATAAAAATTAATGGCATTTTTAAAAAATCTTCTTCTCCAGAACCGCTGGGCCAAGAAAGATGAAACTCATGTGGAAGCATCCTCAGGTAGTGTAGATTCAAGTTTGTTCAAATCATGACCCCCGGGGCAAGGGTGGGGCCAAAATGGCCGACCCAAGTTTTACATAGGAATATATAGGAAAAATCTTTAAAAAATCTTCTTCTCCAGAACCACTGGGCCAGGAAAGATGAAACTCACGTGGAATCATCCTCAGGTAGTGTAGATTCAAGTTTGTTCAAATCATGACCCCCGGGGCAAGGGTGGGGCCAAAATGGCCGACCCAATTTTTACATAGGAGTATATAGGAAAAATCTTTAAAATCTTCTTCTCTAGAACCACTGGGCCAGGAAAGATGACACTCATGTGGAAGCAACCTCATGTATTGATTCAAGTTTGTCCATATCATGACCCCCGGGGCAAGGGTGGGGTCAAAATGGCCGACCCAAGTTTAACATAGGAATATATAGGAAAAATCTTTAAAAATCTTCTTCTCCAGAACCACTGGGCCAGGAAAGATGAATCTCATGTGGAATCATCCTCAGGTAGTGTAGATTCAAGTTTGTTCAAATCATGACCCCCGGGGCAAGGGTTGGGCCAAAATGGCCGACCCAAGTTTTACATAGGAATATATAGGAAATATCTTTAAGAATCCTTCTCAATTATCACTGGGCCAGGAAAGATGAAACTCATGTGGAATCATCCTCAAGTAGTGTAGATTCAAGTTTGTTCAAATCATGACCTCCGACCCTGGGGATAGGGTGGGGCCAAAATGGCCGACCCAAGTTTTACATAGGGATATGTATGGAAACCTTTTAAAATCTGCTTTTCAAGTATTACAAAGCTATGATTAGTGATATTTATATGGAATCATCCTCAGGTAGTGTAGATTCTAGTTTGTTGAAATGATGAACGCCTGGAAGGAGGGGGGGGGGGTAGTAAATTCAAGCCCGATGTGCTCAGGTGAGCGCTGTGGCCCCTGGGCCTCTTGTTAGGTTTATGACTTGAATAATAAACATGGTACAGCAATGTAAATTAGCCAGTAGACAGAGCATTGGAGTCCCTTTGTGTTGAACATTGCGTGACTTTGACATATAACTTCGGCTTTTGTTATGTCATATATGGTCAAGTTTTTGCGTATTTGGTCCACATTCTGACTAAATTGTATAACTATTAGACATTGTAGAGCAATGGTACTTATTATTACTTATATGATGGGGTAAGTACAACAGGGTTGACAGTTGATCAGGATGCCATGACCCAAATATTCCACTTGAGAGGCTTTAATTTCCTGGGTGTATGTTTCATGTTTTGCCGATCCTAGTCAAGTCAGTTGCTAGGGTATAAATTCCGTTGCTATGGGGATTTCTTTTCCTATTGTTTTGTAAAAAAGTCGTACATTTTATGGAGATTTTTCTAAAGTACTGTGTTTCTGTAGATATGGCATCTAACTGTTAAATATCTGTTGTAATATTAAAAAAAAAATGCCAAAACTTGCGAAAATCCATTGAAAGTGTTTTGAAAAAATGGCAAATTTTGATTTCTGAAAAAAAAAAATTGGGACATCCGACTACCAATTTTTATTTTATTATTTCATAGTATTTGGATATATCTTTAACTTTGTATGACATACAATATCTACGGTTGTTGCGTTTTTAAGTATTCAACTTTTGAAAAACTTAATTTTCGACGGATATTCCCATCATGAAAACCTTGTCATTTTCGGTTGCCATAGCAACCATATCAAAATTTTTAAAAATACTTACAGACATAAAGATATTTTCTTCTGATGCATCTTTCATTATTTCAGTATAAGAAAACAAATTTAGACCTTCCAATTGTTCCCCCCTCTGCATTTAAAGTTGTCTAAATTTGTATTATTTTAAAATGTTTCATTGAGAATTTACTATGCAAATCACATTTGTTGCCATGGAAACCAATGATGATGAATAAATTTGTAAAATTTGTCTTAAATGTGTTTTATGTTGTTGTTCAAATATTTTAGGGTGGTTTTTGCCCAATTCAAAATTTTTGTCTTTCCATGTAAATCTCAATGGTTACTGACACGGCTTCTTAACATACCTTCAATTTGTAAGAATATTGACACGATGTTCTTTTTCTTCAAAATTAATATGGTCGATTGATTGATTGTATATTGTTTAACGTCCCTCTTGAGAATTTTTCACTCATATGAAGACGCCACCATTTGCCGGTGGAGAGCTGCAAATTTTTTCCTTTACTCGGCACTTAGGGCCATTGAGCAGGGAGGGGTCTTTTTCGTGCCAGCACCTACTGCGACACGGGACCTAAGTTAATACGGTCTCATCCGAAGGACCGGTCTCCACGTCCCGCAGTGGGATTCGAGCCCGCGACGTAAGGATTGTCTCCTTACTTCGCGACTCTAGAGCAGACGCTCTAACCACTGCGCCACGCGGGCGACTAAATATGGTCGATATGCACGCTCTTTGAGAGGAAATTAAAGTGCGTTAATTTGGTCCCAATTCAACGCACCTTGATAAAAAATAACGAATTTTGGTAGAAGTCCTTATTTCGTTATTAGAAAGCCTTCAACTGCATGATATTATCCTACCAAAAACTCATTGTAGCATACTGGTTTTTTTAACATTCATGTAGCATCTCAAATGTTCCGATTTGAGCATTTTCTGAAAATAGCAACGATGATCTGATTTAGGGCAGTGCTATCAGTTTTATTCTACATATGATCTATCAATGAAAACCAATAGCGTTGTTAGCCCTTATTTTTAAACTTTATTAAACGTTATCACAATGTAGCGTGTACTATTTCTTGGATATGGCTTGATAAAATATAGGGTTCCTAAGGACTAGTGGCCTAATGCTAGTAAATATAATAAAACTTGACCCAATTCCGAAAAGCAAGCAGAATAGATTTCCTGACAAATAACTCTGTGTAATATTATGTGGACAAATAGTCTAAATATATACATCAAGGTTTATATGTAAATTATTATTCATTCAACATTTCTATAAATATATCTGAAGTTTTTGTTTAACGTGCCTCTCGACAATTTTTCTCTTATATAGAGACGTGGCAATTGCCGAAGGACAGCCGCAAAATTTGTCCTATACTTGCCATTGAGCAGGGAGGGATCTTTTTGTGCCAGCACCTTCTGGCACATGGGATCTTGCTTTACACAGTCTCATCCGAATTACCAGTATCCACGTCCAACAGTGGGATTCGAACCCGCTACGCAAGGATAAACTCTTTACTTCGCGACTCTGTAGCAGACGTTCGTACCACTGCGTCAAACGGGCGACTACATAGTGAATGAGATGCAACATATTCCCTTCTCATCAGAAATTAAATTTAAATTGATGTCAAATATCATAATTTCCTCCATCTTACTAAACCAATTCACGTAACATATCCTTGTATCACCGTGTTCATGAATACAATATCATATACTTCTTAATTTAAGGTTATATATCAATAACAAAGTCTGCTTAATTCAGAATTCCATATCTGTAACGAATCTATAATTATGTATCTATGCCGAGTCTTCTTAACTCAGGAATATTAATTAAGATAGTATCGATTTATTGCTTTTAGATTTCTTATACTATGATGTGTATACATGTAGCTAAAGATGTACCAATACTATCAAAAATAACATTTTAATCAAGCAAATTGTAATTGTTACATGTTTTCACATATGAAATATGTGTGAAATATACGTCTTTATAAAAATACTTGAGAGAGAGCTTTCAATTCTTTTTTCATGTGGAAATATAATTCATCTTATTTGAAATGTAATAGCCGTCTCAAAAAAAGAGCTAATAAAAAATTATAATAATGAATATAATGTTAAACATTATTGTATAAACAACAGTAAACATTGAAATAATGTCAATCCTTATCACATTAAATCGTCATTGTATTGACTCTTTAATAGGATTGTAATTAATATTTCATCTGCTCTAAAAAATAAAACATATTTTCAACGGATCAACACACTCGGTGTTCGGCTTATTATTCCTTTTAATTTTCATTAAGAGTTTACAACTGACTGAATTTTTAATAAATATTTCAGCTACTCTGAAAATTTAGATTTAATTCAATGGATCAAGAAGATATGCTTTACAAGTAATTCATTCCTTTCAATGTCAATTGTATGTATGTCGCTGTATTTGTTGGAATTACTCAGAATGAGGTGTTTGTACATAGTTTTCTTATTACATTACATGTCAAGCTTAAAGGGAATAATACCGTGTCCCCCTTCTGGCTACTGCATCAAGAAATTAGAAAGATTCATAGACTTCAATAATGCTATCATCAGAAAATCACCCTTCATCAGAGAAGAAATTTCGGACCTCGATCTGCCATCATGCGCAAAAAAATGTCTTACGTTTGGATGTACATGTTCTGCAATTTTACATAGCAGTCGAATACGATCCTGTAGGTGCTGAGTGATATGATTGGTTCACAGTCTCTAGGATCTGTTTCTCATGAAGATGATTGGAAATTTTATATCACTGCAAAAGGTAAAAATGAAATTATTTCATCATTTTTATTTTAATTAGATAATTTTCTCATTGCGTTTCAGCATAACGTAAAAACTCCTCTGATGTAAGCTTGAGGGTTTCAGACATACTGACAAGCACACAAAATCTGACTAACAGACATACCTTCCACAACTAACTCCCTTCAAATCCATAAACATTACTTTTAGTGCAAATGAAACAGGTAAAAGATATACATGTACCAGCGCTGCATTTGACCCTAATTATCATCACGATGTAAAACTTCTGCTGAGAGATGAAGAATATTGTTTAATCTCACGATGAGAGAAAAATGGATGCATAAATTGATAAACATTTTAGAAAAAAAATTCATTGAGAATGATCAAGATATTAATAATTTTAAACAATGACAATTACTGTTCAGAATTCTACCTCTTTATAATCGCCCTTTTTAACCTTTAATTTTTTATAATAAATTTATTGTGAAGCCGAAACAAAATTTATATGAATAAAATATTAACTTGTATTATACAAACATTGTAAATGTGGTATCTTTAAATGTTTTTTTTTTAAATGTATCAACGCTCTTTGAGGTATGGGGAGGGTTTTTTTGTGTTATGTTTTCTCGTAACTGATAAATCATTACAAATTTCTAAATTAACATTCCAGGCTGAGGTGTAAATATATAATATAGCGTTTATAACGAATGTTTCTTATATATTTATATTTAACAAAAACTGGCTTGGAAATTTATATAATCTATCTTCATCTTCTAAATATTTTCCCCATTTTTCTCAGGTACCCAATATATGCTCATCTTTCAGTAAACAAAAGCATCTTCTAAACAAGTAACAGCTTTTTTCTCTATAAGCCATCCATATTTAAGATTACTAAACGAGTGTCATATCCCTAGCGTTTTTTTTGCTCAATAATTGAAGATGTTCAATTGATATTGATAAATGTAAATGTTTTTGTTTTGTTTATATACAGGCATAAAAGGCTGTGATCATCAAAAACGGATGCATAAACCGCATACACAAAAAGCATTCAATGTTGAAATCGATCATCTCCATATAAATGAGAATTTTATTTTAAAAATAATAATTAACAGGTTGTGAGCCGGGATGGTTGCAATATCAGACTCATTGTTACTTTTTGGGCGAATCCGAGGTCACCTGGATTGAAGCAAAGGTATAACTTTATTTCATTTAACATGTTTGAGAAGACAAACTAAATCTTTGTGTAAATCCTTGAATGAAAATACATATACTTGTAAATATTTCATCAAGAGAATTTCCATCGGAAGAAACACCGGTCACAGTAGCCTTGCGGTAGAGCGTTCGCTTCGGCCAGGGTTCAATTCTTGTTCGCGGCACCGTATCAAATCTAAGACGTAAACATGGGTAGTGATTCTTTCGTTGCCAGGCTCTCGGTATTAGAAGAGAAAGTCACGGGTCTTTAAAAACATAGGACTGTTGTCACTGTAGGCCTTGGCACAATAAAGAACTTTTTCTGCTCAATAGCCCTGAGTGCCGAGCACAGATTTAAATTTGAAGCCCTTCATCAGCATACAGTTAATGTCTATATGAGTAAAAAATTCGCGAATGGGACGTTAAACAATATGCAATCAATCAATAGATAAATCATCTATTAAAAACAACATTTATTTCCAGTATGAATGTGAAGTCAGATGTTCCTATCTGGTGGAAATAGAAACTAAGGAAGAATCTGATTGGCTGGCCCTGACTTTTCTTTTTAAAGGTAAGGTCAAAGGTTACTGAAGAAGAATATTAACCTTGTAAGGTACCAACTTTGATACTCCGGATGTTCATATCGACAAAGTAGGTATCTTCAATGATGCTCACATCCAAACTTTGGATATCTGTAACATCTAAATGATAAGAACTTTTAAGTGCTGAAAAGCGATGCCAAAAGCCAAGTACCAAAACAGGGCTATGCATGAGGGGGGTAATCCTTGATTATGAAATGAATTTCTAAATTTTATCAAACAATTAATATATTCATATTTCAAGGTACTACCAAAGTAGCTTCAAAACTGAAGCTCTCTGAATGAGAAAATAAGGAAAGATTAAACAGAGTGCTACAGATGGAAGCGATTTGAAAAGCGTTTTCAAAAACATTTCATTAACGCCAATTGCTATATAAAGTCAAACTAGAATTAAAATTTATGAGTGACCCTGATATTATAGATAAGACTAATTTGGAATCTTAAACTTTTCAGTTTTATAATTGACAAATGTGTTAAGCTATGTTGCACTGTTCATTTATTTCAGACACTGGCCCTTCAGATCTATATCTTAGTTGCTTTGCTTGGGCTGGAGGTAATGATATAACAGTGGAAGGTAGATACCAGTGGAGCCACTCGAACACGTCTATAGACTTCACCAACTGGTTTGGAATTGAACCTTACAGTCCACACGGGGAAGACTGTATTCAGCTACTCATGAACGGCGAATGGAATGATGGAACATGTTCTGTCAAGACTCCATATATATGTGAGAAGTTTGATGGGAGCTAAATTAATGGAATACCCTTAAGTACGATACACGAGTGTTTTTTCTTATATTCCTTGGTTTCAGATAAGAAGAGGTGTTACGGTTGTATCATGGTAAAAGGTTTGATGACCGTCTTCGTTTTTTGGTTGGTAGAAATCACATGGCATGAACATTTTCAAATATATCATTTCATATGCCTTTTCAAGGTATGTGAAATAATTTTTGGTGGATCTAATTTTCGTACGAAATAATGATTTCTCAAGATTATCAATCTAATCTTTTTACTCTTAAATTTCATTCGACCAAAAAAAATCAGAACTGTCTAAAAAGATAAAGAAAAAAAAAGAAATTAATGTGACTTCAATCTTCCATCTTTAAGAATATGCAAGTTCAAAGTTCATAGAACACATTTCAGTTATGGTCCAATATTTATTCGATAGTTCGTCTTACAAGTGTGGGGCATTAAAAGCAAAGTTATAAATGGCAATAGCTCATATAAGAGTTCATTTGTGTTTCATTCTTTTGCAATGAATAGAATAAAGATTTGTCTTAAGTTGTTACGCAGTGTACGAGGGGTGATCAAAAAGTTCGCAAACTAATTGAATAACTTCCATACAAGAAACAATATTTGGTTTTAATGTTGATTATATTTTAGATTAATCCTCCCCAATTTTAATGCACATCAACCACCGTTCTGCTCATGCGCGAGTCACATGATATTGGGGGTCACGGGACCCCCTCCGTAGTGTTCTGTCACAAAAGTTAAAAGATTTTTCCGAGTTTTATATTTCTTTCCATGTGAGTTAATTTTTATGACAAGAACAGTTAATTTGTCAGAAATGGTCATAATTCGGCAACAGAATGGTAGGATAATAACATCCTTTCCAAATATAAGCATGGCGACCATTAAAACACAAATCTTCTGTCTCAGGAGAGACCTTTATTCAAGGTGGATAGAGAATGGGTGCATCCTTTTTACCATATCTAATATGTTTAAAATCTAAAGTAAACGATATCTTAGGTATTTAATACTTATATCATTGTTTAAATATTCAACCATTTTTCAAAGTGCTAATTGGAGTTCTTTGATAGCAAATTGCTTAATTAAAAATACATATCTTTTCAAACTTGCTTTCACTGGGCAAGATGACAAGTATCATTTTTAACCATCAGCCTTCCTTCACTAAAACGATTAATCCAATAATTAATTGAATTTATAGGAAGCCATTTATCTCAATAAACTTTGTACAAATTATTATATGATACTGTAGAGGGATTTCTAAGATATTACAATAAATTGTACAGTCGTTTGGTGATCGAGTTCAACCGAAACAACCATTTTTCGTCACAAGTGACCTAAATTGTGACGTCGTTTTCACACTGTGACGTCACAAACAAGGAGAGAAACTTTATTCAGCATATGCTATTTATAGACCTTGTGTATGGCTATGTATGTACCGAATTTCAGTCTAATCTGAATTGTGGTTTTGTAGATAAAATGATAGTTTGCGAACTTTTTGATGACCCCTCGTACATGTACAATTAATTTATTTCTAATGTAGCTTTCACATTATTAATCATTTTATGAAGTGATGAATGAATGTCTCTGAGTTTTGTAAATAAACATATATATCTTGAACGTTTTTCCTAGAATTTTGATTCTGAAACTGTGTACAGGCATCATAAAATCAATTTCAGGTCCCTCATTTTTTTTTATGCTCTTAATTATACAAAGAAAAATAAAAATTCAAAACTGTGTTGTGGCAGCATATATAGTGTCCTCTGCCTGGTAATATCATTTTCTTTGATTAATTTGAAAAATAGGAACACTTGCTGCCTTCTCTCAAGGAAAAGACAAAAGTCAAGCAGGGATATCTGATTTTAACTGATGAGATTGTCATTGAGAAAAAAACAAATGTTTCAAATTTGTACAGTTTAAAAAGATGCAACTTGAGCAATGTTCCAAAATCTTGATCATATAGTCTGAAATAAATCCTTGCCACTCCAACAGTTACTTTTTTTAAAATTTCATATTCAGTTTTATCCGTACTTCTTGAGTTCTTATCGATAACATCGATGTCAAAGTCTTGTTTCATGTATTGTGCCGTATAAATATTCTATTAGATGTCTCCATGGTTTCCTTTGTTTCTATTATTGCTTTGAAAAAGAATCAATAAACGTCAATGTTCGTTTCTTCAACATTTACATTTATATAATAAGACGATGGTTTGTCCAATCAAAAAATTCATATAAAGGGCTATGTTTTAACAGTTTTATCAAAAGCAGATAACAAGTAATGAAAATCTGAGGAAATGTAAACAACTGGACGAGAGAGTGTTATACCTTATTAGTCCTCTACAAGTGAATTAAGAGGGGACAATAGGTTTCCTTAGAGTATGTCCGTTCGTCTGTCTGTCTATTAGTCTGTCCTACCTGGTTTTCAGCACATATTTCCTAAACGCTTGTAGATTTGGAGCTATATTTTGAAATGTGAATGTACCATGATGAGTTACAGATCAGGTTTGGTTGTTGACAGAATTATGACATTTTTAATTTTTTCAATCTTTGGTGTAAGATAGGTTTGTA
Source organism: Saccostrea glomerata (assembly GCA_003671525.1). Taxonomy (NCBI): domain Eukaryota; kingdom Metazoa; phylum Mollusca; class Bivalvia; order Ostreida; family Ostreidae; genus Saccostrea; species Saccostrea glomerata. The sequence goes on from PRKT01000769.1 coordinate 205,498, forward strand.
CTGCGCTATATTAATGATCTAAACAAGATTTGGACCCCGTTAACCGAGAAAATGCGTTATGTGTATAGGCAAATTGACGCTGTATATAAAAATAATAATAATGGGATATAACTCTAACTCAGTGCTAGTTCCGTATGGCAAGATGGCTTGTAAATAGCAAGAAAAAGATGATGTTGAGAAAGTGAATTGAAATTTCGTGTTTCTGTTAATTATATTATAAGTTTAAAAAAAAATCTATTAAAAAATGCTTTTATTAGTTTGGTAGTTATTTTCAATACGATTCATTTTGTGTTCTAAATAAATCGTTTTAGTGTGACTGTTATTCCTCAATTCTCTGCTATATTGCAAGTGAAAGAGAGGCATTATAACTGTGGTGAGGGCCTGTCCTGAGACACAGTTAGAATATCCTAACTTAGTAACAAACCATAGAATAAGTATAATTATTCTTTCAATAAAATTGTTTTAAAACTATGTAAAATGGGCTGTTCTGATTAATTTCAAAGCATATATGTATGTCTATGGACTTCAAACATGTTTTGTGATATTTCATTCATAAAGAAGTAATTACTAAAATATTCACATTTTTGGGACACTTTTTTCATACAGGATATTTTTATGACATCCAAAAGTGAATAGGGGTCCCTGTAGGGGACCGGTTGCTAATGCAATAAATATATTAGAGAACCCGTGCATCTGTTCAAACATATTCCTATTTTCAAGACATAGGAGTATCGAAACTCTAACATTTTGGTCTTCAAAAACGACATAAATGTATGAAAATTAGGAGAATATATATTGGTAAGGCAAGCTTTTTGAAACGTATTTCTTGCTTGTGAAAAAATAATTAGATTTTGTTTAGTTCAAATGAGAGAGAAAAAGGGGGAAAATGTTAATGGATAGCCAATCATTTTACTGAGCTCTGATGTTCAACAACCCTCTTTAGAACTTTCAGTAAATCATATGAACATACATATTATCATCTTTTGAGCCCAGTGAGTATTATTCAACAATTGATCCTACAACTAAATAAGATCTCTTTCGTGCAATCAATGTTACAAAAGGTGTTTTGATATATTGTATATTGCGTTCTGAAAAAAAATTCTTTTCAAATACAACAATGTATATAAATCAAGCCATCCCATTTGGAGATAGATTTAGCTTTTTCTATTTTCATTAAAAAAAATTAAATACTTGTGTAGAAAATAATATCTACTTAAATAAATAATAAGACAATGGTGGTGTTGGCCAGTTATGTATTATAGACATTAACATGGCAGATGGATTTGAATGTACCCTGTTTTACAGAAATATAAAATCAGAACAAGTAATGTCAATCCAAATTATAGCATTTATTAGACGATCTGGACTCAGGAGACTACACTGTTTTTAGAGCATCAACATATCTTTTCAATAACTTAAATGGAGATATCAATAATCATTCAAGCTAAAAGGTCCATTCATACAATGCAATATTGAAGAAGAGGAAACACGGACCTCAAATACATCGGACGTCGGATAAGGTTTCATTCAGGACTGATCATCAGTATCTGAAATTTCAGACTTGCACTGTGTCTTATATAAATTTATGGAAATGATCAAAAATCGGTTTACAATTCTGTGTTTAATTATGGTCTAACAATTAATGTGAAAACCGCCAGTCAGCATTTGACTTAATGAAAGATTGTGTTTTCTGATAAATGATTGTATTGACCATAAAGCATGCCAAATCATGTCTTAAAACAAGACTTGAAATTCGTGTTTTATCCACTTGTTTGTCAATAACAAAACTCATTTTAGAACATTATTCTAGCAAAAAGCTTTCAATTGCAGATAGATTCAATTGAGATATTTATACGAGATTCAGGTGAAAATTGTATATTTTGACATATGGAAAGTTTAGGATTGAAATGTTGAAGTCATCAATTGATTGATTAAATACCGATAATATCATTTAAGAATTCTTTTCTGTAAAATCAGTGATAAAAGCAACAACCAGAAAATTCTATTCAGTTCACTTACCAGTTGATTATACAAGTTTGGACATGGCTATATTTCAATTGAAGTTCTAAATTCGTGTGTAACTATGGGAACAGTCATTATAATGTCCTATACCAATAGTTGTTTGATACTTTTGATATACAGTCTAGCATTTATTAACATACAAAAACCATTTTATTCGATAATCAAGAGCATAATATGAATACGATCATTTTTTTAAAGTAGACAATCAACTTACAGAAATGTCACATTGACAAAAAAAAACCCCACAATGATGAACGGTAATTCACGTCTGACATAAAAGAGTTGCAAGCCTCCTTTTCTCTTCACCCCCCTCTCCTTGCTTAAATTTTGCGTGGTTATTTGTTATATGACGCGGGATACAAACTACTTTGCATCTTACTTTATGTTTACCTATTTTCTCGTTAATTATCATACCTGTAATAATGGAACGCTTAAGAATTTCAATTTCTTCTTTCTACTATTGTCGAGTTGAAATGAATGAATATTTTTTTTAGATGTTGACCGAATTTTAAAATGAATTTCGCTTCCTATCACAAGTTAAATATACAAAGTGTATATTTCCCAATGTTATAATTTATATCTTTCATTTTCACGCATATGTACAGGGGGCTGGTTCTCCCTTCCATCATTTGTTTTCTTTTGAAATCCCGTGCCGACACACTTATTCAATTTATATTTTTCAGTTTCTAATATTTATAAATTTTATCGATATCGTATCCTTTTAATTTTTATAGGCTGTTTTTCAAACATATCATTTTCAACTGATCCATAAAACAGTTCACTTTTTAAAACATTATTTCCTTTAAGAGCATACTGCTTTTACGCAGCAAATCAACCTGGTGACATAAAATCTATAATTTGTTTCTTTGAACCTGATATCATATTTTTGGAATTAATTATTTTATCTGATGTACCAATCGTTACCCTGATATCTAATTACTTGTGGGACAGTTCTCCATAATCCAGATAGTTAATGATTGATGAATTGAAATTATACGTTAATGATTAAGCTTATTTGGAATATTTCCATTAATGCATTGTTTTACTAAACATTTGGGTGTGTTACTAATGTGTCAGTATTTCTTGTACCATTTATGTTAAGGCGAATATTAAATCGACATAGAAAGGAAGCTGAATATAATTAATTTTCAAAACTTATTTTTTTAATAATATTGAAGTCATCATCTTGTTGTTGGATTGCAAATAAAGTATTTTCCTTGTAAAAAGTCTAAACATGAAAAAAGTTTCAAAATATTCGGAGTCTTCCATTTTGAGTTTCACTGGATATATGAAATCTTCTTGGGAAATGAAAATATTGCTAATGAATAAAGGTCGTTGTAATATCTAAAATTAATGTTGAATTGAAGATCAAAAGAGACTATTTTCGAGTAAAAACTCTGCAGGTTTAAGGGTGATATTTTCTTCTTTATGAATGCTTTTTATCCGAGTCTGGATTTATACAACTACTTTAAATAGTCAGGAAAAAGATACAGTGATGATGTTTGCCTTTTTATATTCCACAGTTACTTGTTAATCTATATAGTAGTCTCTCATCATGACAAAGCCCTGCTAAGTGTTTACAAGACATTTTAAATAAAAGGTATATCCTAATTAGTAATGGTAGTTGCAGAAAAAACTCTTATGATGATTAAGCATGTTTAAGGAAGCTTATGATTAGTAATAATGATTAATCACAAAGATGAAGAGGAGGAGCCCGGTGATTGTCGAGTCTTATTGTGTTTCACGACATTTATTTGGTTTTCAACAATGAGTACTTAAATTGAATAGTAGTTCAATTGTTGTATCTATTGGTTTAATTTTCGGTTCTCTGATTTATAAAAGAATGTATAATTAAAATACTGATACAATATGACGATTTAGATATTCACTTTAAAAACAGATACAAAAATTATTCAAATATATTCTGAAAAAAAGTATCCTTTGTCATTGAAAGTAAAAACATGATGTTTCTAATCTGCAATTGCTTTATAGATAATTATATTTTCTATGAAAAGGATGAAAGAAATGTTCTTAGATATTCAATTACATTTAGAGCTCAGGATATTAGGAATTTTCATTCATCATGAAAGAAAAGAAAATTCTACATTTTTTGTAAGATAAATTTAACATTTATCCTAGGAAGTTGTGGAGTTATATCCTTTTTAAATGACATGTCAAATCGAATAAATTCATCAGTTCTCAAAAAATAGATAAAAACTTCCACGTCTTCACTAATTGAATAAGAATAAAAGAAATGTCGGAAATTACATAATGTTCAGTTACTGATGAAGCAGACATCACTAACCATCTCTCAGAACGCTCTATATAGGAGTATTGTAATAAGAAACGGGAAGACTGCCTCACGTTCCAATAGAGAAAGAGAGAGAAAGACTAACAGTAGGACTTGAACATGATGCATCAGCTTTTTTAAATTTCCTTCTGATGTAATGTCTTAATTACGTGCAGTGGTTTGAAGCATATCTCTATCTCACTAATCGTTTGTTTTCGGAATTTCACCTATCTCAATAGCTCTTTTCATTCAGAGTAATGAATTTATAATCTTTGGTCTATGTAGATTTTCTTGCATTCGTGTACATAAATGTTTAATATTACAATTAAATTCCTACCAATGTGCTTAATCAAATTTAAACGTTTCGTGGATATCCTGAAGATTCAGATGACATAAAGAAACGAGAGTGATAAAAGAACAGTGTTATAATATCTAAATGCAATACCAGAAATCAAAACAGGAGAACTTTTTTTTATTAAGTGGACATTTCCATTTCTGTTTTTGCAATTTAAGCGTAATATTTTTCGTTCCTTAATGTTTTTCTGGATGTGAAATTATACAACTATTTTTGTTGTCAGGAAAAGATATGTATATCAGAATTGTATTGAATTCAGTTTGATTTTTTTACCCACAGTAACCAGTTAAATAAACTACAGTTTTTAAAGAATGTTTGTGTTTTGCCCTTGATATTTTATATATACTGTTTTTTTTCAATGAAGTAGTCTCTCATAGTGACAAAGCATTTTACAGGATGTTTTGTGGTTTATCTCATAATTATTCATGGTAATGGCAAAAATAAAACTCTTATGATGATGAAGTGTGTAAAAGAATGTCTGTAATGAGTAATAATTACTATCCATCAAAAGGAAGGACTTCGTGATTGTCACGTGTTTTGCTTTCTTATTTGTTTAACAAGAACTTAAAAATAATTAATTAATGGTTATATCTAATCACTTTATTTTCGATTCCTTTGATTTACATGAAAATGGACAAAAATCACTACATTCATGTTACATTTTAGTTTTAATTTAAAAACGGCACATCAATAATGTAAAGTACACCGACAGAAAAAAACAAAACAAAACATAATGTTCTGTGTGAAAATGAATTTTTCAAAAAAAGAAGCTTTTTTAAAGTACTGAAAATGATAGAGAATTAAATTGCTGATCCTGGACAGTGGACCCTGATCATAAAGTGGTTCCTGATTGTATAGTGTCTCTCCCTCTTCGAGCGTTGCTCCGAAGAGACCCGCTCCGATATGTGCGGCCCAGGCAAGAGAGCTTCACCGTATACAACGGGTAACGCGGGGGAGTCGCTAAAAAGTATGGGGGAGTCGTTTTCAACGTATGGGGGAGTAGATTTTCACCGCTTCGGAGTCGGGAGAGATGTGGGTCACATCTTTTTTCGGTATTTATAAGATGTATTTACAAAAAACAAATATCCCACGGAAGATGGCAATAGTTAAGCTTTATTTTGGTCATTTGTCCGGCTGTCATATACGTCTAGTTTTCTCAAACACTTCGAAACTATTTGACAGTTTTCATATTTACGTTGATCGGATGGTAAAAACATGCATGATTTGTACAATCTACGGCTTGCGTAGGGATTCTCACAGTTAAAACAGTTAGAGAAATCGTTTATCTTTTAAATGCAACAACTTAAACTTGACTAGACTTTATAAAAATTCATAATTAAGACATTTTCTCTTCAGACAGTAACGGTTACGTAGGGGGGAGTCGTTTATGGGAAAGCACATCGCAGGGGGAGTCGCAAAATAAAGTCAAATGCATGTATACTTGGGGTTGTTTTCATCTCTTTTATATTGCCAATACCTTTTTATTTACTCGTAGATATCTATAAATATATGTTTGGTTATTTCCTTTATAATTTGAAGTTACGAAAAGAGATTTTTTTTCTGTGGCATTATCAGTTCTAGAGAAAAATCAGCAATATAGATTACATGAACAATTGGATTACATATCATTGGAGCACATGTGCTTGGGGACAGGACCTTCCCCCTCAATGTGTAATTTTCGTACATGTATATCACAAAAATTCAATCCACGAATTCAGGAACCCTAACTTCCGACAATGAAAGCCTCTCCTTAAAAAAAGAACAGCCCGATTTATGATTTTAAAATTTCTTGATATCAACCATTTTCTTAATTCGTAAAAGGCAGATCTCTGACGCGTCTGCACGCGCCCCTTGCCTTTTTCTTAGGGAAGGGGGTTAAATTTACCTGGTATATTCTCTCGATTAGGTTCACAGATAACATTCATTATTATTATTATTTTTAATTTATTTATCATATAAAATAACACATCTTCAGACACAAACGAATTAATATGTCAAATTGAGAATATTTTGGATAATCTGAGGTTAATACACATAGGTAAATATACAGGTTGAATGCTGAAGAAGGGACTGAATTGCATATTACCTAAAACGCTGGAAATGTATGTCTATTATAAATAAAATGAGAAGTGTCAATGTAAAAATAATTAATCACAAACTTTGAAAAGAGGAAATACGAAAATATTTCTTCTCTGTATATATTTCATTATCATGATACCCTCCCTTTCCTTGCCCCAGCTATATACAGTTCCTCAGAATATGATACCCCCTTTACCCCTCCCCCTTTCGCAGTTTCGTGAACACATAGCATGGTGAATTGTTGTACCAGAATCAGTCTGAGGCAACCAGCATTATACATTCATAGACGGGGTTCGAGGGCAACATGCATTTTGTCGGACCCAAGAATCAAACCGTTTGCAGTACACTGGTTAGGCCGAAGGAAAATGGTTTTGTTCGAGGGGTCGACAAAACACATTTTGCCAGATCTAGAGAACACATTCGATAAATGTTTTGTTATACATTTTACTGTTTATTATGATATTATCATGATGAAATTTTCGTTAATCCTCTCTGCATTTAAAAACTGTCAATTCCGTAAAGTTCTGACAGCTGACCCCGCCCACACTTTGACATAAACGGTATTGCAATGAAGCGCATTGAAGTGGTAAAAATTTTCCATTTGGATGAAACGTTCTGAGTCATGCTTTCACCGTCAATTATAACATAACGACACGCCCATTTCTTTAGAAACGAGAAAGAACTAGATGCGATCTCGTTGCGAGCAACGAGTAGGTCTTCCGTCCGAATTATTGATAAGATGAGATATGACTTTGACTATGATCTTTGATAAAACATCATGGAATCATGCCTTTTCTCTTTTGATTAAATCCTTTTGATTTAGATAATATCATCAATGCGTACTTAATTTGTACATTAATTCTTTTCTTTTTTCTACTTTGAGAAACAACCAAAACCAATTAAAGAAGACTTGTAAGAAGACCTTGGATTATGAATGTAGTTTGACACAGAATTGCAACGAACCTAAGACGTGACAATCCAAGTATCCCTACACATTTCATTGCTCCTAATGTTACTTTCGTTCATGCAAACGCTCGGCTGCCTCTGTTAACCGCTATTGCGAAATGTCGGAATTGACAGAGAC
>PRKT01000769.1:214988-236595 GCA_003671525.1 Saccostrea glomerata
AACAGAAAATATTATAGTGTCAAAGCAGTGTATTCACAATTTTTGTTTTTATGACGTCACAAACTGTTCCGATTTTATATCCTTTTTCAAAAAGAGGACAAAATGGACAAAATTTCAACATATGTAGCTTTAAAATTTATAGAGCGCAAGTGTGTTCAGGAACAATATTGACATATTTCATTGATATTATCATTCTACACATTATATTAAAATATTGATCCTGAACACACATGCGCTCGGTGTCTTTTACTCAAAATATCGACGAAATATGTACATTTTTCTGTAAAATTCATAAAAAGCAGAAATTTACGTCATGTTTGTGACGTCATTACGTACATATGGCGTCATTACTTATGAAAATATTCAGTGCTTTGAAGTCAGCATATACTCTCCTGTTTAAGAACTTAATTAGGTATATCTTCATCAAAGTTTGATTTGGGGGGCAAATATTGTTTAATACCGCATAAAGTTCTTTGTACATAATTATGATTTTATCATGTTTATTGGAGTTAGCATAACACATGTATCGATCGAACACGTGCTCACTCGGTGTTTATGCAGACTGTCAATTTGATTGGCTATAATGAAGCGCATTGAAGTGGTAAATTTTTCCGTTTGACTGGAACGTTTTGAGCTATCTTTAGAAAGAAGTTTGTCATTCAATGACACGCCCATTTCTTTAGAAAAGAAAAATCGGTCAAATTGTTCATTCGAATACCTGTAGAACCGGTATTCCATAAATATAATAGCCAGTCAAATTGACAGTCTACATCAACACCGATTGAGCACGTGTTCGATCGCTACATGTGCTATGGTAATTTCAATAAACATGATAAATTAATAATTATTGACAAATTCGTTGAAATGCGTGTTTTACAGAAGCAGGAACTCTCTTACTCTCTCTCTCTCTTATAACTTTAAAAATCTCCAATATTCTGTGTAACTCATGTTGCTTGTTACGACGAGCTAGGTGTCCTTAAACATTTCTTTTTCGTTTCCAAAGAAATGGGCGTGTCATTATGTTATAATTGACGTTCAAAGCATGACTCAGAACGTTTCGTTCAAACGGCAAATTTTACCACTTCAATGCGCTTCATTGTACTATATTTATGGAATACCTGTTCTACAGGTGTTCGATTGAATCATTTGACCGATTTTTCTTTCTAAAGAAATGGGCGTGTCCTAAGATAGCTCAAAACGTTCCACCCAAACGGAAAATTTTACCACTTCAATGCGCTTCATTGTATATCTCATCGAATGGTCCAACAACTCGCTCCACGTTCAAACAGTTATTTATTTGACTAAAAGAAACAGAAAGGTTATTCTTTTTAGTATAAATTTATATAACAATTTTTAAAAGTATAACAATTAACAAACAAAAATTACATACAACTCACCTGAAAATTTTTGAATTTTGACAAGCAAAATGTGGTTGTTAAAAGGAGGTAACAACACTTTGACAACCAAATTTACCAACACATTAGCAATAAACAGTTACTATTCTGCTACAATAATAACAAAAAAATAATTTTAAAAAATATTTGATATAATTAAGAAATTTTCCAAATTATAAATCGGGTTGTTCTTTTTTTATGGAGAGGCTTTCATTGTCGGAAGTTAGGGTTCCTGAATTCGTGGATTGAATTTTTATGATATACATGTACGAAAATTACACATTGAGGTGGAAGGTCCTGTCCCCAAGCACATGTGCTCCGATGATATGTAATCCAATTGTTCATGTAATCTATATTGCTGATTTTTCTCTAGAACTGATAATGCCACAGAAAAAAATCTCTTTTCGTAACTTCAAATTATAAAGGAAATAACCAAACATATATTTATAGATATCTACGAGTAAATAAAAAGGTATTGGCAATATAAAAGAGATGAAAACAACCCCAAGTATACATGCATTTGACTTTATTTTGCGACTCCCCCTGCGATGTGCTTTCCCATAAACGACTCCCCCCTACGTAACCGTTACTGTCTGAAGAGAAAATGTCTTAATTATGAATTTTTATAAAGTCTAGTCAAGTTTAAGTTGTTGCATTTAAAAGATAAACGATTTCTCTAACTGTTTTAACTGTGAGAATCCCTACGCAAGCCGTAGATTGTACAAATCATGCATGTTTTTACCATCCGATCAACGTAAATATGAAAACTGTCAAATAGTTTCGAAGTGTTTGAGAAAACTAGACGTATATGACAGCCGGACAAATGACCAAAATAAAGCTTAACTATTGCCATCTTCCGTGGGATATTTGTTTTTTGTAAATACATCTTATAAATACCAAAAAAAGACGTGACCCACATCTCTTCCGACTCCGAAGCGGTGAAAATCTACTCCCCCATACGTTGAAAACGACTCCCCCATACTTTTAGCGACTCCCCCGCGTTACAGGTTGTATACGGTGATATATAGAGGTCATGATCACACATATGGGTTAGTTCTACATATAAACGAACATCAAATTTGTTCACTACACAATAAAAAAATGAGTTTCTAATACGTTCTGTGGCGGAACACCACAACACGGCATGATGGAAGGGATCGCTATATAAGTGTGGTGCGCCGTCAATTCAGGAAATGTCATTTTCACAGTCGTTTTCACGGGAATTGCATCACAGAAAAATCACTATATTTCTGTTAGTACTTCAAATATTACGTCCGAAATCTAAATACATAATAATAGAACAATTTAAAGGTACATTTGAGAAAATGGTTGAAAAATATCGCGAATTTTAGAAAATCAATGAGTTAAATTTTGAATCCGTATGCTTTTGCTTCAATTTTTTGTTGTGCGCCGTACCACTCCATCAACGATATCAACATACCGATAATTCTAGTAGATTTTTTTTAAAATACGGAAATTTTGCCAAATTTTTTTGGAATCTTTAAGATACATATTTCTGTGAAATTTTATAACTATATGACGTCTGTAAGAGTAAATAATAGCACAGTTTGCGTAATTTTTGAACGGCCCTCGAACATGTATGTCCTCGATCAAAAAGTAAAATAGGTGATCACAATGGCAAATATAGCAAAAGTCTGTGAAAGTCTCATTAAATTTCATTTAGTGACAACAGAGGAGTTGCAGATAAGAGATAAAGGTACCCAAAAGCGTAATAGGCGGACAGACTTGTTGGACGAACGAACAGACGGACGGGCATCCTGAATTTTATTGTCCCTCCCGTTTTCAAGCAGGGGTTATAAAAACACTGAAGCATATTGTGCAGAGTAAAACTCACATTCTACATACATGAATGAATCATTACTAGTATAGACAGCAATTAAAAATATTATTTCATTATACTCCCGGTTTTAATTGGTATGTCCGTCCGGCTTTCTATAATAAGCTACATAGCATTGTGCAATATGAACGAAAAATCCATATAGTTTACAAACACTAAGTTGGCAATTCTTCTCTTCTAAAGTTAATAAAAAATTAATTTTTTAAAAGAAATGCTTCTCCAATAATCTGGCCGTTAAGACATATAAAAATAAAAAAAAAAATAGCATAAGAAAAAGGATTGTTTAGAAATTATAAAAGAAAAGCATTTTTAAAAGGACATATGATACAAATATTTTTTTTATCTTTGGGGGAAACTTAACTCTTTACAACTTACAGAATTGCTATGCAACATAGATTGAATCCTCGCGTCATAGAAATATTACTTTACCAATTCCTCGCAAGCACTTTATAGCGGGGTACAAATTTCTCTAAAGTTTAGCGTAAAAAATATTCTGAAATAATATTTTAATTAGAAAAAAAACTTTTCTTATTTTATGAGATTCAAGCAAGTACTGTAAATCACTTTTTATTCGCGAAAACTTTATTTTCGCGTAATTACGCGAGACAGTGTGCTCGCGAAAATTAAATTCTCGCCTAAAATAGTATTCCTTAAGTGCCTGTCTCAGAGAAAACCATGCAAAATGGTCCAGAGGCAAGTTTCTCTGATCGCCTTCAAACTTTGTGAGCCAAATCTAGCATGCATGAATGAAACTCAAACAAATTTTTATCATCTTGATAAGTAATTGGCCCTTCACATGCAACAGATTCCTCAGTTTTGAGTCTTTGAATAATGTTTGTATTATTCACAAAATAACCAAGATTTGAGATCTTAATATAATTCCTTTAGTTTTGTTGTCATTTATTATTTCTAACTCTTCTTTAATTTTATTATATATGTTTATATTTTCTTCAGTTGGGTCTGTTGCTAATTTTGCATTTTGTTCCTCCAATTTCTTAATTAGACATTCTTCATTCTCTCGATTTCTATGTGCTTTAAGTTTTGAATACTTTACGATAAAACCTCTTAATTCACATTTAATTGTGTCCCATTTTAACTGTTTGTTTTCTAATTTAGAATATTTTTCTTTTAACTGTACTATTGTTTCCTTTATTTTCTCTACAAATATTTCATCTTGAAGTAAGGATGCATTGAATTTCCAGAAGCCAGGACCTCTATCAACAAATATCTTTCCTTTTAAAGTTATGATAATAACACTATGATCTGTTTTGATAGACGGTTTTATACTTGCAGTTCCAAAAGGTACCATAAAAGCTGGAATCAAGAAAAAATCTAATCTTGACAAAATAATAGGGGTTTTCCGCATGAATGTGAAAAGTTTTCTGTCCGGTTTTTTTTCTCTCCAAATATCAATTAAATTTAGATCTTCCATGGCAACAATTAGATTATCCCTATATTTTGATTTCCCTTCAATACTTCCACCCTGTTTATCTATGATAGGATTTAAGGTAATATTAAAATCACCACCTAATATCAAATTCTTATCACTCTCTTCATCTAAGTGGATCAACAAAAATTCTAAAAATTTAACTTGTTCAGCTGAGTTATCTTTTGTTGGAGCATATATATTTATTAATGTAAATTTTGAATCATCTATTGAAATGGATACTTTTAAAAATCTGCCAATATTATCACTTATTTTTTCTATTATTTTATAATCTATATTATGTGGAAATAAAATAGCTACTCCTTTGTTATTCGATTCTCCATGACAATAAATGATTTCAGATTCCCATTCAGTTTTCCATATCTGTTGATCTAATTCAGTAGAATGTGTTTCTTGTAAATAAATAAAATGATCTGGAAATTTCTCTTTAAACATGTAAACAAGCTTCTTCTTTTACTAGGTAAACGTAACCCCCTTACATTTAAAGATATGCAAGATATTTTAAAAGACATAATCTATTTCAATTATGTTGTAATACACAAACACAAGCTCACCATAAAAAGAATCTGAAGGCAATAAACATTGTCGTACCATTACAGTTGCAAGTAAACAAAAAATTCCCCTTTCTAACGTAGAGCCAAGTATATAACAAAAACAAAAAAGAAAAAACATGCACTGTATGTACAAAAAAGGTAGTTCATTTCATTTCAAAGTACCTTAGATTTTAACCAAAAATGCGACTGTTATCTCGAATCGGATTCAATACCGGAAAGGAAAAGCGGTATCAAATTTTAGACTCAAAAATACAGCGGAACTGAAAATTCCGTATTGCTCAATAGAGAATATCATTAATGCATAAGTATATATGGTAATAATTATTAATAATTGTGAAAAAGTTGCTTTTTACTATACAACCAAGTATTGAAAATGATGGAAATAAATACACTATATTACAAATGTTTTGCTGGACATGTTATATCAAGGGTAGTTATATGGATGATTAATGCACATTATTACATTGAACACGACAGTTCTAATAATCTGATTACCTGACCTGAGCACATAATTAGCCACTATGTGCAAGAACCATGTCTGCCATCAAGTTTTCCATAATTTGAAACCTGCGAAAACCCAAATGTTTCCCATAAAATCTGGAGATCACGCATGTCATGTTCGTAACATTCATCGATCGGAGAACTTGGATAAGCCGTCTTCCTGCGCCGTACTCGCCGTCATCGTTGTGACCTTCATGGATTGCGCCGTTACCGTCCTTAAAACGGTACACTAAAATATTGTGTTCAGCTGTTGCGTACGATGGATCTATAACAATTTTTTTGAAAAAGTTTCTAACCTGATTGTATGTATCTGTTGTTGCTGCGGCCGCTTTGAAAGTGTTTCCTTCATCTGCGCAATCGATGGTAGACATAGGAATCTGTTGAAGCTTTTCCTTATCTGCTTTGGTCATGTCCAGAATATTCTCTGGCTTTGGTTTCAATACTTTGTCTCTGTACACATTTCCATTCGGAAATACTAGCTTTTCTCCTACAAATCGTGTCTTCACTTTCTCCTTCCAGTACTGATTATTTATTTCCTGAAGTTTCTTTCGGTTTTCTGCGACTTCGAGAGGTCTCTGTGGCGTGACGTAAAAGGTTCTTTCGGGTGCTTCTGATTTTGCGTTCTGGTCAGGCTGGTCAGACTCTTCACGATCTATTTTGTTCTGTTCTCTTTGTGCTTGGAGAATTTTTTCCTTATCAGTAAATTTTGAAAGTCTGCCAGTAATAATTCGAGATTTCCCTGGAATTTTTGGCCCATTTCTATGAATGTTTGCAAAGGAAGTGTCAACCCCAAAATGCTGCTTTATAAGATGTGGAATTTTCTCAAATAAATTTTCTTCTTCACTTTCTTCTTCTGGGAGATTGTGAATAAGAATATTCTGATTCATCGACCTTGACTTTAAATCTCTTATTTCGGATTGCTGTTTTCTGACTGTTCTGTCTAAATTAATGACAACTGATTTTAACATATTGACATCTTCTCTCAACATTTTATTTTCCTCCTGAATCATCTGAATATTGTCGATGTTCTCCTCCTGTTGTTGAGCTACATGAGAAATGCGAAAATCGAATCCATCTTCCTCCCATAGATCTTTCCTTATATTACTTATATCTAGTGTTAAACCTTTAATTGCCTTCAAAGATTCAGTTATTTCCCCCAGGCTTATCTGTAAGTTTGGTAGTGTCTGCATTGCACCGAGTAACTCAGGTGTGAACGACGGCATGAATTGGGGAACAAAGGAGATACCGCTAGTGCTGGAATCCGAGGTAGACTGACCATGTCCACTGTTCCTTTTCTGAACTGACATCTGCTCACGACTAGCACTCATAATTCTATTGTTCAAACGGAGGGCAAAAAGAAAAACACAAGTAACACTTTAAAACTTGCCAAATCTCCAGGTACTTTTCTCAGGACAAAGTAATCATCACACCTTAGGTCTGGCCACACATAACTTTACTCCCCGATCCAGAAAGACGCACTTAAGGTCAAAAACGGTCGGAGCTCAGAAATTCATGACTACCCGGCCATCAAGTGTCCAAAATATGCCAGTACAATACATAATACTCATTTGCATGTACAATAAACACGTTTTGATTTTAGTGAACACGTTATTCAATAATTTGGGTCTAATTCCTGGAAATTTTATAAAATAGTTAGTAATCTAGCCATACGTTTCTGTAAACTGGTGATCAGAGTCCTTGTATTAAGGAAAAATTAGTATAACATTAAAATAAATTTTCGGGATTCAATTATTGTTCCTGTATTGACCTCTGAAATAAATTAACATCCTGGTAGCTTACGCTGTCCTTAATCCGATCAACAGGTTTGCTTATTTTTGTCGGAAAAATCTAACATTTTCATATCCTTCTTGAATTAGAGGTCAATGCAATCTATCACAACTACATTGTAAATGATTGATGATGTTTATTTAATTCATTAAAATATTTGTCTCAAACCCTATAGGTTTACAGAACATGACATTTGTATACGGAGAGTTTTTATAGCAAAGTATATTTTCTATGAACAATGAATAAAGAAATAATCTTCGATATTTCTTTAATGTTATAGCTCAAGTGAAGTGATTTTTTTTTTGGCAATTTTTAAACAATATTTCAGGAATATTCATGTTGTATTCATCAAGGAAGGGGAAAAAAACAAAATGTATTAATTTTTTGTAAGATAAAATTAACATTTATCCAAGGAATTTTTGTACATGTATTACCATGGTAATATTTTTTAAAATAACATATCATATCAACTAATTAAATCTGTTTACAAAGGATAATAACCTGTACATCTACTTTGCTACTTTCCTTATTATACATAATTTTCCGAATGTTTTAGTAGACTTCTGGCTTTTCCTCTGAATTTATAACACTTGTAATTAAAGGATTACAAATTAGGTGATTTTTTTTATTAACTTTTTTATTTTTACATTTCTACATCCGAATTTTAAGCATTCCGTAATTCTCGATGATTGCAGGATAAAACTTTGTAATTTTGAAAGAACATACAAGGTGATCGAAATGGTTTGCAAAGTAGATGTATTAAATCGTTGCAGTGGGAGGAAAAATCAACAATGTTCAATGGTAAAAGGTGAATATTTTATCTTTACGTGGCATTGAAGATCACAAAAGGAGACATATTTTTGAATAGCAATTTCAATTCTCATTTTATGTGGGTTTAAGGGTGATATTTTACAATGCCTGATTGTTTTGTGGGTCTGGATTTTTACAATTAGTTCATTTCGTTGGGAGTAAGACACTCTTATGACAATTACGAGGGTTGTCCGGAAAGGTCGCGGACAACATTGATAATTACTGACAAACATTGATAAAATATATTAAACTATTATTTTTTATTAAATTCATATTTTGTTTTATTAACCTGCAAATTTTCAGCAAAAACAGAGCGCGAATAGTTGTATTTTTATCAGATTAAAAAAGACACACACTTATACCCGAAGCACTAAAATGAAAATTCTTGACGTTACCCGACATCAAAAGATTAAGACAAGTACATGTTACTTTTCTCAGCATAGTGAACTTTTAACTCAGTGCATTAAACAGTCATTAATATGTGCAGAAAATGTTCAGGTTTCATACGAAAACTAATATTTAACAATGCTTGTCTCATATCCTGCAGTCATTCAACCTCTGTTCAAGTAAAAACGATTTTATTTTCGGAAATACGGTAAAGTCACGTTAGGGAGTTCATTATTTTCAGCACTTCAATCTCGGAATGATGGTTTTCCTTCACGCATGTCATTCTGTGAACTTCCTTCCATCCGAAAATATTATGTGCCACTTAAATACTAATGTACGACTTCTTTTTTTTTTTATAAAATGTATTGGTCTCTGTAGTTGTTTCTCCAATGTCTTCGTAGAATTATATCACTACTCACTGCTCCACCTTTTCCGAAAACGTCCTTTTTTTTAAACAATTCCGTTTTTGCTCAGCCGTTTTACAACTTTAGTAATAAGTACAGGATTTTTGCATATGCGATATGGCTGACGTCACAATGGCCGTATGAGCCCTGCAGGGCTGATACGGATTTGCAGGGCTGATATAGGTTATGAGCCCTGCAGGGCTGATACGGATCAGTATCACACTCCTAGTGAATTAAACCTAAAAACAGTACTTGTGATCATACACATATTTTGGGGGTTACATAATTCTCTTAATTTTAACATTTTGAATGTTATGATTATCTAACTGATAAATAATATATTATTTTCAATTTACGAATTAGGGACATTTGAAATAGAAGTACAAGCAGAAACAAACCGAAACTGTATGAGATAATAGACTGTGTATATTTTAAGAAGTCCGTGCATGATTATTTACTTATTTTCTTCTCAAATTAATGTGTTCTATATTTTATTACTAAGTATGTTATTGATATAATAAAACATATCCTTTTCCAAATCACATCCTGTTTGTGATAGATATGATTCTTCTAAGAAATTGTTTTAATTGTCACTTAACCTCAGAAGTTTTGTATGTTTTGATGAACATCTATTCAATATGTGACATTTCTACCTTCTTGAATATTTACTTACTAAAAACATAATTAGTTTACACCATATAGGATTGTTTTTGAAGTATTAATATAACAAACCAAAATATTCCCAGAAATGAAACCTTATCTTATATAAGTATTTAAAGAAATGAAAATGTGTTGTAATTCTACTTCTAAAAGATCAAAAAGTGAAGACAAATAAATATAAAGTCTTCTTAAGTGCTGTAAAATCACTTATTTTCGTGAGGGTTTAATTTTGGTGGCTTTTCAAGGTATGAAGAGACCAACAAATTTATGGCCACCACGAAATGCAACTTTTAACCTATGTTGCTATAGATTAATCACAAAATCAAGTCATGATGAATCATTTTATTCCGCAAACCACGAAATTTTGACCCCTCGAAATATGTGATGTTACGATATCAACTTATTTTATTTACTCCTAACATGTAAAAATGTCTAAGATTTTTTTGGCATTTTTTTTTAAATTTGTATTTTTATAAAAAATAAAACTTTATATTGCCATGTCATGCAAAAATAACTCGGCATTTAGCCTATACATCCTGGATCTTTTTTACTTCTTGATTGACGACTAAAATTCGCTTCTTTAATTTAAACATAAGTTTTGCGAAACAGAAATATTTGTAGGGATTTTTTTAAACTTCCCGTTGAAGGGTATAAAAACTACGGATCCTTTTTAGAGACACTTATTTCAAGACAACACGAAAGTGAAACCATGGCAGAAATGTGGACGGCTTCCTTCGTGTTCTGCTTGTTCCTTTGTGTCGCTAGGTCTCAGCAAATTTATCTCCATGAAAACAATGACTGCGTCCGTAATGAGCAAGCAATGTTAATTTTGAAAGATCACATTAATTTTATAAGACAGGAGAACGCGAGACAAATTGATTCCTTAATGCAGGAGAACGCGAGACAAATTGACTCCTTAACAAAGGAGAACGCGAGACAAATTGACTCCTTAAGGCAGGAAAACACGAGGATTAAGGAAGATTTTGATCGGATGGTAACAATTCTGAAAAGAAATATGTCCGAGCCGAAGAGGATTCAAGTCCATTGAAAATCATCGCAAACGGTAATCTCTCTCTCTATTTCTTCTTTGTCTATCTCAGGGTTCATTTTATATTACAATTAATGTCATTCAATGTAATTGTTCCTTTTTCTTTCAGGTTTATATGCAAAAGATTGTAATGACCTCTATATTAATGGTAATACAAAATCTGGTGTGTATGAAATTAATCCGTCTGGTGTATATAAAATAAATCCATCTGGTGTTGAAAGCAAGATCAGTGTGATCTGTGATATGATGGTTGAAGGCAGAGGGTGGACTGTAAGATCGATCTCTCTCTCTCTCTCTCTCTCTCTCTCTCTCTCTCTCTCTCTCTCTCTCTCTCTCTCTCTCTCTCTCTCTCTCTCTCTCTCTCTCTCTCTCTCTCTCTCTCTCTCTCTTACATCAATTTCAGGTATTATCATTTTATCATTTATCATCAAGATCTCCCTCTCTCTCCCTTTCCCACTCTCTTTCCATCTCTCTTCCCATCTATTTTTCTCTCTCTCCCTCTCAATGTCTTTCTCCCTTTCTCTCTTCCTCTCTTTCTATATGTATCTCTCTATGTTTCCCTCTCTCTCCCCTCTCTTTCTCTCTTTGTGTCTCTTTCCTCCCCCCCCCCTCTATCTCTCTTGCTCAACCATCAATTTAGCTCCTATTTCTTTTATCTTTTACTGATTCAATATTTTAAAATTAGTAATAAATCTTTTTGCTAAAAAAAAATGACACTGAATGAACAGTGGATGATTCTTTTTTATCCTGATTTACATAAATTTACACAAATTCTGACAGTAAATTACAAAGCAGAATAACATTTTTATAATATTAAATTGAAACCATTTTTTTCACTTTAAATAGTTGTTTGGATTTATATGATGTAAGAAGAGTTTTGTATGATAACTTTTTATTTTAAAAAAATATAGATTTAAAATTGCATAATATATTTAAAAAAAAAAGGTACATATTGAATGATTATTTTAAAGAATAAAGAATTACATGTTTGAAACATTTTTCACAAGAAAAGGTACCATTAAAAACTTCACTACTATCATTTATTAGCCCCCTCTTATTAATAAATCTCTAGGCAATCCAGAAGCGGATGAGCGGATCCGTGAGATTCAACAGAACCTGGGCGGAGTACAAGACAGGGTTCGGAAGTCTTAACGATTCTTACTGGATTGGTAAATTAAATACATTTATCAGCAATACAATTATCTTTGTGACAATGCTGCCTGACGTTTTGCATACTACTTGTTATTCCAATATTTATACGTGGAGTTGATGACAGATTTTTCCATCATTTGCCGAACATGATAACTCATGTTATTTAAAACGATTTCCTTACTTTGATTTCAAAACAAGTAGGTTATTGTTAATTGGTATTTCTGAATAAATTTACAATTCCATCTTGAATTACAGGACAGCATCCCTAAAAAAAACTTGTTTTGCTTTTTAAATGCTTAATATGTAACACGAAAGTAACATATTTAAGGGAATGACGTAATGCATCAACTTACCAAGGGGAGGAACTCCTCCCTCTATGTCTCCATCACACTGACTAATGGGACGAAGCTCTATGAATTATACAACCAGTTCTCTGTTGCTGATGAAGTCAACACATACAGGCTTTCTCTTGAAAAACCAGCTACCGGGACCCTGGGTAGGTAAAAGAAAAAGAATGTCAAGTGACGATCAATGAGCAAAGAGAAAGAGAAAGAGAGAGAGAGAAAGAGAGAGAGAGAGAGAAAGATCTGTCTATTCATTGATTGATTTATTGTATGCTGTCTAACGTCCCTCTCGAGAATTTTTCACTCATATTGAGACGCCATCACTTCCCGGTGGAGGGCTACAAATTTTGTCCTACGCTCGGCACTTAGGGTCTTTGAGCAGTGAGGGGTCTTTTTACACTACTGGCTTTTAAAACCCCTGTCCGTATGAAAATCCACTGTCTTTCTCTGTATCCTACAGCATTTTCACAGTAATCTACGGTATATCTACAGTATGCTACGGTATGCTAGCTCTGTATATACAGTAAATCTCTGTATGCCACTGTATGTATCCCCAGCATGCCACAGTTACCTACAGTAGGCCCCGATACGCCTACAGTATGCCACTGTATGGCTACTGTTTCCTACAGACAACTACGGTAAACCACAGTATATGCCCCAGTACGCCCCTGTATATGTTCATTGAAGCAAAAAAAGACGAAGTTAACACACTCCCAGAGCACTGTATGGTTACTTAAGATGTGGGATTATAAATAAAGTACACAGAGTTACTTACCTAAGAAACTTTTGAACATTATTTTAAACATATAGTACTATTTTTTTTAATTTGTTGGGAAACTTATTGTGTTCTTTTATTACTCTGAAATAACTATGAAAAATTAATAAACCATTGCTTCAAAGAATATTTATCTATCAATTTTTAAAATTAATTATTCTTTGGTTTGATTTATTAGTTAATTTATTTATTTATTTATTTTGCGAACTTATTTAATCCATAAAATTGGAGCGACTTTGTAACTTTTGTGAAAAAAAAACGTAGCCGGGGTAAATCTTGGGTTTTTTTTTAAACTTATTGATGTTCTTTTTTTTCAATTTCTAAATTGAATATACAAACAAAATTATTAATTGTATACCCGAAAGTTGGATTTATTTGGCTAATTTTATGTAAACAATGTTATGCTAAAATGTGTTTCAAAGTCTTTTTGAAGCATATTTAAGTTATTTTTGATTATTTTACTACCGTGTTGGTAATCAAAATAATCGTCTAATTGTGCACAATCTTAACCCGTCAATAGCTTTTTGAAACTTTCATTTTGCTTTGTATGAAAAAAAAAATCGGTTCTCATAAAAAGAGATAATGTTATTTAAAGCAGCTGTTCTATGTCACAAAATAAACAAGGTATAGTGATCAGCGAAAAAGACAATAGGTGTCATTACTGTGTACCCCATGTCACTGGTAAACAATCAATGGCTTTGAAGTTCTTTCATAATCGTGTTACGGTTTTAAAAACATTTTTTTTCAATCAAATCAGTAAAAAAGTAAAAAAAAATATGAAATTGCAATTGACAAATTAAAATTGTACATCATCGAACGATTATTTTGATATCCATCATTGACGTAAAATAACTGAAATTCGTCTTTATATGCTAAAAAAAAATACTTTGAAACATAGTTTAGGATAAAAATCTTAACACAAAAAACCCTACAATATCTCTTTTCGGGGGATATAAATAATTAATTATTTTGTTGTATTGTCAATTTAAAAAATATAATTAAAAAATTTGACATTTTTATGATGATAAATAAATTATTTATTTTATTTATTTACCATTTATTTATTTCTCTAACACCTATTTAATCCATAAAATACCTGGAATGGCATTTTGTACATGTTGGAAAAAAATTACACACACACACCTTCACAACAAGAATAATGCTGCTTATTTAAAAAAAAAATAGTTTTTAAAATCAATTCAATAATTAATTTTAAATTGTTAGTGAATGAATAGATAAAACGAATTTACAGCACGTATTTAATCACTGTAAAAGAAACAAAATATTTTTCTATTTAATTTTAAAATTGACGATACAAACAAATTAATCAATTATAATCCCAAAAGTTGGATTTATTTGGCTTACTTAATGTAAACAAGTTTCCGCTAAAATGTCCCTCAAAGTCTTTTTGAAGCATATTGATACTACTTTTAATTATTTTACTTCCGTGTTCGATATCAAAATAATCGTCTCATTATGCACAATCTTAATCCGTCAATAGCTTTTCTGATACTTTTATTTTGTTTTGATTGAAAAAAAAACCGGTTCTCTCACAAAGAGTAAATGTTATTTCAAACAGCCTCAGATAGGACACGGTTGCTCTCTGTCACAAAATAAACAAGGTATAGTGGTCAGTGAAAAAGACAATAGGTGTCATTACTGTGTACCCCATGGCCATGTCCGTTGTAAACAATCAATGGCTTTGAAGTTCTCTCATAATCGTGTAAGGGTTTTGAATACCGATTTTTTTAAAATCAAAACAAAGGAAAAATATGAAATTGCAATTGACAAATTAAAATTGTGCATCATCTGACAATAATTTTGATATCCATCATGGACGTAAAATAACTGAAATTCGTCTTTATATGCTTAAAAAAATACTTTGAGACATACTCTAGGATAAAAATCTTAATACAAAAAACCCTACAATATCTCATTTTGGGGGATATAAATAATTAATTATTTTGTTGTATTGTCAATTTAAAACTTATAATCAAATAAATTGACATTTTTATGATGATAAATAAATTATTTTATTTATTTACCATTTATTTATTTCTCTAACACCTATTTAATCCATAAATAACTTGGAATTGCTTTTTGTACCTGTTGGGAAAAAAATTACACACACACACACACCTTCACAACAGGAATAATGCTGCTTATTTAAAAAAAAATAGTTTTTAAAATCAATTCAATAATTGATTTTAAATGGTTAGTGAATAAATAGATAAAACGAATTTACAGCACGTATTTAATCATTGTGAAAGAAACAAAATATTTTCCTATTTAATTTTAAAATTGACGATACAAACAAATTAATTAATTATAATCCCGAAAGTTGGATTTATTTGGCTTATTTAATGTAAACATGTTTCCGCTAATATGTCCCTCAAAGTCTTTTTGAAGCATTTTTATACTACTTTTAATTATTTTACTTCCGTGTTGGATATCAAAATAATCGTCTCATAATGCACAATCTTAATCCGTCAATAGCTTTTTTGATACTTTTATTTTGTTTTTGTTTGACAAAAAACGGTTTTCTCACAAAGAGAAAATGTTTTTTCAAACAGCCGCAGAGTGGACACGGTCGCTCTCTGACACAAAATAAACAAGGTATAGTGGTCAGTGAAAAAGACAATAGGTGTCATTACTGTGTACCCCATGTCCGTTGGCAGCACTACTGCGACACGGGCCCTTGGTTTATACGGTCTCATGCGAAGGACCGACCTACACATCCCGCACTGGGATTCGAACCCGAGACGTAATCATTGACTCCTTACATCGCTACTCTTGAGCAGACGCTCTTATAATTACCACTGCGCCACGCGGGCGACAGGTTTGTCTATTCATAGTGACAGCGCGGGTATGTTAAAGCAGCACATGGATCAGAATTCGGCGAATTAACACTTTTTTTTAAATTATGTAACACTAATAAATCGGAAAAGTCAAGGATAAAACTTTTGCTTTAATTATGCATTTTATAAACTTCAATATGACTTATACTACAAGATTCACTTCACCACGACGTCACCACGTGACGTCTATAATTAGAAAATATGCCTTAATGAAAAAGCTTAAGTGAAAAGTTTAACACTACCCCCAGGGATAATTAGTTTCAATCTGTAATAATAGTTATGTAAAAACATCTCTGTACCTTGAAAAGTGCTGCTAGAATCGTACCGTCCTATTATAGAAATAATTCTTCAACAATTTCGGACGAAATCTTTCCAAAATTTTTACATTTTGTTCATAACATTGAAAAAAAGCATCAGTTCCCGTAAACCATACGATTCTAGCAGCACTTTCCAAAAACAAAAGAATAAGAACTTTAGATAGAAACAAAAAATAATTTTCAAGGTATGCGGCGTAGTATTGAACTTTTACATCTTTTTTGTTACGAACGACAGAGGAAAGGCTGATCGGCAAGTAAACTCCCTCCCTGCCATAATTTTACAAAGATATTGCAAAATTATATTACCATACCTTATTAATACGCTTCATTCTCATAAATATCACACATGAAATTCATTTTAAATGATTTTAAACTCCGATTTCTTGTGTTTGTTTACATCAATCCTCGTTACGGTTCAATTTCACTCTACTACTGCATGATCAACAGTTATGACGTCCCGGATCTCTGCATATTTTGATTAATTTTTACGACCTCAAATTAATCTTAGATATCGATTCTAAGAAATTTTTATCTGTAAACCTCACGTCATATAGCTTACTATGATGTCATATCATATAGGCAAGTAGAATATTTGGCTGTAACCTTAACCTACCTGCGAGGTAAACAATTAAAGACTCTCTTTTTCTCTTTCTCTGAGGACCAGTTCTATTGTTAGATAAGTATTCTGATGACAGGTAAACAACGGGACTCTCTCTCTCTCTCTCTCTCAGGACCAGTTCTGTTGTTAGGTAAGTATTGGGAGGAATGAGTGAATATTAATGTTCCGCAAGTGCAGGAAAAACCCAATCTTTTCTGTATGAACGATATGTGCTTTTTGACAGCACAACATAACCCCACCCACCCCCCCACCCCCACCCCCTACCCCCGAATATACGTCCTGGCTGGGTACAAAAGATATTTTAATTCATTTTTTTATATCTTCTAGTACATGCTAACATTGCAATCCATCCGACAATCCACAAAAAAAACATAGAATTTATTTTTTTATTAGACATTATACCTGGCGTTTTACTTATTTTATAACTTTAAAAACAGTTAATTCTACAATAATGGAAAAGAAGCTGATAACATAAATAACAGTAAACTTAAAAAGGTGCAAACAAAAAAAAATCAGAATGACATTTAATATTCTATCACTTTATCAGTTCATGTGATTGATTATTGTTTGAATATCCGTTCTTTATATTAAGTTTAAGATTACCTGTCTTATGATTAAATACGTCTGAAATATTTTTTATTGAAGTAACTTCTTAGTATACAGTCAAAATAAAAAAATAGAATGACAGATAGCAGAAAAAAAATCAAGCAATACTTTTTGACACAATTCTTTTCTTCTTTTATGTTGAATAATATATGTGTTTTCTTTAGCTTCAAGTTTTATATAAATAATAATGATATAATAGGTGTGCGTGTAATATTCTATTCTGGAATACTGTAGGTGACGCTTTGCCTGACACCGGGAATTTTTGGCGTGATCTGTCCGGGATTTCGTTCTCCACCCTGGACAGAGACCACGACAGAGTTAGGCATAATAACTGTGCTGTTGGGGTAGGAGGAGGAGGAGGCTGGTGGTATAGTGCGTGTCACTACGCCAATCTTAACGGTCCCTGGTCCCAAGCATACTGGAACTGGCCATGGTGGCCTACCGTGAGGAATGGTGGGGAGATAAAGGAGACAATCATGATGATAAAGCCTCACTGATGTGTTATAGCTTACATATTGAAAAGTATATTGTAATTTGAATATTTAATCCCTTTTAAAGATGTGTATAGAAGATGTGCATTGATTGAAAAATTTATGTTAAAATTTTATCATTTAATCTAATGGTTGTCATTTTATTATTAATGATAAATTTTAAAGCACATAAATAATAAAGAAAATATTTTTATACACTCCATGAACTTTACTGCTCCCCGTGAAAGGTCAGATGACTGAGGAAAAGTAGTAAATAAATCTATGAGTCTACATGTGTGTAACTCTATCAGTCTACATGTGTGTAACTCAATCAGTCTACGCGTGTGTAACTCTATCAGTTTACACGTGTGTAACTCTATCGGTCTACACGTGTGAAACTCTATCAATCTACACGTGTGTAACTCTATCGGTCTACATGTTTGTAACTCTATCGGTCTACACGTGTTTAACTCTATCAGTCAATCATCTCCATACACGTGTGTAGATTAAATACGTAGATTTTCTTTCCTATACAAATATCTATCGTTTCTTGCGCCTGTACTTCAATGTGAGTATAAAGTGTGTGGAAATGCTGGATTTGAATGCCAAATCAATGAATTGAAGAGCAAATGATTGTATGATTTTTTTTATGTCATGAAGGCTGTGACAGAGCCACTTCATAATCGTAAAACAAACGTCGAGCTCATTTTGAGTTCTTTGAAGTCTCTAAGATAGCTTCAGAAATTTAAAGGTTATATTGATATAATTATATGTTAGTCTTCGAAACAATAATGCTACCGATCTTGCAATGCAAAAATTGCAATTTACAACGCAAGAATTCCTGTGCACATTTGGGGTATATTTCTCTGTTTTTCTGCATTGGAAAATCAACCGCATTTCCTTCCCTAATTTGCTCAATACTCTATCACAAACCTGTAAATTGTATCCCCCTTCCTTCCCTTCATCGTCGTCTCTGTAGACTAATATTTCTTTTTTTTATTTTTATTTTCTGACATCCTACAAAAAATTAAAAACGGATTTTTCATTTTATTTTTTTTATATTGGAATGAGGTCACAAGAGACGCCTATAATTAAGGGCAGAGAAATGGATAAAATAAAAAAGGTTGATAACAGAATGTATAAAATAAAACAGGTTAATAGCAGAATTGATAAAATAAAACAGGTTAATAATAGAATGTATAAAACAAAACATGTTAATAACAGAATGGATAAAATAAAACAGGTTAATAACAGAATGTATAAAACAAAACAGGTTAATAACAGAATGGATAAAATAAAACAGGTTAATAACAGAACGGATAAAATAAAGCAGGTTGATAACAGAATGTATAAAAATAAAGCAGGTTAATAACAGAATGTATAAAATAAAACAGGTTAATAGCAGAATGGATGAAATAAAACAGGTTAATAACAGAATGGATAAAATAAAACAGCTTAATAGCAGAATGGATGAAATAAAACAGGTTAATAACAGAATGGATAAAATAAAACAGGTTGATAAAAGAATGTATCTCAAATTTTGGAAAAAGGGTAGTTGATAGTGCAAGACTGAAAAGAAGAGACTGCTAAACATTACACAGAACAGTTTTGATAACTTACTGTTAAACACCGAACATTGCTAAATATTTACTTTAAGGGATGAGTTACCTTTCGATCTACAATTAAAATACAAAACCATAACGCTACATTTTGTGCAGCTAGAGTTAATAACGGTTGCAATGAGTTTTCAATTTAAATGTGTCTTAGACAAAAAAGAACGATTTTGAAAGGCAAGACAGGGGGATAAAAATAATCTTGCTTCCATTTTGTTTAGATTTTTATCAAAGAAATATAAAACGCAGAACTTTTCCTGATAGTGTTCGCAAAGAAACAGTTGCTGAACATCACATCGTTGCAGTTATGAGATTACATTACATCTTTAAACAAAAGTAATATGTTCAAGTATTTATCATTTTTCAAATATTTAAACCCACTTACGAGGAATACTTTTTAAAGTGACTGGATATTTACAAACCTCGAATTTAACTCTATTAGAATTAGATACTGTGTACGGGGACCGTCTAGGGTGAGTCCTGTTTTTAAAATCGATTCGAGTTCAAAGGTAATGAGTTTCATGGTGTTTCAAAAGATATTATATTCTGCAATAATTAACAGATTCAATACAAATTTAAACACTGACATAATATTATGAAACATTATCATCATATTGAAATCCAGGAGAGTGTAATATTCACCATTAATCTATTATAATTTGGCCCCGATCCACAACAGTACGTCTGATCTGTATATGTAAAAAGTAACTTCTCTTCAAAAGACCCCCACCGGCAGGCCACTACAGTCCCGACACCACATACAGAAACCCGGACGGGCAAAGGAAAATAATTCTTACATAAAAATTAGACAAAACAACCACAATACATCCAATCAAGTAAGCTGGGCCTTCTGTCAAAACAACGTAAATAAAGGTTGCAATGAGAAATAAAAAAAAATCTAAAACAACTGTAGACAGACAGATTCGAGTTCTATTTCCAAGAAGTTAAATATTTGAATTAGATCATAAAATATATCCATCGGTCTTGACGTATAAAACTATGACTACATATTATGGTTTAATCCTCTATGACGGAGGGAATGAGGGAAGAAATATTTTTGAGTAAATTAATACCTGTTTAACCTTGAGATTCTTGGATGTGAAAGAAACTTATTCCGAACCTTTAATTAAATCAATAACTTACCTTACTTTAACTGCATATTTAGCCTACTAGGGTTCATACTTCTTTTATGGCGAACCCTTTTTTTGGAACTGATATTAAAATGATGTTCAACATACAGTATATGCTAATTACATTTTGCAATTTTTCCTTATCCATTTTAACCTTTAGACCCTGACTATATATCCCCGTAGGAGTAGTACGAGTAGGGAAATTTGTCTTTAGCTAACTAAAATCTGCTAATTTTTATTTTAAGAAAATATAGCTCAAGGGAAATAAATTTTGCAAACTTCGAACAGGATTTTAGGGATGTTTTTATTTTATTCATCAAGAGAAAAAAGACAAAACTACATTTTTTGTACGACAAAATAAACATTTATGCTAGAACGTTGTGTAGTAATATTCTTTTAAAATGACAGGTCAGGAAATCTAATTTCATCAGTTTCAAAATTATAAAAATCTTCTACTTCTATACTATTCAATGAAATAAACGAAAAGTTGGAGATTATACTGCAAAATTTCAGGAATCATCACCACAATATATTCTTGTAACGCTGTATATAGGATATATAATAGGAGAAGTCTCTAAGGAAGACTGTCTTACTTTTAAAAGGAAAGGAAGAGGCTACTAGCAGAAGTTGAACATGTAATACATCAGCTTTTGAAATGGAAAAAAATACTTTAAACCTGAAATTTCATCATGATGTAGTGTCTTTAAGGTAAAAAGGTTTTTTAAAATAACTTGACTGACGACGGATTTTTCCTTTATTTCACGATCATAACAATGAACACACGGCGGGTGAGACGGGTCTGCAGGGCATGCTCACTACTCTATGGCACCTGATCCCACCTCTGATGTTTCGGAGGTCTCTGTTTGCTCTGC
>PRKT01000770.1:4764-81497 GCA_003671525.1 Saccostrea glomerata
CCCCCCCCCCCCCTCCTCCTCCTCCCTCTACCCCTTTTTTCCCACGTAAAACAACGTCGCGTGTTAAGAAAAAAAATAACGCATGGCGAGAAAATTATTTCATAATGTTAAAATAAATTATTTTTTTAGAAACTAATACAGTATTGCAATCATTTGTTGGTGTTATGTAAACCCATTGCGACCTATAAAATACGTAGATGGATAAAATAAATCCAAATTTTGTGCTTTGACATGCCCCCTTTTCACTGCAATAAAGGCTACATCCAATTTTCTTTTCATTTTTTATAAGAAGAATGAAAATTGTATGATATATGTGAAAAACAAAGAATTTCATCATTTATTTTTTTTGAATTTGTAAATTTCTTTGTTTTTTGAAGAGTTTTAGCATATAATTGTGTATAAAAACACGAAAAATGGTCCATATCTTGACAGTGTCCCCATTTCACTACAATAAAGGCAAGGTAACAAAATTTCATTCTAATTTTTCTAAACATAAAACATACAAGTATATTTCCAAGAATCAAAACTTTTTATCATTCCGTTTTCGTAATTTTCAACTAGATCGGACCTCGTTAATACTAAAGAACGTATAGTCTGACATTAAAGAATTGCATTTTTAAACCTTGAAAATACACTAAAATCGTTTAGCTCAATTACTGACCTACAAAAGATATTAAATACTGAAACTAACATTAAAAAAATACTTACAGCAATAACAAAATATTTGAAACAGAAATTTATTCTGATGTATATAGGTTGATGTGAGAGAGTATGGATACCAGATACCTATGGGAGATAACTATCATTATAGTCACTATATCGACATAAACAACTGCTGGATGTTTGTCCGACACTTCTGCTTCATATTTGGGTATTTTATTTGAAAAAGACACTAATGGTAATCTAACAACCAAGCTATATGATAAACGTGATGACTTTAACTTTTCTATTGTCAACTTCCCTATTTTGGAACATTTTTATTTATTTTGTGCATAGATTGACCTTGATACAGTTTTTTTTGGTAAAATTATTACCGTCACCATAGAAAATAAAAATGCGGATTTTCATCCTGGAGTTTAAGTTTATATAATGGAAATTCTCAATTTTTACAAGTGAAGTCATTTGGAAACAATTCTTATAAAACGAAGTGTATTTTGAAAAGTCTTGTTACAGGTAATACACATGTGTAATATGAAAGTTCTATCTCCTCTTTTTTGTAACAGACGAAAGACTGAAGGACGGACAGACAAATTCACTTTTGCGAATGTGTGGAACCATACGACAATTACTAAAAAAATAATCATAATTATGCCTGTGTATAAAACTGCCTTAATCTACGAAAGGTAAATAAATGCATCTAAAAGTCACATGTACTATCTTCAAATTTTGTGGGGGTTGGAATTTTTTCCCCTAAAATATATGTTACAGTTGGACGATTCATGGTTTTTGAGTACTGTACAAAGAGACAGCTTCGAGACTGGTTACTTCAACAGACGAATGAATCAACAAAGGACATTGTGGAACTCTGGATGTCGAGTTGTATACGGAATTTCGAAGGGAATGTTCTGCCTTGAGACAAAAAAGTTTGAAATATATCACTCACTTTCAGATTGTGTTTGAGCTACACGATAAAATAAATGGTTTTGATAATTACTCTCTAACATTTATATGCCTCTTAGATTGTGCACAGAAGACTCGAAGCAAGAAATGTTTTACTGACTGATGAACTGGAACCCAAGATATATTGATTTGGGCCAGAATCATCGAAACAACTTAGGAGCGAAGAGGATGGAGGCGGGGCATCTGGAGATAAGATTTGATAAAATTTGTAATCAATAATATGATTTAAGGAATAACTGTCTTATTTTTCGATATCATGATGTGATCAATTGATTGGCTTGCGTGATAATTTGCATAAACGCCTATAATAAAAATTATCACGCAAGCCAAGCGAATGATCATCATCATGAAATCAAAAAATAAGATAGGTATTCCTTATATTTACATCCTCTTAATTCCACTTATCGACGTGTTACAAGCCCTGCTTCTTGTTTCTATTTGTACCGTCCTGCACGTGATTTTTTCAATCGCGCCTATCGATGAACCAGTGCATTGATGGGGAAATAAAGTACATAGCTATTTGTAATTTTAGACTTTGTCTCGGACAAAGACATTGGAAATGTAAATATTAGAAAATATTTGTAATTAATATGATTTGAAAAAAATGGGGATAAGTCAAAAATTAAGATCCGTAAACTCGAGTGATTTTCACTTGAAAAAGAGAGAAAATATTAGTGAAATATTGATTTATGTAAAAAATGCTTGTTGATAAAAATAAAAGCACGCTTTGTTAAAGAGTTGACTTTCTGTAAAATGGACAGCCCCTGAATGTTTCACTTCCGTGAAAGCTGCCAGCATAAAAAGTGATGTGTGGTCTTGTGGGATTGTTTTGTGGGAAGTTTTTACGTTGGGTATGTCCGATTTAATATTTTATTGAAGGAAATAAACGAACTGAAATATAAAACAATTAACTTATCATGGAGGTGTAAATATATCTTATACTATGGTACATGTAAATACAAAATCCTGTTACATTTATCATATTTGTTTATAAATCATAAATGTGTTTTAACATTTTTATTCTTCATGCAATGCACCATATCCTGAACTAAATGGGTCTTTATTTTTAAATAAAACATGAAGAAAAAAAAAACAATTCATGACTGATGATGTCGATTTTCCTCCTATTAATGATTTAAATTCATTAATTAGGTGAAACTCCATACCCGGGAGTACGAAGTACGGATATTGTAACCCAAGTCAGAAATGGTTATAGAATGAAGAGACCAGAATTTGCTAATGACTTGTAAGCCATTAAACCTTTTAAAAAATTCTTCCCGACAGAAAGAACTTAGTTTACTATAAATGAAAACATAAAAAATAAACCACCTGGAAAATTCTGTAAATTACCTAATTATAGCAATTGAACACTTGATTTAATTTAGTACTATTATAAGCAAACATGTTGATGTGATAAAAACACTTCATATGATATTTGATAAATATTCTTATGTGGAATATAGATTATTTCATTTTTTTAAAAGCTACTATGGGTTAATGAAAAGATGCTGGAGAACTTATCTAAATCAAAGACCAAGCTTTAAAGAGATCTCCTCACAGATAGGAAAGGTCTGCAGTGCTGCACCTACCAATGATTTCTACTATTACTGTGTAAAATGAACACAGTCCTGAAAATTATTTGTAACGCTTGCTATTTTATACATACAATGTTAATAGATATTTTATATTTAAGATTTATGACAAAAAGATTGATGTATTTTACAAACTATTAACCTTGTATAGAAAGCAATGTGCGTATTTTTTTTAATTAAAAAAACGTGTGAATCATTTTATCAATATTTAGATTAAATGTATTTTATATTATAGACCTTGTTAATAATTGAACATACTGTACCAATGTTACTTGACAAAATGCTGTCATAGTTTGGTTGAATTGAACATATTTTATAAACAAAGAATGAAAAGGATTAGACACAAGCTCAAACACCTCAAAGTATTTTGGTTCATTATAAGCTCACCTATAGTGAAAGTTCACGTTAGCTTTCAAGTTTTTTTTTTTTTTTAATCTCATGTTTCTGTTCATTTTTTCGCACTAACAATGAAAACTAAAAGCATTTTTATGTACAAAAATCTTTTGTTCATATTTGCTTATCTATGCTGCACGAAAACTCAACAAACTTTCATATGTTAATTTGCTAGTCTATAGTTTATTTTAATGTATAAATTTATCATATTATTTGGACATTTTCGAAAAGTTTTAAATCTTTACGTAAAGGGAGATCTAGGATTAAAACATCTTCATAAACAGGAAAGCAATGTGAGCGGGAGCAAATTAAATTCAAGGCTTTTTTTCTCAAGAACATCAGGACAAAGATAAATCTGGGAAGACAAAAACCATTTCATTTATTGTTCTAAAAAGTACTTAGTTTTTAAACGTAAGCACACAAAAAGAGTAAATTTTCTTATTTATGGGAGATAAATTCAATCTGAAGAAATTGTGAGTTTTTACAGAGATTTTGATGTTCTATACATATATTCTGAAAATTATGGTTTTCTTTAAACACATGCTAAAAATTCTTTCCAAAAATAAACTTAACTCGTTTCTTGAAACAAAGACAGAAATACGCTTATTTAGTTTTTTAAACTATTTTCATATTTTTTCATATAAATCGTTATACTTACATGTTTTCAATATTCTTGCATGCTCTTCAAATATGTATGAATATGCTTCATGGAAAATTGCAATAAAGCATTTGGAATTTTATTGACTATTTTTTTAAAACATTATGTCGGTTTGATCACCAAAAACATTATACTTGTATACTGTACTTTATATCCGAGCATATTACTTTTGAGATATTCTCTCTTATGATTTATAAAAGAGAGCAATCTACGAGGGTTATCGAAGAGTTCGTGGACTAGCTGAAGCGATACTATCAAAATTAATACTATTTATTATGTGCTTACAAAATTTAGAATGAACATCCGATGAGGGCACCGTGGAACTGTTACATATCATTTTGTTAATTGTTAACGGAAATATGTGAGCGTCTAACCTCAATGTGGAATCTTTAAGAACATTATCGACGACTTTCAGTTATTAGACTGCACAGCCTTGATGAATGAAAGAAAACACGTTTATCACCAAAGCAAGTACGTTGTAGGCGTAATATCATATTTAACGAAAAAATAATTTTAAAAAAGAAATAAAACTAAACTGTACTCCTCAATATCATTGATGAAATATATGGAGATACCGAAGAGTATTCAAGTTCAAAAGTCCATTATTCAAACAATACAAT
Source organism: Saccostrea glomerata (assembly GCA_003671525.1). Taxonomy (NCBI): domain Eukaryota; kingdom Metazoa; phylum Mollusca; class Bivalvia; order Ostreida; family Ostreidae; genus Saccostrea; species Saccostrea glomerata. The sequence goes on from PRKT01000770.1 coordinate 9,648, forward strand.
TTAGAAGCAGAACAAACACGGGCCTCTGAAACATCAGAGGTGGGATCAAATTTTATTTGTTGCCAAAGTCATTGTAACGACTACAGAACTTACAAAAAAGAACGAGACTGCTGATATCGTTTTTCATCAACTTGTTTGTTATAAACTTAGTTCGGTTTAAAAATACGTAGAGCATGTTCTTGTGTATCGAATCAATTGAGCAATATAAACCCCCATATGCAGATGATAAGAGTATATTGTTGCATCAGTAAGAGAAACTGACAATTGAAAAGTTAAAGTCGTTTTGTTTAACATAAATTTAAGCTTTATCAGATTCTTGTAAGGTTTCCAATTAGGTCTTTTACTGTGATATCAATACTCATCGTCAATCTCCATACGCAAGCACATACAACATGTTTTAAATTTTGTGTTTGTTTTTTTATGCAAATCTCTGTATACTTATAATGTTAAAATTGTGTTTAGATACGTTCAGTTAGTTTGACAGACCAGTGTTAGTTGCAGGTTGGGATGCCGTGGCCGCTGCAGGCAAAGGGCAAATCTTTTGGGAAAATAATTTCTACTTAAATAAAACTTCCTAGGATCCATTCTACTTTTGAAGCATGTACTACTTGCGGCTGGTCATCTTTGTAAGAGGCTCATGTAAATATTTTGAGGTAAAATGTTAATTTCATGAAATCATTATTAAAATGTCACGTATTTCTTATTCATTTCATGTACCTTTTTGTGACATTTAAGTTATTGTTTTAGTTATTATATTTTTATCATGAAAAAGTACACTAAAATTGAGGTTTTAATTTTTAATTTTGTACTTGGCCTTCTGGGACCTAATTTAAAGTAGCAGACCGTGACGCCGATCGATCACATACATATACAACAGCACAGGAGAAAACTTTGTTTGTAACATAAAATTTTTATCCTAGATCTCTTTCTCGGTGCCTCAGAAAAATCTTCCAGGACACGTATTTTGCATGTACCTTAAAGATTATTCGTGTTATGTATTTTAGATATATACGATTCCAGTTCTAATTGAATGGTTTTCATTAACAGCAGTAGGGACATTTAATTCAATAGAAGATCGACTTTTAGTTCTAAAAATAGCTCAAGTAAAAACCATGCAAGTAGGAAAAATGGCGTCGCCAGAATTAAAACCCACAGTGTAAGTAGAGTTGAATTGAATGTATTCTGATATTTTGATAAAATTCCGTTATCATTAATGAGATTCATATATTTAAAAAATGATGTTTTTACAGAGAGCATCGTATAAAGCGTTTATCAGAGTCTGTATTCGTGGGACTGTGTCGTCTTATTGGGACGAAACAACAGTTAGCCATTAGAAGAGAAGTGGCTGATATATTGGAAATAATGATTAAAGAAGTAAAAACAATAGAAGAGGATAGTGTATTGTTTACAGGAAGTAACAGAGAAGGTTTCAGAATGGAAGGATCAGATATTGATACCATGTACTGGCCAAATAATCACAGAGTAATCTGGAACGAGTCCCAGGTTTCCTTATACCCTACAACACCACAAGCAATCCTTATTTCTGACGATTCTGATAGTCCACCAGGGTATACCTTACTTCAATTACCGACACCAATAGCCTGCAAGGAAGTTTTGTCATCACGTGTAACAATAGATGGCAGCTAAGAAATCTTTGTCTCTAGTTTCAAATACCGACAGAGCATGTGCTCTTTTATAAGACCAAATTCAATTATACATGGGCCGAGTGGTAGTGGAATAGTAGGGACTTTGGAATATGACGATGTTCATGGCTTTTTCTCAGACTTTGGCCCCCTCCCGCCTACGGATGGGTAGACAGATGTCGGCAGCAGTCCTGGCCACTCCCGCTTCTTCTGTATGATATAATCGGTAGCGGAAGTCACGTAGTACCAGTAGCACACAGGCTAGGAAACAATGAAGAAAATGAATGGCGAATCTCATTTGCCTCAGCAGAAAGAAAACTTGTCCTTTCTCTAAATAACTGCCAATTTCTAACATATGGATTGCTCAAGTTGTTTTTGAAAGAGGTGATAAATAAGGGTTTAAAAGACGAGGAAAGAGTACTGTCTTCATATCATATAAACCGTTCACTGTAGCCTAGTGGTAGAGCGTTCGCTTCGTGATCGGGAGGTCCGGGTTCGATTCTCGTTCCCGGCGCCGCGTCAAACCTTAGACGTAAAAATAGGTAGTGACTGTTCCTTCGCCAAGCGCTCGGCATCAGAAGTGAAAGTCACGGGTCTTTCGGATATAACCTTGGCAATCACTTTTGTGAAGGATTAGGGCTAGGGTTTTCATACCTCAAATATTTAATCCTTGTGACAAGACCTTCATTTGATATCAAGCACTTACACCTTTTGACCTTGATCTTGGAGTTTGACGTACTTTTTAAAAGATTTAACCTTGACCATAACTTTTGAATGGTAAGGGCTAGGGCTTTCATGCTTCATAAGTAATCCTTGTGATACCAAGAACTTTGACCCTTTTACCTTGACCTTGCAGTTTGACCTACTTTTTAAAATTTGAGTACCAATATATTAAATTAAATATAAAATTCACATTTAAAAAAAGTTTAATCTTCGCTTTGTTGCCATACGGGGTCATCAATGTTTCACAAACGCATTTTGTTCCTTTTAACTTTTGATTGAGAAGAGATAGGGCTTCATATTTGACATGTGTATTTATTTACCTATGACAAGATATTTCCAAGCATGCTATGATTTCTGACTCCTTGACCTTGGCCTTCATGATTGACCTTATTTTTAAAAAAAATCAACTTTGATAATTTCTTAATGACATATGATAGGGCGTTCATATTTGACATCTCATCCACAAAGACACCGAAAGCGGGGGACCACAATTCTTTGAATTTGCTTGTTCTTAATATTTTTAAAACATAAGTTGAATTTAATCCTTAACATTGAATTAAATATTTTCTTTTTAAAAGAGCATTTTTACCACAACATTGCACTTTCTTGTCAACATTATAGATCTCTACTTCAAAAACGTAAAACTCTTTGCGAGGGTCTATTAGAATCCATGGCTTATTTTCTGCCTTGGAATGCGTAAAATCAAGCAGCACCCCGTTGACAGCTTTGAAGGCCGAGAATTCTTTGCCATACGTAGAACTTTGAGAGGCTCGTTGATCATATGCTGCATTGAAGTAAGTTTTGCCACTCAGTGATGAAGGCTTTGATTTCCCTAGTAAAACAAAAATAAAGAATTTATCAAATAGAAGAAATGAAGATAAAAGTCGGAGAAAATGATGATGAAATTCAATTTCAAAAATGCATGTAATTGTTGAAATCTGCTGATTTTTACTTGCATATAAGCATTACTTTGTCAGACGTAGAAAAACCGAGAGGTTTTCCAAGTAACGCATGTGTCGCCTCTTTTATACATACTCGAGATAAAGTTTGTGACAGACGGATAAACTGACAGACGCCAGGTAACGCGATCCCTATGTGCTGCTCTGCAGACACAATTAACCCAAACTGTCTTCAGTTAGTATGCATGTTAAAACTTAAAAAGGCGAAATAATGATATTTGTCAAAGAAACAAAATCATAAATTAATAAATAAACGAAATTATATAAAGCTAATAAATTTATAATATTTTGGGAATGAGATGAATGGTGGCAATTATCGATTGTTTATTTTATTCAAATTCGTAAACAACAATACGTGGTCTTTTTCAAATCGCCAAAGAGTGGGAAAAAATAAATGTTGAATCTTTTAAAAGCTCATTTTTATCTAGATTGATTGTATATTGTTTAACGTCCCTCTCCAGAATTTTTCACTCACATGGAGACGCCACCACTTACCGGTGGAGGGCTCCAATTTTGTCCTATGCTCGGCTCTCGGGGCCTTTGAGCAGTGAGGGATCTTTTTCGTGCCAGCACCTACTGCGACACGGGGCCTCGGTTTATACGGTTTCAGAAAGGGAATGCTATGTCTGTTGGAATGTCTTTCAGTTGGCCATTTTATTTCTTCTGTCATTGAAAACCCCGAATATTTAATTAATACGGATGAAAATGCGATGATCTCAAAGACCGAACTCTCCGTTGAACTAGTTAAAGAGATTGACATTAAGGACTCACTGCCCTTGTCAAAATTATACAAATGCTTAAGGTACCTAACAATAATAGAACGATTGACATCCATTCCATTTTTGACACAAAATCATGCCATATTTATTCAGAAAATCACGACCTCTGTCCTAAAAGATACTGCTTTTATACTTTTCAACTCTTGCACGGATGGAAACAAATCATTGTACCTTGCCGACAAAATCGCTATTTGTTTGTTGAAAATTGTCTCCAGATATGGCTTTATTTTTGAAATGCTGTACTTGGCAGTGTATCTGTATAAGACATGTAGATATGACGAGGCCTTAGAAATTATCGAGACTACAGAGGCCAAGTTATCAAACCCCCTGGAATATAGGAAACAAAGCAGACACATAGACACAGAAGTTCTGCACCAAGCTGCAGTTGTTGATATGAAACTAAATAGCAGTATCTGCTACCTTAACGAACTTATGATAGAAAAGATATTGTGTCAACATTCTAAGAAAATGTTATTGCAAGTTCCATCGTTTGTACTATTACATATGTTAGAGTTTTTAAGCAGAATGCATACAGACAAACTAAAAGCAGAAGAGGCCTTGAGAAACCTACGTGAATTAGTACACATGGATGAGGAAGTTTACATACAGCTCATGTCGAGGGATATATCATGGCAGATACTGGGAATCTGTCAGGAAGTGGCTGGAAACTTTCCAGAAGCTATATTTTCATATCAACAGTCTTTGAAACAACATCCATTCCACAAGATTCAGAAAGCTTCATATATTAGGATTATTATAGCAATATACAAAATTTGCTTTTAAAACTAAAAAGATGTCTCTAATATCATGATGGAATTTAATAAAAATCTACGAATTTGAGGATCAGAAGTTCAATTTTTTTTTTGAAAACTCGAAGCAAGATAAATAATTTTTGGACACAGGCTGATCTGTGCATATATAGTCAAAGCTTATTATTAAATTTGTTATTGTATTAAATTTCGCTTTTTAATACTTAGTAACTCATTTCTTTGTATATTTATTTATATCTTGCCCTCCCCTACAAAATTTTCGCGCGATATACTTGTATGGTCCATGTCATTCTGTATGTTTTATGCTGATTAACGTTTCTTATACCAAGTTTTTTGGCCATTATTTACACACTGAATTGTCGTTCGATTATTTCCTTATTTCCCAGTCATGACACGAAGCACACTGTGTGTGTAATCGGTCGGCAAGGGATGCTCACTAGCTCCTAAATGGCACCTAATTCCACATCTGAGTTTTAGAGGTCTGTGTTTGCTCTGTTTCTGGTCTGTATTGTTTAAACGGACTTTTGAGCTTGAATGCTGTTCTTTATTTCGATATATTTTAATTCATTAAACCAGAGTCTGACATCTCTGTTTCATATTTGGATATTATATCAGAAAAATTTGTTAAAGATAATCTAAACGCAAAGCTTTGTGCTAAACATGATGAATTAAACTTTTCAATCGTCAGTTGATGTAGCAATACATCCTCATTGCCTGAATATGGTATATATGTCTCTCAGTTGAACAATATCTTAAACAAGGCAAGTCATTGACAATCAAATTGATGGAAAAAAGGATATTAACAGTTTCGTTTGAAGTTGTGATTTGGCAAGATTAGATCGATACAGTGACCTTGCTACAAAATACAATCTAATTATTCAGTCATATACTAATTGACTTTTCTCATGCTAATGCATTTGGGGTTTATGTCGCTCAGCTGTCCATTATTTACACATTGAATATTGTCTACGGTTTATTATCATAACACGGAGCATATGGCGGATGTGACCCATCGGCAGGGGTAGCTCACTCCTCAATTGTACCTGATCCCACCTCCGATGTTTCAGAGGTCCATATTTTCTCTCCCCTATTTTGTATTTTTTTGTATTTTGGCTTTTGGGTTTGCATGCTGTTCATGATCTCAATATACCTCACCAATTATCATCTGACGTTGAAAATTTTTTTTACGTGCATTGTTCATGTGCGTCATGCAAGTCAAGACCATTTTCTAAGACTAGGTTATTTATATACTCAGAACATTTAGCATATGAACATAAGTTTTGTCTAACTTATATTTAATCATTTAAATATTTCAAACTGTAAGTTATTATTACATGTATATCTTTCAACTAAACTTTCGTCCACTGGGCTAAAGTGATACTGAACTAGCTGTTAAAACATTTAGAATAAGGTTCTAGACAAAGGTATCTTATAGTACTTTCTTCTTATACGTACAATCAACGAGGCTACAAATTCAAAGAACATGAAAAAAAATCCACAAAATAGTTTTAAATAATTGTTTTTACTCTTTTAGTATTTCATGTTAAACTGCCCTCCCCCCTGATATTGGCTATTCTTTCTTATGGGGACACATTGCACACGTGTAATTTCGTAATTTCCAGGAATCCATAGTGTATTTAAAGATATAAAATCAATTCCAAAACCTTGTATCCACGATAATCATCTTTCAACTCTCATGAAATTAGAATTTTAACAACACCTTGTTTTATTAAATCCAACATTTGTATTTGCCAGATCTTCAATTTTTTACTCAAGAAACAGCGTTTTCCGTGTATAATTTCATGGATAGACCACACGACATAGGAGCATTCAAGCAAGTAAAAAGGTTTTATCGTGGATTGAAAATGTATGGTCTCTTCGCGTTTTACTAAATAGTATTTTTCTGCTAAGGAGAACTAAGAGAAATACTGGTATTTTAGCACAAACACAAACTCTTCTGCATCAAATATTACACAAAAAACGATAGTCTAATAATTGTTGAACCGAATTGTTTATGTGACAGAGAATAGTTTTTCAGAAAGATGTTCTTATGAAACTTCGTCTGAGATCAAATCGTGGTCCCTTGCGACTTTTAGGTGAGAATATATATAAAAATGAAAAACTTCAAATATATATAACATATTATTTTATTTCATACAATCAGCTATCAAAAACATGTAGTTATTTTTAAAACGCATGCTTGAAAAACGTGTGCTACATTTCCGTTGCCCAGACTAGCACCTCGGCCAATTGAAGATACTCGTTGGTCTCCGATGTTATTTGGATTTTGACGTATCTGGCCACAATAATATTTTTACAACGAATTATAATACGCTCTTTATCCTTTCCCGGACCTTTAAAATGCCCACATGTCAACATGGAGTTGAGTGATCTCCCAACTTTGATATCTGCGTCATGAAAACGATTTGCTGAAAAAAAATGACGAAAAATAGGTATTAAATCTAATGATGTTTTATTTTTGAAATGTTTCAATATGACCTCTCTGAAATTCTCTTAAAAGCATGATAAAAAGTAAGCTCTTCCAACTCTTAAATATAATTTACTTTTCTTAATATTTATACAAAATTCAGGATTTATTTACATGTATTTTTATTTATTAAAACCACATTTTTACCACAACATTGTACTTTCTTGTCAACATTGTAGATCTCTACTTCAAAAACATAAAACTCTTGGCCAAGGTCTATCAGTATCCATGGTTGTTTTTCATACTTTGAATGTGTAAAATCAAGCAGCTCCCCGTTCACAGCTTTGAGGGCTGGGTAGGTTTTACCAAGAGTAGAACTCTGTGATACTCCTTTACCATATGCTGCATTGAAGTATTTTTTGCCACTCAGGGATGAATGCTGTGATTTCAATTGCCCTGGCGAACATATAAGCAAACTTATGCAGAAAAATAGTAGGAGAAAATGTTGATGAACGTCAACGTTTTCTCTGAAATTAATTAATTTTGCATTTAGTTGTTGAATTCAGCATCCTTTCACATGAATTTGTCCGACTGAACATAGAGATTTTTATAGAAGTTCATGTGTCGCCTGTTTTATACATCTGACATTTCTCAAGATATAGATTAATTGTGATAGATGGACAAAAAGACAGGCAGTGATCCTTAAGTAAGAATCTGCAACCCCCTTCAAATAAAATATTTGACATACAACCATGAAATATGCATGTATACTAGTAATATATAAGAAATAAGAAAGGGGATGAATAGTGGTAGTGTTGGATTGTTTATTTAATTTAACTTTTATCAAATCACCAAAAAGAAAGAAATAGAAGATTAAAATATTGACATTAAAGCTCATTTTTATCTAAAAAGTATACTGTAAGAAAGTGAAGATACATATTTAGCTGTTGTCTAGAAATATGAAATTGAATTCCATTTGCCGAAATACTTTCAAGGTTTCGACACTAGTTTAGATATAGAAGATAGAAAAAGATTTCCATAAATCTTACCAGTTCTCTTTAAAACGGTGTCCATTTTCAAACCAAGTTTTGTCAAGCTACTTTGAATACTACTGGTATCTGAAGTACTGTTAGGACATTGAAGGAATACATTGACAGGATTTTGTTGACCGAATGTAAAAGAGTTCATAAAAATGAATATGATCCCTACCGCGCTCAAGAGTTTCGTGAACATTTTATCGTTTATACTAAAGAATATTGTCATAGATCAAATTATTGAATCAACTTAGACTCCTACTTATACTGTTAATAAACATAGTTAATATACGGGTATATATTTCATTGGAATGCAGCTGTTGCCTCATCACGGAATACAGTGTAGTTTTTTTTCGTTTCATTTTTCACGACATTTAATATAAAAATGGTACAATATTCATTACTAAATTGATTTATATGGATATTAAATTCATTGACCTTCTACATGATAGATAAGGAGATAACGAACAGTACTCTCTAACAAAGACATCCCTTTTTTAATCTCTCGAGTTAGATAAATTATATGTGACATTACTGTTCAAATTAGATCTCTCGCTACTAACTTGCACAATTCCATATACCCACTCTTTTTTGTTTTAAATTTAATTTACCATAATTTATTTATTTATTTTGAGAAAAATGATTTTGGAGGCACAAATGATGAATTTTACTCTTCATAATCATTTCAATATTCCAGCTTTCTCATGTCGACATTTGCTGACTTTTGTGTTTTGTCCAAATAAAAATATCCATGTTTATTGACATTCAATAAAACACCACATCCTGCATCCGAGACTTCAAAAGTAAAGTGCATCTTCAGCAGGAAACCACTTAATTTATCAATGAAGAGCAAATTCCTTACTGTTAAGATTGTTAGTTGTAGGTATATACACTATATAAGCACAATATAATGTATAAAATATTTGTTTTCTTTATGTGTGAAGTTTCATTACATTTGATTTAAGGGGGGACCTATGTCGTTCTACGTCAAAGCAGCGTTATGTGACGTCATAATAGCGACGTTGATCTTTACCCGTTGACTTTTGCAACTGTGATATAGGCATAGCATTGTTAATAATCAATAAGCACACAATTTACAAAATGAAAATTTATATCATTAATAGCAGTTTCATTTGAATTATGGAGCTTGTTAATATTAGAATTCTCTTCCTCTGGTTGATAATTCATAGCAATTTCAGTTGTGAAAAGATACCTCGATAATATGCCGATATAAGTGCAAAAACATAAGATAAAATGCTGCAAAGAAAGCTGCTTAAATCAGGGAAATATGTTTATAATTATATGTTGACCATTAATTGTATTTTCTCGATAAAACTAAGAAAAAATTTAAGAAATATACTTGTACCTATATTTGGTTATTGATTAGTACATTTAGATTTAATTGTATAAAGTCATTCCTAGTTCTGATAGGTGTTTGTTGTTGACGGGGAAGAGGGGGGGGGGGGGGCAGAATAATTGGAAAGGAAAAGAAAAGATTAATTCAGTGTAAATTGTTACTAATCAAAACAAAATACTTGTTTTCCGCAGAATACTTTTATATTCAGATGTTTGCCAGCGCTTCCTTACCTTTGTCTTAGTGCAGAAAGGTTAATATTTATGACACAAGAATACGAAAATATAAGAAAACTTCATACTTCTCGTTTATCTTATCATAAAGGCATACTTTTTTCTTCGTTAAAATAAAGAGATAAATCATTTCTTTCAAAAAATATGAATAACAACATTTTCACACAAAGACTTTTTAAGATATTACCTATTATGGATGACGGAATTATAAAAAATACGACAAGAAAAATGGGGTAATACTTACATTGTGCTCTACTATAATTTTTCATGCGAGATGAAATATAATGAATTTACCTTTTTTTTAAAGATATAAGTCAAATAATCTATATACCTGTTGATTTTAATCGTGATTTGACATTTTTGGTTCGTTTTAGCGCATATTTGGAGTAGAACAGTAATGTCTCAAAATAATCTATTTTTAGCATTTCACACTGTTTTTGCATGTGCTCCTGTGTGAAAATAAGCACATAAAGGTATTGATTTTAATACCTAAAAATTAAGAGCAAGAGGCCATGAAAGAAATGTCAAAGTTTTGAAAATTTCACTCAAAGACTTTTCGGACATAAGTCCCCCCTTAACAAAAACTAATTTACATCATTTTAGAATCAACATATTTTGTGCCTGCGGAGCACACTTAACTTCAATGAAACGTCAAAATATAGCGTCAAGAATTTCTAAGAAATATTACCTCTATACATTTTACATAGTATAATCAAACGTCCACTCTTTAAATCCTTTTTCTTATAATTGATATTTATTTTTTAAGAATTGTTTTCGTTGTATAATTTCCTTTGCGAGGGTTTAATTTTTTTTTTTATCACTTTCCTCTTCGTTCACGGGAAAAGCATCTCTGAAGCGCCCATATATTTCCTTGATCTTCAACTTTTTAAAGTTTTTGTTTATATTTTTGCTGTTGAATCGTTTCTTCAGAGATTGCCCTCATCCAATACAGAGTCCCTGTCACTCAAATACTGCCTGTACAATTTGTACACACATGCACAACTCGCTAGTGACATATATATATATATATATATTCTTCAAACATTTTTATTCAGGATTTTTTCTGAGTAAAACACAAAATTGCATCGTTATTTACTGCTCTGTGGCGTTCTAAAGCGTCATCGTTTTTGTTGTTTTCAATGAGGATTACTCATCTTCTCAAGTTGATTTCTTTTCAACAAAGCAAAATATAAAGCCCTTATTTGGAATACGAATCGGTGTAACAATTCTTAATAACAATGTCTAGGTTGTTTTTCGTTTTTGCTCCATTTTACAGAGAATATGACTACAGTCATTATTTAGTGTATTGTTTGTAATAACTTACTGAATTCTACCGGCTTCGAGATCCAAGTTTTGAATTTTCAAAATATTGATAAGTTTGAATAAATCGTGATATTTAAAAAAATAAAATACAAATCATTCAGATTTATTGTTAAAATATTTCTACAAAATTTGGATAACATATGACGTCAAATAAAAAAAATATGACAAGAACTTTTCGAACAACCCTCATAACATTTTTTTTACTTCAACTCAGTTCCATACAAACAACATCCAAAAATAATGATTCCGATACTTTTTGTGATCAAAATCTTCACAGTTTGTCGAATATTTTTTGCAAATATAAAGCCTGCAGCAAAACTTTAAATGTATACCGAAAGGCAAAGATCTGAAAACATACATGGGTAGTCAAATAAACTTAGAACATGCATGTTTTTAGAAATACTCTAGAGCTTTCTATAAGGGGTGGTTCTTTATCTACTCTTACAAGTAAGAGCCTCGGTTAACGTCCCTACGCTCCTTATAAACCTTGGGCTCTTACTTCCGAAGGCCATATTCTAACGAGCTTTTAAATAAACTATAAACAAGTAATTTTCAGGTACCTACGAATTTGCATTGGGGTTTCGGCGAATCTTTGCAATGGATGCTAGAGGTTAGGCGGCGCCAAGTCAAAAGTATCTCACCGTGAACTTCTAGCATGGTGGAGTATTCATTTTCGATAAGAATTCTATAATACATACATATACATTGATTTTTTGTTTGCGCTCAATTTAGCCATTCCTTCACCTGTAACCCTTAAATACCACTAGACCTGTGCTATTTACCATTAGCACGATAGTTCATGTATTTACCTGCATACAAACAATAGTGTCTATGGAGAGTATTAAGCTGTGATAGAATCTGACGATCAGAGAAATTATTAATACCCTGAAATGAATAATTAAATTTAAATTCTTGAATAACTAAATAATGATTTTATTAATACGTATTTCCTACAATCCTCCAAAAGAGATTTCAGCCTGTCTTTAATGCAATTGTCAGTTTACAAGATACATTGTGGAATACATGTAGAGATCCCGGTGTACTTTCATAGTATGTTAATAAAAGATTGTGTAGTAACTGAATATCTTTTTGAATAAAAGAACTGAGTAACTTAATAATCCTTCTGGTCACCTAGAAAGGTCATGTTCAGGTAAAATAAATGATATTTTTTTCTACAATGATCAATTTCATTCAATCAGAGAGATGCAATTATTCAATCATATCATGAAAACAAGGGCACTGCAAAGCGGAGCATTCACTCGCAAAGATTTTTTTTAAAAATCAAGACAACAATTGACACCAATCCCGATGTATATTCGTCACATTCGTTCCGTACATCACTAACTCACTTACTCACTCACCCACAAACAAACACATACGATTACGTTACTATATCCCCTCCATGTCCGTTGTAGGGGGATAATAATTATTTTTATTTTAAAAAGTTGAATAATATTGAAGAAAGAGCAAACTTGAAAGTCCTTTGCTATTAGAACAATACAAATTTGTAACAGAGCAAACATCAGAGGTGGGAACATGTGCCAATGATGGAGTAAACATACCCTATCGTCAGTGTGCTCCTTGCCATGATCGGATAACAGAGAAATCCGTTAACATTTCAGTATGAAAATCAGGGTGATGACGTTAACTTTTCTATCGTCTTAACTTCCCTTACTTATGCAGTAATATATCTTCATCACTTTGATACGGAGTTTATATATTTTAGCTGATTAGATACACAACACAACACGCTGCCGATCGGCAGGGCATGGTCACTCCTTATTATTCACTCGATTATACGAACTGTATGGAAATGGGATGATATGTTTGTTGAAATGTCATTCAGTTGGCCCTTTCATTTTTTCTGTCGTTGATAACCTCGAATGTTTCATTAATACAGATGAAAATATGCTTATCTCACAGACCGAACTCTCCGTTGAACTAATTGAAGAGATGGCCATAAAGGACTAACTGCCCTTATCAAAACCATACAAATGCTTAAGGTACCTAGCAATAATAGAACGATTGACATCTATCCAGTTTCTGACACAAAATCCTGCCGTTTTTCTTTTCTTCAGAAAATTATAATCTTTGTCCTTAAACATATTTCTTTATTTTTATACTTTTCTACTTTTCAACTCTTGCACGGATGGAAACAATTAGTGTACCTTGCCGACAAAATTGCTATTCATTTGCTGAAAATAGTATCCAAGTTCGGCTTTATTTTTGAAATGCTATATTTGACATTGTATCTCTTTAAGACATGTAGGTATGATTAAGCCTAAGAAATTGTCAAGACTACAAAGGCCAAGTTATCAAACCCCTGGAATATAGGAAACCCATAGACACAGAAGTTTTGCACCAAGCTATCAGCTACTTAAAAGAACAAATGATAGAGCAGCTATTGTGTCAACACTCTAAGAAAATGTTATTTCAAGTTCCATCATTTGTACTTTTACATATGTTAAAGTTGTTATGCAGCGTGCGAACAGACAAACTGAGAGCACAAGAGGCCTTGAGAAACCTTCATGAAGTACTACACAAGGATAAGGAAGTTAACATACGACTCCTGTCGAGGGATATATCATGGCAGATACTAGGAATCTGTCAGGAGGTGGCTGGAAACTTTCCTGAAGCTATATTTTCCTTTCAAAAGTCTTTAAAACAACATCTATTCCACAGGATTCAGAATGCTTCATCTGTAAGGCTTATTTTAGAAATATACGAAATCTACTTTTAAAACTAAAAAGATGTGTCTAGTATCATGATTGAATTTAATAAAAATCTACAAATTTGAAGATCAGAGGTCCATTTTTTTTTTTTGAAAACTCGAAGCAAGATAAATCATTTTTAGGCCCATATGCTGATCTGTGCATATGTAGTCAAAGCTTATGTATTGAATTTGTTATTGTATTAAATTTTGCTTTTTAATACTTAGTAACCCATTTCTTCGTATATTTATTTATATCTTATCCTACCCTACAAAATTTTCGTGATATACTTGTATGGTCCATGTCATTCTGTATGTTTAATGTTGATAGACGTTTTTTATACAAAATGTTTTGTCATTGTTTACTCACTTAATTGTCATCAGATTCTGATCATCTCTGATTCAAATTTGGATGTTATACTAGAAAAATGCGTTAATGGTAATCTATCACTAAAGCTTTGTGATAAATATGATGAATTCAACTTCCAATCGTCAGCTGATGTAGAAATACATCCCCATCGCTTGCATATGGGCTTTATGTCTCTTGTGTCTTATGTTGAACAATATCTTAAACAAGGCAAGCCATTCACAATCAAATTGATCAAACAAGGATATCAACAGTCTCGTTTGAAGTCATGATTTAGCATATTTTTTGTCTATACAATGATCTTGCCACCAAATAAAATATAATCATTCATTCATATTCTAACTGACTTATTTCATGTAAATGCCTATGGAGTCTGCAGTGTCTTCCAGCTAAACAATGGTAATTTGATGTCAATTATTTACACACTGAATATTGTCTACGGGAGATTTTTATGCACCCGGATCGATAAATCGGGGGCGCATTTTGATTTTGTCCTGTCTGTCTGTCTTTTAAACTATAAAAGAGAGATACGTCATATTTGGTATGCAAACTCCACTAATTAAGCTCTTTCGAATTACACTAAGATCAATGACCTTGTAAGCGTGACCAAATTACACCAAGATCAATGACGTTGTTAGCGTGACTATGATCTATATGTTAAAAAGCCTTTTTGAACCTTTGTCATAATTTTTGACCTTAAAAGATACAGACCTCATATTTAGTATGCATACTCCACTAATGAAGTTCTTTCAAATGAGACCAAGTCAATGACCTTGTGACATTGACTGTGCCCTATATGCTAAAAATAGCTTTTTTTCGAACATTGTTGCTGCAGGACACTTATTGTTTCACAAACACATCTTATCTCTGATTATGACAAGAAGCACACGGCGGGTGTCACCGGTCTGCAGGGGGTACTCATTCCTCCTCGATGACACCCGATGCACCTCTGATGTTTAGAGGTTCGTGTTTTCTTTCCTCCTGATTTTTATTGCTTAAAATGAATTTTGAGTTTGCATACTGTTTGTTATCTCCGTACACTTCACCAAGTATTAACAGACGTAGGAAAATAATTTTCTTCACAGGCATTCATCATGTCTAAGACTTTTGGATCAGTGCGTATGACAAAGGTATAAATATCATTCAACTGTAATTTCTAAAAATTGTTTCTTGCTACGTCAAGTATCTTTTGACAAAAATGCCAATAAACGCGAAAAAAAAAGTGTTGAGTCGCAAGTCAGTAGTTCAAAAATTGAGACCATATTTGAGCAACATTACATTGGAGACTTAAACAAAGTCAAGATTTCATAATTTAGGGCTGTTTAAAAATGACTACCTTACATCAAAATTTGTTTGATGAATTACACCATTGATATTAAACACAAAACATAAATCTACCAGTTAATTAAGAGGTCAAATATTGATGCGATGTTAGACTTTAAGACACTTCACTTTTTTTGCATAAAATTTTTGATTCCGAGAAAGTAATGCAATAATAGCTTGCATTAAATTATTGTTTCTTGCAAAAAAAAGTGAAAATATAGGCCCAGATGGTTGACATAAAGCAATATGAGCTGCAACTTTGTATCAGAAATTTTTGTTGTAAATTGTGAAAATATTTCAGCGGTAGAGTAAAAAAAACATTCATTAACTTCTGCTGTTCACATTTTTGTGATGGAATAACTATTTTTAAGCAATGATGAAAGCAAAATTATATTATTGTCGTCATGTACAATCTCGTTTTCTTATACAATACTATACACAGGGAAAAGTGGCTCACATGATTTTCATATGAAATTCGCACGAATATCATGCGAATTCTTCGCATGAAAAGGAGACGAAAAACAAGTCGCATGATATTCGCATAAAAATATCATGTGATTTTTACATGAAATTCGCACGAATATCATGCGAGACCATTTTTATCTAGAATAAGATATTGTAGGACAGTGAATACATATTTAGTAGTTGTCTAGTAGTTTCCAATTGCATTGTCCTTGTCTAAACCCTTCTATCATTTTTAAACCACTAGTTTAGATCTAGAAGATAGAAAAGTATTTCCTAAAACTTACCAATTCTCTTTAAAACGGTGTCCATTTAGAAACCAAGTGATGTCAAGCTGCTTTGAATATCCGATGTAGTGTTCGGACATTGTAGGAATACATTGACAGGGTTTTGTTGACCGTGTGTTAAAGAGTTCGTCCAAAAGAATATGATCCCCACAGAGCCCAAGAGTTGCATGTACATATTACCGTTTATACTACGGGCTATTGTCAAACATAGAATTCTTGAATCAACTAATACTCCTATCTATACTGTTAATAAACATGAGTAATAAACAGGTATAAATGTCATTGGAATGCAGCTGTTGCCACATGACGGAAAGCAGAGTAGTATTTTTCTTTTTTTCACGACTTATAAATCACAGGTACTTGTTTCGGAAATAAATCTTTAACCTATAGTATAATAATAACACAAGGTATCTAACTCCGAAATACACTCAGTACCCCCCTCCTAAGAATCGCACCCATTTAAACTTTCAGTGGAAATGCAATTGCAATATTTTTATCACCATTGTCGTCTACGATAACTTTTCTACACAACCATATGCGGCATGTATGTCTTTGTTTTCGTTTGTCTCCGTAAACAGCGTCAAAACCCTGCTCACCGAGTGGAAAAGTCAAACAACCCCATATAATCATTGAAAAGCGTCTTTTACTTCTTTCTGAGCACCGACGACATTATTTATCGAACAGCCCTCGTATAATAGGATCTGACAATCAGAGAAATTATGGTTCCCTTACCCTCAAATGAATAATTAAATTGAAAGTGTAGCAAAGTTTAATATAAAAAAAATATATAAGCTTGTGTAGTAACTGAATAAACTATAACTTAATAAATTCTAATGGTCACCTGGAAGGTCATGTTCAGGTGAATATAACATAGTATTTATTTCTACACGATGTTGGATCTCTGTTAATAAGAGAGATGCAATTATTTAATCATATTATAAAAACAAGGGCACCGCAATTCCCAGATAGCAAGACATAGTTGGGCCAACGTTGGCCCACTGTTGGTATCCTTACGCTGGCCCACGGTAATTTTGCTCATCGGCCCAACGTTGGTCCAACATGTTGGCATATTGTTGGGCCAACTTAGGTATAATTGTATGCCAACTAACAGCCAACCTTAATAACTGGTTGTTTAGGTTGGCCCAACGTTGACTCTTTGTTGAAATGTCAGATGGCATATCGTTGGGCCAACGAAGTTATTAGTGTTTGCCAACTAACAGCCAACCTTAACAAATGGTTGGTTAGGTTGGCCCAACGTTGGCTCTATGTTGAAATGTCAGATGGCATATTGTTGGGCCAACGTAGTTTTTAGTGTGTGTCATCTAACAGCCAACCTTAACAACTGGTTGGTTAGGTTGGTCCTTGTTGACCCTTTGTTACAATGTCAGATGGCAAATTGTTGGGCCAGTGTAGTTATTACACAGAAACATTTGCTATTGATTAAGCGATTCTTTACATTAAACTATTTTATGACTGTTTAAAAGAATTGATACACAATTCAACCTGCATTCATTATGCATACATGGACATGTTCAATTAAAATGCATTAATTCAATCATAATTTACAAAATAAATATTAAAATTAACAATAGAGGTAAAGTATGCAAAATTATCAACTCAAAGTTCTAAATTAGGGCTCACTTCCTCCATCACTGTCCTTTTGTTGTATTCCCACTCTTTTTTCCGTCCCTTCGTCGCCTCCCGTTTTCTTCATCTTTGTCATACGTACTCGCACTTCACACACTTCGTCATGTTCATTATGCTCTTCGATTTCATTGTTTGCCTCAACATTTGTTTTCCTTGCAGTCTCTGACTGAAAATACAAATTAATTTGATATTACAAACATTTCAATTACTGGTCCAAGTAATGAATAAATAATTCTTTAAATGAAGTATTTAAAAGAGAATGATGTACTATACTATTCGTGCATGTTGATCTGTAAACCTTGATTTCCTTGTTACAATCGTGTCTGTAATAGACAGTTAAGTTTAAGATAGAAACAACTTTAGTTATAAGATTTTTTTAACTTGTTTATCATTGTATTTTTAATGATCTCTATAAGTTATTGAAAATAAAGTTTGAAATATATGTATTTGCACACTATATACATATATAAAAGTATTTCTATTTACATTAACTTACAGTGCTTGTGTGCAAAAACATGAAAAGAATGAATTCCAAATCAATTTTAATAGTGAACCTAAATAAATAAGAATAAATAAGAATAAATATACTTTTACCACTTGTAAATGCAGCAAATGTATAATCCACAAATTTGAATTTAACTTCATTTTACTTGCCCTGCATTTTCAGTCTATCAACACCTGTGAGCAATTGAATCTGACAGCTCACTCCACAGTTTGGTGTTTTAATTGCCGTGCGACTCTCCAAGCTTTAGCGAACGCCTATCTTTTGTTTTATTAAAGTTGAAAAAATTCATAATTTTAAGGGTTTTATTTCAAATAAATAAGCATGCATGCACACAATTCAAAAAAATATAATAAAATACTCTTTTTTGCTGTGATCACTTAAGTTCACTTTAGCTTGATAAGACACTTTCTTTAGGGGTTTATTACAAACATTGGGCAAACGTTGGGCCAACATACTACTACCAACTTTAAAAGACACTTTCTTTAAGGATGTATTACAAAAATTGGGCCAACGCTGGGCCAACATCAATATCCCTCCTTCCTTGGAAAATAAAGTGAATGGAATTGCTAACGTTGGACCAATGTTGGGCCAACATAGAAATTCTGTCATGGTCGAGAAGGTTGGCATGGTAACATTGGTCCAACGTTGGCCAAACGTTGTTCCCCCAACGCCAACCATACGCAACCTTTTGCCAATGTTGGCCCAACATAGTCATGCTATCTGGGAAAGCAGAGCATCCCCTCGTAAAGAGTACATCTTCAAATTAATATAGTATTCGACATCAATCCTGATGTACAATACTTCACTTCTGTTCTGTTATTACTAACTCACTTACTCACTCATCCACAAACAAACACACACGATCAGGTTACTATATCTCCTCCAACTCCGTTGCAAATTATTTTACTCAGGGAATTTGAATATATATTGAGGAGTTAGCAGAATTAAAAGTTTTTTTAACATTCCAGATTGGGAGCAGAGCAAACAAGGCTGCTAAATACATCGGACGGAGGTGGGATCATGTGCCATGGAGGAGTAAGCAGCCCCTATCGACCGTGTGCTTCTTGCCATGATCGGACAAATGGAAAATTCTGTAGACATTTCATTATGGAAATACCGTTCACGGTAGCTCAGTCGGTAGAGCGCTCGCTCCTCGATCGGGAGGTCGTGAGTTCGTATCTCGTACGCGACTGACCTAGTCGTTAAAATTGGTAGCAACTGTTCCTTCGCCATGCGCTCGGCACTTTGAAGTGAAAGTTGCGGGTCCTTCGGATGAAATCTTAAAAACCGAGGCCCCGTGTCAGAGACAGGCGTTTGCACTATAAAGATCCCTCATTGCTCAATGGCCCTGAGTGCCGAGTAAAGGTCAAAATTTGAAACCCTTCACGTATGAGTGAAAAATTCTGGAGAGTGACGTTAAACAATATACAATCAATCAATCAATCATTATGGAAATAAGGGCTCAACAAATTTTACGAAAATCCTCAATTATTTTTCGACTTAACGATACATCTTTTTGCTAACAAGGTTTGGATCATAGAATTTGCGAAATATTGACTTCAAAAGACAATGTTGATATCCTTGTATCATACACTTATTTTTCAATAGCTTGCTTCATTTTAGAAATGTTCGTACACAAAACTTGTTTTGGGCTATCGTATCAACTGAGAAACTTAAACTCCATATTTAATTGATCATGGTATATTGCTGTATAAATAAGGGGAGAAAAGTTGAAATCATACCGTTTGTCATAAAGTTTTATTGTTTTAAAATATTTATCAGATGTGTCAGTCTCTGTGGGGTCTTATATTTCGAGTTCGAAGAAATACTAGTATATCAACTATTTTACTAATTTTTATTGATTTCGATATTTTAGTCTTATAACTAATTATCAAAAAAAAATCAACATTACATAAAAGAAACTGCATAAAAACTTACGACGTGTTGCCTTTTTTCTTTGCAAAATATTTGTTGAATTCCTCTTGTTAATCTTTATTTCAAACAGTAAGAATTAAAATATGTTGCCAGTTGAGAGCTGCGATCGACAACTGTTTGTGGTCTTCATCTTTCTTATTATATCAAATGTCGATTTTGCTGACATCTGTTACTGTCAAACAATAGATATAATAGAAAAAATATAGAATAAAAAATATAAAAAGTATAGAATAGAAATTGTAACTGTTGATAAAGATTGTGCTACATATCAATACGTCACAGGTTAATCCTAACGAAAATCGTATGTTCATATTTCAAAAATAGTCTTAAGTGATCGAAAAATGTTTCATGGTCTCTTGTCGAGTTTAAATCTCATCCAGTCCAGGAGGGGATTTTTAGACAAATTTCAGTTCATCATTCTGTGTTTTCTTAGGGGTCTTTTAGTTTTCAAATTTTTTTGTTTCCTCCTTATGGTACTTAAATACTCGAGCATAAACCACGACGTACTGGTGTAAAATTAAACCCGTGTTTAGGCAAAGTGCTTGTCATGCTAGTTTTGATCTTCGTAGTCTTGCTCATAAGCATGCGATTCATTTTCTTATTGTGTATACAGTTATATTCATAAATGAAGACAAAAGCTGTCATTAATTAACTTAATTTTGAACAAGTCGACCGCAAGGCGCAGTGCTTAGAGTGTCTGCTCTAGAGTCGTGAAGTAAGGAGTGGATTCTTATGTGTCAGGTTCGAAACCCACTGTGGGACGTGGAGACCGGTCCTTCGAATGAGACCGTATAAACCGAAGTCCCGCACCGCAGCAGGTGCTAGCTCGAAAAAGATCCCTCACTGTTCAATGGCCCTGAGTGCTAAGCATAGAACAAAAATTGTAGCTCTCCATCGGAAAGTGGTGGCGTCTCCATATAAGTGAAAAATTCTCGAGAGGGACATTTAACAACATACAATCAATCAATCATATTGAACAAACAATGACAATATCGATGGTGTTGGTAATCTTTCAATTTTACATTGCAGCAATGTGACTTTTTTACAGTAGCACTGAACCTACTATATAAGGTGTTAAAAATTTTAATCAGTCTATTTATTTATTTTGTTTGTTTATTGTTTTACGTCCCTCTAGAGGTTTTTTCAATCATATGGAGACTTCGTCACTTGTCGGCTAGAGCTGCAAATTTTGACCTTTACCCCTCACTTAGGGCCATTGAGCAGTAAGTGATCTATTTCGTTCCAGCATCTTTTGCGACAAGGGACCTCGGTTTACATGGTCTTCTCCGAAGGACCAGTCTTCACGTCCAGCAGTGTATGGATTCGAACCCACCACGTGAGGATCAACGCCTTACTCCGAGACTCTAGAGCTGGCAATATCTAGGTATTTGAAAACAGGCATTTAGAAATAGCAAAGTTTTTGAAAAAAAAAACGCAGAAAACATGCGTATTTGACTACCTTCAAAGAATTGAAATATCAGAACAGTCCACGATCCAAAAATTAAAACATGTATTTTGATTTTCAGAAACAGATCTTTCATTATGTAATTCCATATTTTTGATAAAAGGTAGTGCTCTTAAAAAATGAAATAAAATTTTGAAAAAAATGTTTCAATTTTAGGCAATTCTATAAAAAAAAAATACAAATATGGTAAAATGATGCATTTTATGAAGTAAGTAATCCATTGACAATAGAGTAAATTAATATATACATGGTCACCAACATTCCAAGTGATAAATACTGCATTTACATAAACTTAACAGCTTTGAATTTTCAGAAATTTTCAGTGCCGAAAAAGGCACTACATGGCTCTCATTCGTTGGAGCAACATTGCCAAGCCATGATATTTTTGGTCCACAAATGTACATTCTCTTAAGACTTATAAGGGACAATTTCAAAATTTAAAAAAAAATGTCAACACATTTTATTTTCACTTCCTAAAATTTATGAGGTCGACTTTTTGATACAGAATGTAGTTTTCATTTAGTTTTACCTGGTAGACATTTGTTAAGAGCCATTCTCTGTATTGATTTGAAATTTTATATAGGAGCTGTGGCACGCATAGTCTCAGAATTTTCCAGACTCTCTATGATAAAAGTCTTTGATACCCTTAACTGAAATTAGGCAAAAATTGGTTGCTATGTTTTATAGTTACCATGGCAACATGTCTTAAAGTTCGAAAAATGGCATTTTTTAACATTTTTAGAGCCCCACAGTTAACATTTGCGGCAAAGCAAACAATTGGCAATGACTGCTTCCAAAAGTTGAAGGTCAGATGTCTTTAATGCATGATAAACATGTTTGGTAAATCAACTATTACATTCGTTGCTATGGTAACAAAGTATCCAAAGTAAAATAAAAATTTTCATTGAATTTTATAAAGTCATACACGTAAAAATAAAAAGCAATTATAGAATGAAAAGTGATCGAATAATAGAAAAAAGAGCCTTGAAACATATACCAAGAACAAAATATGATATTTCATTTTGGTTGGCAATGGTTGCCAAGGTTTTTATTCCAGAGAGACCCTTCAAAGTAACACTCTGTATGTTTAAATCTGATCCTATCTTTTAAAAAAGCATATTTCCTCATAACTAATGATCAATTTTTAAAGATACTGGTGTGCTCCTAGTTTTCCCATTTGAAAAAAATCAGATTAGATTCTTTAAATAGAGCGTTGCTATGGAAACAAGCAGAAAATATATGTTTAAAAAACTGAAAAATATTTTCTTTCCTTGGATACGTACCCTTAAATGTAGATTCCCAAAACTTTTATGATTGATATTTATTAACAGCTAACCTGACTTTTAATTTTGACTATCATCCAATCTCTAAAGGGATGCAAGAAGTTGGCACACAGGGTTTAATATTGATATAAAGTTCACAAAATCGAACCTTTTCCCTTCTTGGTAACCATAGCAACAGTGTTGTTTTCTTCATCAAATTTTATCAGTATATGATATTCAACTTCAGTTCTAACAGATAAGTACTATTCAAGCTCAGTCCTTTAATTTGTTTCTTGAATATATGGCAATTTAATTCTTAATGCAGCGAAAAATAATTTACTTTTAAGCACTGGTACTTTGTTTCCGTGGTAACACTGCAAAGTAGCAATTTTACCCAATTTTTCTTATGGTTTTGGTGTTGCAAGGTCCTAAGGATGCATATTTGCCAGTCTTGAATTTTCATGTTTTTCTTCAAGACAGTAGCATTAATGCAATCTTAGTTACTGGTTTTGCATGGTTACGCTGTGTTACCATGGCAACCATAAAAGTTATTTATATAATAATATTGCTTATACTTATATACTTAAGGTCAAACATTTTCATTGTTTTTAAAATAAGTAAAGGCTTGATTGCAGCTAAGTAACGATATTTATATTGACAAAATATTCTTTCAATACAAATTTTGTCTGCACACTTTAAGAATATTGCAAATTCATAAAGCCTGTGTGTACCTGAATTTTCAAATTCCTGATAAGAAATGTAAATAATCAATCTTTAGTTCATATTAATGTTTGAAATGATCGATGAGATAAGGTGTAAGTCAATACACTGGTTTATCTACTACGTCGTTTTATGCATAATGTGAAGCTAACTCTTTTAAAAGTTTAGTTTTTACTCAAAAGACAGCTGTCTTTGAGGTCAATTATCCCTTTTTACTTTCTCGTGGGAGAAAGGTTGTAAAGGTAATGAAAAAAAAGACTGAAAAAGGAGATCTTAACAAAAAGAAATATCCTTGATAACACCATTTATATGTTTAAGAATCAAAATCAACTGCAAATACAATATTATCTATCTACAAAATGTAGGCAATAAAACGCTTTTATTCAAATATAATGATTGCATGTAGTTGACTGTAGTATCAGAAACTTTGACTCTTAAGAAAACCCTTGGCGACCGAAGCTCAGCCGAGGATTAAGTTTCAATGTTACACTTAACTACATATAATACAACTTTCCTTACTTTTATCACTTTGAACTGACATATTTCTATAGAGATATTTTCCTGTTCATTTTCCGATGAAGGTGGGTTATAATCAATGTCAATTTTAGTAATCGAAATACTTTTCATTTTATGTTTTGATACAATGATTATCATGTAAAAGTCTCTCCACTTAATACTGGAATGCGACTGTGTAATAAAGTAATACTCTCTTAATAGAATGCTTATATTCTGTTCATGATTTAAAATCATCTTTTATTAATCTGTTGTTCCTTTAAAATGTTTCAGTTAATATTTTGAGTATGTTTTTGCTACTTGTAGATTCTACAATAAAAATTGTTGTTGAGTAAAAAAAAACAACAAAAAATATAAATAAATTATCAAGCGAGGTTATTGGTGTCATTGAGTAATGTCGTGGAAGGCAAGGGATATAACTCTTTAAAGAAACACGTGCTTTGCGGGTGTTTTTGTTTGTTTTTTTTTAAACAAGTAACAATTTACATTGAATTTAGTACAAATTGATAAAGAAAAACAGAAAAAAAGTATGTAGGTAATAAAAAGGTAGATAATAAGTAGGACCTTTGACTTTATGTTTCCTGATGTGAGTGTTATTCTCACATTTTAACGTATGTCGGATGAACAGCAACTTTACAAAGAGTACTGAGCATTAACCATATTAACTGTCAACAAAACCGTACGTGTATTTTAAGGTGTATCGACAAGCAAGTTTATTTCTAGATTTTTTTTAACCTGCTGATATCTAATTTTGATGTTCCAATGCACTGCGCTCGACGTGTCAGCGTTCACCATTTGCTTACTGACAACAAAGCAAGTCTCTGCCTGCTTTATTAGAATTGCACGTGCAGGTTTTCTAACTGACGTTTTCGATAAGTTAGTAAATTATTAAGGGAGCATTATACCCAGCATGTACACTACAGGCTTTTAGATCTGCTCCAGGGAATAGTGTAAAGTTCGCGCACATTTTTTTTTTGAGTTTTAAGAATAAGTTTTTTTCATGAAATGGAATATGTTTTTCAATGAAAAAAAATTATAAGGTATATGGTCAATCCTATTGTAATACAATACTCATTACATTATTGTGAATGTTTTACAAATATACATCATACAGTGAACCTCGAGTTGCCTGCGTGGCGCAGTGGTAAGAAGGTCTGTTCAAGAGTCGCGAAGTACAGAGTACATCCTTACGTTGCGGGTTGGAATCCTACTGTGGGACTTGGAGAACGGTCCCTTGGAAGAGACCGTTAAGATGAGATAAGATTTATTAATACCAATCTGGGGCCCATCAGGGCATACAAGTATAGGGAAAACTTACAAGAAGAAATTCAAAATTGATACCGATACGTAATACCAACACTGAAGATATGAAAAGAAAAGAACTAACAAAAGAAGATGATGATAACAGCAGTAGGGAATTACCTACAGTATACTAAATGCTTTTAAAAATACATATATAATTGACATACTGTATATATAAGGATTGTTAGCTAGAGTATAAGCATTATTACTATTTTGCATGTACATGTATTTGATTCTTTTTAACATTGTATTATTCACTTTTTCTTATTTTAAAGATATTGATTAAAAAATTACCCAGCTTGAAAAGCAACATATCATTTTCATTAGACATAATCCATATTTTTTTTTCTTTATTTGTTAAATTATAAACCGTATATGTATAAACCAAGGTCCCCTGTCGCAGTAGGTGCTGGCATAAAAAAGATCCCTCCCTGCTCAATGGCCATAAGTGCAGATTATAAGACACAATTTGCAGCTCTCCACCGGCAAATGGTGTCATCTCCATATGAGTGATAAATTCTATAGAGGTGCGTTAAACAACATATAAAATCTATCAGTGAACAATGCGCACATAAATATCGCACAGCCTATGTCTTTTTGAAAATCGCCCGTCATCAAGCAATGTGTTGCTACGCTGGAGGGCGTAGCTTCATTATCCACTGGGAAATAGTGCTTTTCAATAAATGTTTATTAATGAATCAGATTCAAATAATTCACATGAAAGTACACCACGATGTAAACCAAAATAAGATTGACCAAATAAGTCCATGCTGACCGATATAATTCTCAACACATGTCATCTACGAGCTAGTATGCTTACGTGGGCATTGATCCATGACGATACAAATCCACATGGCTTGTTATATTTCTAAACCAATCAAACGGAGGTTTAGTGTACGTAGAAAAAACTTAGTGACAAAATTTGAAATGCTTGAAAATTACTTTTTATTAGAAAACATAGAGCACAAGGTTGTTCAACAATTTTTGGGGGGAGGTCAACATTACCGTTACATTTCCAAAAATTTCAACTCATTACCGCTACATTTTGTCAGATTTTATCATTACCGCTACATTTTTCCGGCAAAAAACAACTCATTACCGCTACATACTGAATCAGCCAAAAACAACTCGTTACCGCTACATATCGATTTAGCCAGGTATGGTTCGGTATATGAGTTCTAATCAACAGAATTCACTCACTATCTAATCAGAAACTTATCGACGGTTATAAATTCAGAAAAAAATAAGACTTTCAAAAACTCAAAATTGTGGAGATGCGTTGAAAAGAGTTGCAAAAGCAGCTGCAAAACAGACCTCGACGAATTATTGGTTGATTTTAATTTTTAAAAAAAACAACATCCTGTTCAAAGTCCTACTTTCACCTCCCCTTGGTGAGCAGGGGGAACTGGTCTTATTCATGTACATGTATAAGTTGTACTGTACACGCATAAGTGGCTGGCTAACGAAAAAGGCAATTTTTATGTAGCTGTAACGAAAGGTTTTTTGTAGCGGTAATGACTATGTAGCGGTAATGAAAATGTTGAAAACGTAGCGGTAATGATACGCACCCTTTTTTCACTCAGCCTTGAGTTATGCAATTTACACATAATAATATTACAAACTCGACTCTGAATAAACATGTGTTCGATCGTGATTTACGAAATCTTTGAAGTAGGTACCTGTCATTTCTTTTTAAACCGCGGGTATTAATAAAATCAAGGGATTCCACATTCAAAATGCAGACTCGTATGTCGCCTTTATCTACTGTTTGACATTTACAAATGTTCAATCAAATAATACAAACAACAGTAAATAATATAACTCTACTGTGAAGGTTTTAATAAAGGATAAACTGGGACCCTTGCACGTTATAAAACCTTTTTTCAGAACTGTTCTGAAAGCAAGATTTAGTTAATATATTACGTAATAATCTATCGAAATGTAAATTTGGTCAAGTCATCGCCAATCACGTGGTCTTGTATTTTATAATATATAATGCAGGCTTGTTACCACTTCTCTACTTGAAGCACGTCTACTGCTGTGATCATAGAGAAAAGTTTTCTAAGGTAAGAAAATGTTGACTTGAAATATATCAATCATGTAAAATGAAGAAATTAATAACTTACGTTGCAGACTAATACTTCTTTTTAATGTTACGGAAAGTCCATCAGCATAATTGAATTTTTAAAATGTTTTTGATACTTAATGCATTTTCCACTGTTCAATTTCTAAAAGTGACTGAAAAAATTACAATGAGCTTTAATATATTGCTTCCAATGTAGTTTCATTATGTGTTCTTCTTTGTAATCAAACATTTTAATAACTTAACTGATCTTTATCTTTTAGCCTTAATTGACGAAAAAATTAACTTAACATTGAAGAATTTACAGTGTAGGTACAACGTGTTGCGCCTTTTTGGGAAAATAGTTGTAAAATTCTTCTTTCTATATATTGTTGGTATTTAGTCAATCAAACAGCTATATTCTGTTAATGGAGGTTTTATAATAAAAGTTTGATTTACACTTTACAGAGTGACCAGCAAACTATTCATAGGTTTTGTTTCTTTGAATGAAAGAAGAAGTCTGAATAAGGGTCATCTTTGGTTCTTGGCTACTTGATATATATTGAATCTCCAATTAAAAAAAATCAAGATTTACAAAACTCGAAAAAACATTTTAACTGTAAGCACTTTCGGCCTTTTAATGAGCCTTCAGAAAGTTACAAAATTAATGTCATATTACATAGTTACGTTCCGAAGGGCAACGTCAACTGTCTGAAGAGCCATTGAAAGGGAAAACACGCTTACTGTTAAAATGTTTATTTGAGTCTTGTGAATCTTGAAATTATAAGTAGGAGTTTTCAGTATTTGAGTCTATCAAAAATTGGATTTATATATATATATATATATATATATATACAATTTATCTACGCAGTATATACAGAATAAATTGTAAGACAGAAAGGGTTAAACCAGAAGAAAAAATCAATAAATTAAAAGAATGTTTTGTTACATTCCGATACATCACAGGTTGAACATAACGAAAATAAAATTCAGCATTGATTTTCACAATGTACGTATTTCAAAAATAGTCTAAAGTCTTCGCAATTTTTTTTATATGGTCTCTTGTCGAGTTTAAATCTTAACCAGTCCAGGGAAGGATATTTTCAGACAAATTCAAGTTCATCAGTCTGTGTTTTCTTCGAGGTCTTTAACGTCCCTCTCTTTTTCGGTTTCTCCTTAAGTTACTTTAATCTGTGCATAAAATCCAGCGTACTGGTGTAACAACGCCTGTCTTCTGGCAAACTTCTTGTCATGCTAGTTTTTATCTAATTAGTCTTGCTGAGACACCTGACGTTCGTTCTCGTGCATCTCTCTAATACATTACACTTGTATTCGTAAATGAAAGAAAAAATATGTCTTTAACTTAATATTGAACAAACAATGACAATGTCAATAGTGTTGGAAATTTTTCAGTTCTACATTGCAGCAATGTGAATGTGACTTTTTAACAGCGGCATCTATCCTACAATAAACTTATTATACTTGGTGTTAAAATTTTGAATAGTCTATTTATTTTGCTTGTTGTTTAACGGAGATTTTTTCACCCGTATGGAGAATCCGCAACTTGTCGGCGTAGAGCTGCAAATTTTGATCTGCTGCAAGAAGGGACCTTGGTTTACATTCAATGACCGGACTCCACGTCCCACAGTGGGTTTCGAACCCGCCACATAAAGAAGGACATGGAGATAACGAACAGTATTCAATATCAAAGTCCATATTACAATACAAAATAGTAGCAGAGCAAACACGGACCTCTGAAACTACAGAGGTGGGATCAGGTACCATGAAGGAGTGAGCATCCCCTGCTGACCAGTCACACCCGCTCCTTGTCATGATCGGGAAACAACGGGAAAATCCGTCGTCAATTCGATGTATAAATAATGGTCTAACAATTGATATGAAAAACGTCAGTCAGCAATTGACTTAAAAATTAATTATATTTGCTGACAATGCCATTGTATCTACCATAGAACTTACAAAATGATGACTTAATACGAGACTGCTGATATTCTTGTTTTATCAACTTGCTTGTCAATTTACCACGTTTTAGAAATTGTTCATACGTATTACACGCTCTTGCGTATCGAATCAACTGAGATATATACACTCCGTATACATGTGATGAAGGTATATTGCTGCATAAGTAAGGAAAATTGACGATAGAAAAGTTTAAGTCATCACGTTTATCATATAGCTTATTTGTTAGATTAAAATTAACGCCTTTTTCAAGTAAATATCCAAGTATGAAACAGATATGTCAGACTCTGTAGTATCTTTTATCTCAAGCTCACCAGGATATATCGTATCGACGTAGGAATGGAAATTACCATTGTTAACTGACAATACATCGTCGAGATATCTGAATGTCGAGTTGAAGGCCACAGCAAGTGTTTTCTTCTTGTCACGCACAAGATTTTGCACAAATTCTGCTTCATATGAATACAAAAATAGGAGCAGCTGTCAATGATATCAAAAAGCATGGACTTTAATTTACCGTGGGTTATGGTTTTATATAAAGTTGAAAAGTCGTAAGTTTTTAAACTGTTGATTTTGGTAGTCTTTTGATTTCAAATTGTTCAAAGGTTCGTTGGAATTTTTGAGCATCCACATCTGATTCACACCACTTCTAGAATATATAGTTGCACAGTAGTCTCTCTCAAGTTTTACCTTTACTACTGTCAATATCTTCGTGAGGAGAAACGAAAGAGGCTTGGGTGAACATTTCCTGGAGAGGGCTTATATAGGCTATGCCTGCTGCCAAATCCGTTTATGTAATTGTTACATTATAAAACATGTTCAAATCACAACATTTACTGGAACCCGCAATGTATCTTTGTTTGTAAGGATTCTCATGAAGTTTATGAAGGATCAACCCCTAGCTCCGCGAGTCTAGATCAGTCGCTCTACCACTTGAGCCACACGGTCTACGAAAAGTCCATTCGTGAAAGACAAGGTATATCAATATTTTTTTATGACTCCAGAATACAAGCTCGGATCTGTGATAATGGATCTTGCAAATCCATAATCTTTTTGAACCGCCACGTTTCGCGCAAGAAAATATCGATTAAACACGTTTGTTTTTTAAACTTCATTATACCAACAAAGAAATTGACCCAGTTTATATAAGAATATATTCTTAATCACAAAAAGGTCCAGTCTTTTATTTCACTATATTTCAAGTCGAAACCAAAAACCTCAAAATTCTTATAAATCGACATCGACAATTACTTCAATAAATTTTTAATTATAGAAAAAAAACTCTACTTTGTATACTTCATCAAAAGTTTATAATCAGGACCTTCAATCGCCAATTATAATGAAATATATGGATATAACGAAGAGTATTCAAGCTCAAAAGTCCATAAAACAATATAAAATATAGACAGAGAAAACACGGACCGCCAAAACATCAGAGGTGTAATAAGGTGCCTTGGAGGAGTGAACATCCCCGCCGTGTGTTCCTTGGAATTGTGTTGACTATAAAACTTAAGAAATTATTAATTTTGACGAGAATGCTCATATTCATGACTCATTAACTTGTTTGTCAATGATTATATCGTTTTAGAAATTGCTCATACGTGGAGCATGCTCTCGATTATCGAATTAACTGAGAGGTTTTAACCCCATGTGATGAAGGTATATATCGCTGCATAAGTAAGGGAAGTTGACGATTGAAAAGTTAAAGTCATCATGTTTATCATAAAGCTTGGTTCGTAGATTATAACTAACTTCTTTTTTTCAGGTAAAATATCCGAAAATGTAGCCGATGTGTAAGACTCTATGCGTTCCAAAGTTTAGGAAATTTTTATCTTTGATCTTTCAACTGACATAATAATGTAATAAATATAATGAAATATGTAGAAGATAACGCCATGGTTAAATCTTTTTAAAAAATCTGATACTTTGTCTGATGGATTAAACGCTGACAAAGCAGGTAACAACACTGTCTTTGCTTGAAAGGCTCGTTATTTAAATTTTATTTTAAAGGAATTAATATAAGATTTAATTCTGCAAGTGGTAATCCATCTTATTTCCATAGCTTCCTTTTTGAAAAAGAACTCCCGCAAAACCATGTGTCAGTATTACAAATTCTAAACATTCCCAACAATCAAAATGAATTTGAATTACTTTTACTATGCTGGATTCTAAACTGCATAAAAATCCCTACAAGCAAAGATAAGTTCCGGTCAATGTTCTTCAAAGCTTCGTTCTTTAATTCTCATTAATATATTTACAGCAGTTAAAGAAAAAAATAGAAGCAAAATACAACAATATATTTGAGAAGTGGGTTAAATCAAATATGGGTACTTAAATTCTTAAATGAACTTTTAGTAAATTATAAATATTACCACAATCAATTACTTCAAAACGTACGACTGTTCAGCACTATATAACCATTCCAGGATAAATTGAAGTTCAAGCTTTTTGACCTCATAGACAGCTGCTTTTTCAATAAAATTGGAAGTGGTAAAAATATTTACCTTGCCATCGGTCATTTGATTTTTTTTGTTAAATGACATTCTGTTTGCACACATAAGTACTCTGAAGTAGATATCCAAAACATGCAAGAGCTTGTGATTGACAAAATCTAATGAAGTTTCTTGGAGATCAGGTCTTCCAACAATTTGTTCGAATTCCAATGCTACCAATGGGCCTATTTTTGTATTTAGATAAAGCAGAATGTTTTATCAAAAAAAACTTTTACATAAGAAGAATAAAATATTTGCCGTGGCCTTCAACGTGACATCTCAGTTTATTGAGTATGTTATCAATTAACAATAGTTACTTCTATTCATATAACGATTCGATATCTTCCAGTAAGCATGAAAGAAGAGATGCACAGATTCTGACACATCGGCTTCATATATAGATATTGAAACATGAAAATACGTTAATGGTTAGCAAACTAACAGCTTTTTGATAACTGTGATGATTTCAATTATTCAATCATTAACTGCTCTTTCTCATAAAGCAAAACACCCTCATCAACGGCATTTGGTGTTTAAGTCAACTTTTAATACGCATCTATGTATGAACAGCAAACAAGTTAATTGATTTGTAATGGTGAATACACGTGTATATGATAAAAGCACACTTCCAACCATTAAAGACTTATTCACAAAGTCAGAGTTCTTGGCATCTTTTTTCCAGAATCACAATTTGACATTTAAGATTAAAATCAGAATTTTAAATGCTTACTGCACATTCAGAAAACATCTTTCAAAATTTAATTTGACATCGCAAAAATGGAAGAGGCGTTTTGGGAACCATGGTCTTTTGCCGAGCAAAGAAACGTCGTTTATTTCTCCTATTTGACCCATAGGGTGTAAATAAAAATTTGAAAACCTCATAGATATTAATTTCACCAATTTCACCATCAAAAAGATGTTTTGGCTACAGGTTTAAATGAAAGAGGAATTCAAGGGCCCAACAATATACATCTTACTTTCTTTAGATTGATTGATTGTATATTGTTTAACATCCAATTTGAGAATTTTTCAGAGACGTAGAGACGTCATCAAATATCGGTGAAGGGCTGTATATTTTGACCTTTGCTCGGCACTGTGGGCCATTGAGCAGATAGGGATCTTTATCATCCAACGCCGCTGTGACACAGGACCTCAGCTTTTAAGGTCTCATCCGTAAGACCTGCAACTTTCACTTCAAGTGCCGACCACATATGGCAAAGAAACGTTGCTAATCATTTTGATCGAATTAGTTCAGTCGCTGCCGAGATTCGAACTCATGACCTCCCGATCAGGGAGCGAGCACCCTACCCACTGAGCAGCCGTAAACTTTAACTTTCCTTAGAAAGACAATGCATAAAAAGGGGCATAAAACTTTTTTCTAACAATTTATCAATTTTAATATCAAATTAAGTTAGTTGTTTTATTACATGCAGTCTGTTGCTGTTGAGCTATTTGAGTGCCGAAATGGACGATGACAATCCAAAAAGACAAGATCTAACTGGGGTAAACTATGTTTTATTCAAGTTTGTGTGTTTCTTTTTAAAGAAAAATGTTTATATACTTTATGAAAAAAAGAAGCTGTGGTTTCCCTAACAAAATAATCATTCTTAACAATAGTTCACTTTAATTAACTATTAACTATTATCATAGTATTATTTACCATGATAGTAAATCGAAGTATTTTTACTTTGGATTTCAGGTTGTTATTATAATAATATAATATTTTATGCCTTCGTAAACGAAGTTTAGAGGGTACATGTATATAGTTTTTGTCGTGTCCGTCCATCTGTCTGTCTGTCCGGAAAGACTTTAACCTTGCCCATAACTTTTGATTTAGTAGTGCTATGACTTTCATATTTCACATGCGTATTCCTTATGAAAAGACCTTTCCTTGGGTACCACCAAATTTTACATTATGACCTTGGAGATTGACCGAATTTTACACAAATATTGGATACCAGAACTTTAATATTTCACATATATATTTTTTGTGGTAAGACCTTTCAT
Organism: Saccostrea glomerata; assembly: GCA_003671525.1. NCBI lineage: Eukaryota > Metazoa > Mollusca > Bivalvia > Ostreida > Ostreidae > Saccostrea > Saccostrea glomerata. Next base: position 43,930 of record PRKT01000770.1, read on the forward strand.
TCGACACCAAGAACTATGACATTTTTACCTTGACCTTGGAGTTTGATCTAATTTTAAAATACAATCTTCAACATATTTTTTAAGGGCTACTACAAGGGCTTTAATTCCTGTGACAAGACCTCTCATTTGATATCAAGAACCTTAACCCTTTGACCTTGGCCTTGGAGTTTGACCTAATTTTACACAAAAAATCTAAACATTTAATTTGGTCCACATTTTTAAACGGTAGATACAAGGAATTTCATATTTCAAATATCAATTTTTTGTGGCAAGACCTGTCATTTGAAATCATTTCTTTTGACCTTGACCTGGAGAATTCCGAATTTACGAGAAAACTTTAATCTTGGCCATAACTTTGTAACAGTAAGGACTAGGGCTTTCATACTTCAAATATGTAATCCTTGTGAGAAGACCTTTCATTGGATATCAACAACATTGACACTTTCACCTTGACCTTTGAGTTTGACGTACGTTTTACAAATTTTAACCTTGGCCATAACTATTAAACGGTAAGGACCAGCACTTTCATACTTCCAAAATGTAATTTTTAAGACAAGGACTTTTTTATAAACGAATAACCTTGACCCTTTGACCTTGACCCCGGAGTTTGTCCTACCTTAAAAAACGTTAACCTTGGTCATAACCTTTGAACAGGTGGTGTTACGGTTTTATATTTTACATTTGTATTTCTTCTGAAAATGCCTTACTTTAGGTACCAACATATTTCATCTGCATTTAAGTAAGCTTAACATTCGCAATTTTGCCATACCATGCATACAGGGGCATCTGTCTTTAACAAACACATCTTGTTTAAAATATTAAATTCGACAATTAATTACATTTTCAAATATCAGTCCAAATTTTACATTACTGTAATGCAATTAAATAGATTTAAAATTTTTGAAAACTCAAAAAAAGAAAGAAAGAAAAGAAAAGAAAAAAACTACCGAGTAAAGATTCATATTAACCAAAGTATTAGAGTTTTTACTATAAAATATATGGAGATTACGAATGGCATTTAAGCTCAAAAGCCCATGAATAAATACGAAATAGAAGCAGAGCAAACACGGACCTCCAAAACATCAGAGGTGAGATCACGTGCTTTTGAGGAATGAGCATCCTATGCCACTGGTCACACTGCTGTTTGCTCCTTGACATGATCGTGAAATTACGGAAATTTCTGTCGTCACTTCGGTTTTTATTTAATGGCTTAACAATAAGTATGAAGAACGTAAGTCTGCGACATTAAGTTTAACTTAATGATAATTGTATCGACCATAGAACGAACGAAATGATGACTTTAAACGGGACTGCTGATATTCTCGACTCAGTAACTTATCATTTGTCAACAAATTACCTCGTTTAAGATATTGTGTATATGTAAAGCATGCTTATTTATCGAATCAAAAATCAGAAATATAAACTCATTATGCATGTGATGCATAATGTTTCCATTACCGACTTTTTAAAAGTAAAATATCCAAATATGAAACAGATGCGTCAGACGCTGTGTTTTTATCTCAAGCTCACCAAGTATATAGTATCGACAAAAGAATGGAAAAAACCTTTGTCCATTGACATGTCATCGATAATTCTGAATGTCAACTTGAAGGCCACTGCGAGTGTTTTCTTCTTTTCACGTATAAGATTTTGGATAAGTAGTTCAGTACAATAAATTTTTGTTAGGGTTAGTAGTAGAATTTAAAGAGATCAAAAACTTTACTTTTTATGTTTTTTTAACATTAAAGGTTACACAGCTTTCCCGCTGAATAATGATCTATATGATAATGCATCCTTGTCTCTATATCACAGGTAAAGCAGCTTAAAAGAGTATCGTGTGGAAGGCAAATATTTGAAAAGGCATCAAAAGTGAAGAATACTTTGAAGACAAATAAAGAGTTTGGATTACATGGAGAGGATGAGGTGCACCAAAATTTATCTCTGAATGTAAGACACTTACTATAAAACATTCCAGTGAATTGATCTTCAATGTTTAAATTTAACTGCTGAAGTTAAAGAATTTTTCTTCGAAAAAAAAAACGTTCACATTATCATTGGATATTTATTTATCTATTTAATCTCCGAGGAAAATTTGGTTTTAAAAAAATATCATTCTTCGTGTCTATCATTTTTGGCTTTGGTTTGTTCTTGTTCTTCGCGTTAATTAGGTTTGACTTTTTTTGTTTTCAAATTTAACAATATACTATGCTTACGATATTTGGCATGTATGCAATATATCCATGGACAATGTTCCACTTTTTTTTACCTTTACTAGACCCTATTCTCTGACTACAAGAATTCCTTGTCTCTTGAGTATATAGCATGTTTACCAAGTCTGCGATTGATCATTAAACTTCAGCTTTTTGATAAACGCAATGACTTCAACTTTTCTATCGTCAACTTCTCTTATTTACCATGTAACAATGTACCATTATCACCTTCGTATTAGTTTTTTGTCACCCAGATGTTTCGATACGCAAGAGCATGTGATATTTTACTTAGAAACACATTCTGAAACAAGGAATGTTACTGACAAATAAATTGAAGACTTAATTATATAAACATTTGTCAATGTCTATGATCGATACAATTACATTGTATGCAAATAAAATCTAGCGTCAAATCGAACGTCTTTCACACGAATTATAAGGTAACTTTTAACATTATAAAGTTCACATATTTTTCCCGAACCTTGCACAGTGCAACAATTTCAAATTCTGAGGAAACCAAAAACAGCCTTTTGAGAGATCGAGATGAATGTTTGTATCTTCACATTTCATTGTCATAAACATATTATCTATTCATGACATGGGAAATTGAAAACCATTGAAGGGGGGATTTATTAATAAAACTTTTAAAAATCATTGTCATCATTTTCTTTAGGAGGCAACGATTGAAGAAGATGAGTTTGAGAAACAGTATGTGACTAACATTGAATTTCACACTTTCAATAAAATTTAGTACATTTAATATATATAATTATCGTTTAAAACATCACATGTTTTAATTAATGATGATATAAAAACCTAATTTATCTTTTTACTTTTATTTGAATATGGATTTGGGATAATCTTTTAAGAAAAGACAGGACATATTTGTATGTGGCTGCGATTGATATTGGGACCACCTTCTCGGGATATGCTTACTCCAGTCACAAAGATTTTATGAAGGATCCCCTCAAAGTATTCTCCCCCCTCTGGTCAGCAGCCAACTACATATCACAAAAGACGTCAACATTTATCCTATATGATCCAGAGGATAAATTCCATTCCTTTGGATTTGAGGCCGAGAACACATATACCGAGCTACTGGAGCAAGAAGAAGCAGTAAAGTGGAAAGCCTTTTACAATTTCAAGATGAAGTTGTATGAGAAAAACGTAAATTGCTTTTAAATTTGTAATTCTAGCAAGGTCCAAATGCTACTGATTAAGACTGGCATACACATTAAGTTAAGTAGAAGAAATTTTAATAACTCTCTTTCCATTTTCTTCAGGTTACTTTAGAAAATGCCGAACTTCTTTTGGAAGATGATCAAGGTCGAAAGAAACCGGCTTTGACAGTGTTTGCGGATTGTATTCGCTCTCTGAAAGCCAGCCTATTCAATAACCTTGAGGAACAAGGAATTAACATTTCGACGGATAAAGTCCGATTTATCCTAACAGTACCTGCAATTTGGAATGACAAATCGCGTGGTTTCATGATAAATGCAGCCAAAGAGGTGTTTATATTATTTAGATTTGTTTTAACTTTGAATTCGAATGAATCTACTACATTGTGTCACTGGTACTTAGATATGATTACTCCTAAATTAAGTAAACGTACATGTAACGTCAACAAATGAAAAATTATACATCTTAATTGTATCTACTGGTTCTGAGGACAATAGAAAGACAATCGTCTCCCAAGACAGCAAACTACATGTATAATAAAACAAAATAGTTGATGTGGAAGGGGACGAAAAACTTACTTTTGTCCGAATTTGGCCAGTAAATAGGTGCTTTAATATACCGATGTTGACTTTACATTTGTTACGTCATAATCTATATGTCACAATCCGGACAAAACCAAAAGTGTTGCGAGATAAAAAGGGGAGGGAAACAGAGTGCTGCCGGTGAATAGTTTGATGACTGTTTCACCTTGGGCAAATAGCAAAAATACTAATAGGGACTGTTTGGAAAAAAATGCATGGTATATTCGTCATATTCTTATATAGAAAAAAATTCACAGAGGGATTATAAATGGAGAAAACGAACAGTATTCCAGCTTAAAGGTCCACAAAACAATCTAAGATAAGAGCAGAGCAGACATGGACCTCCAAAACATCAGAGGTGAGATGAGGTGCCATTAAGGCGTGAGCATCCCCAGCAGACCGATCACAACCGCTGCGTGCTCCTAAAATCAATTATTTACTTATGATTTATGAAATAAAATTTAAAAAGAGGTGTTAATAAATCTTGAAATTTACTAGTATATGTTATTTCGTACTGTTATCGTAATTTTGACTACATCTTAGGCTGGAATTCAGAAAGAACATCTCCTTCTCTCTTTGGAACCAGAAGCAGCAGCTGTTCTTTGCAAAGAACATCATGTGGATGAATATTATAAATTCGGATCCGAAGACCTCATCAATTTTGACTTTTGTTCCGAGTTTGTTGTAGCTGATTTAGGAGGCAAGTAAATAATAGTCATTCTTAAAGAGAAGATGAGAATCTTTTTCTTTTCTTTTGTCTCAAAGTTGTGGAATTTATTTCGAACATGAATTTTTTTACACTTATGTTTCAAATTCTTACAAAGAATAACTTACAAAGCCGTTGTGGATAAAATGAAGTTTTGATTAATTCAATAACGTTCTTTATCGCAACGACCATGCCATTTTTGAGTCATAATTTTTCATTGGATTATATAAAACCTTTCGTTTTTCAATATGAAAAAAAATTTACCTCGATAAGTCATTTTTCTTTTTTTTTTCCGTAAATATGTTTCAACATCTAATTATTTTTTTTTTCAGGTGGAACCATTGACATCACTACAAACAAAATTTTGCCTTTTGGAAGTCTGAAAGAGATAAAGAGCGCCAGAGGAGGTGACTATGGTGGTACCATGGTCGATAGAGAATTCTTTGATTTTTTAAAAGATTGCATTGGTAGCGATTATGATGACTTTATGAGGGAACATCTGTCTGAATTCCATGACCTCAGACATGATTTAGAAATAAAAAAGAGGCAAACAGGAGAGGCTACTCACTTTTTTGTCAGCCTTACAATAGCACCCGCCTTTGAACAAAAAATTGACCGCTCCAAAATGAAAGAACACAACGACCGAATAAAAATCAGTCATGGAAAATTGCAGATTCCAGTCGAGTTTTTCCAATCTTTTTTCAGCAAACCAATACAAGGTATTTTGACATGCCTTAAAGAAGCTGTCACAGATGAAATAAAATCCATTCTCCTTGTGGGTGGATTTGCAAATTCGAAAATAGTTTGCCAAGCTGTAAAGGAAATGTTTCCAAGCAAACATGTCTATTGCCCACCTGATGCCGACCTTTCTGTTCTGAAAGGGGCTGTTATCTACGGACACAACCCTGATCTTGTTGCCAGTAGAATCTGCAGAGTTTGGTTTGGTATAATTCCTGATGAAGACTTTTCTCCTGTGAATGTTAAAGATTCCAAAAACGATTTTTATGTGCTTACTCAGAAAGGTCATCCGATAACAATAGATGAAAAATTTTATCATCGTTTTATCGTGGATAAAAAATGCGACAAGGAAACCATCCGTCTAAATATTGTTTCTTCAGCTGCAGATTGCTTGCCAACTTCAACCAATGGAGATCTAAAGCGCGTTAAAAGCGTTGATTTACCTTTGCCATCACCTAAAATAGCAGCAATAAGAATTATAGATCTGATAGTTAAACTTAAGGGAACGCAATTCAATTTCAAGGCAAGAGTGAAATCAAGAAGCCCATGGCTGTAACTTCAATCCTTCAAATTTAGAAACAATTTTTTTGTGTAAATTATATCTTCCTTTTAATATATGTTTATTAGTTTACAAACAATTTCGCTTTCTCTATCTATATCTCTGTGTATGTGTTATTATTTTCATTATTTCCCATATATTAATATATAATAACTTTATGTACATTGCATCCAATAAAAAGCCTTACTGAAACGTTGTGTATTTATGATATTGATTTATGCTACCAGTATCATAGTGTTGGGAAAATTGTACGAAAGCTCAGAAGCTTCATTCAAACTTTCAAAGGTTAAAACCAAAATATGAAATTGAAAAACGAGATTCGAAATTCAAGTTTCGGAATTTGATATTCTTATTCATTGACGAGAAGGTGCATAATTTCAATTACTTCCCTTTGCTAGATTTTGTAAAAAATAATAAATCTTATAAAATTGAATTTTGGGTATACATATGTGTTAAGAGGCAATGTCAATAAGCATTGAGAATTGAATGGAAAGTCAAAAAATTTAATTTTCTTGAAATCAGTGTTTATGGATTATTTCTGTTACAATCAAACAAAAAATACAAAAATACTGATTTCAACCCTATCGACACTGTCGTATACAAGAAAATCATTTCTTTAGTTACCAGAATAATTTTTTTACTTTCAAAACAGACAAATATTGTTATAGATTAAAGAGAGTATACTAGTATATGCAAATAGATATTGTCAAAGTTCTCATTATTATACTCCGTCAGGAGGCATTATATGTCATTCGTCTCCCCGTCTATCACTAAGACTTTAACCTTGATCATAATGTTTGATTGAGAAGAGACAGACCTTTCCGAATATGCTTTGATTTTCTAATCCATGTCCTTGACCTTAGAGTAGTACAGATGTAGGATAGTCTCAAAAGAAAATGATTCACGGGATATTTACTTTTTGTGTTTGAACCCCACAAATACTACTTTATTTTTTAATAATAAAAAATAATTTTTGCCTAGATAATTTCAACAAGAAGTTGAGTTCATTATATTTTCACTAATTCCAATAGTTAGAACGATATTCACTGTATACTTTATTTACAACGTGAACATGATTTTATATACTAGTATTTGAAGATATATATATTCTGCAGGTCCGTCACGTTCAACGATCTCCTTTATCAAACTTCTATTGGACGCAAAATAATGTGAAAAACTCCAGAAAAAAATTAATGAGTAGAGATAACACAATAAACAAATTTCATTGCTATATTTTTTTAATTGGTAAAAGTTTGTTGATAATAAAACATATCAGAAGTTGTGTATTCTTTTGCCTCTGAAGTATTCAGCAATAGCTTCAAAATAAGTATCTAAATAACAGATCTAGAGTACCAATGAAATTGATTATGAAATATACATTTATAAATTCATACATATGTATACATGTATTTTGGACAGAAAAACTAAAACATAGAACAAGGGGATCCTATATCATATACTTACTTCGGTGTTCCAATGAAAAGAATATTTAAATTTATTATTGTTAATCAACCCCTCGCAATCAAGCAATATATTAAACTGAAGTTCGGAGGACACGTTCCTCACAAATACAGATTGTGTTAATGAAGTATTGCTATTTAAACAATTTCCTTGCAAAAGAATTAATTTTAAGAGGGATTTGTGCAAATTACCGGGGAACGATGTTACCTATATGTTTTTATTTACATCCTGATCCACTCATGTTTTCTCCTTTATATCCTAAGAAAACCATTGCCTTTTATCAGTCAGTAAAAAAAACCATAAGGACATACATCTCAGTAATATATGTACAATATTTCATCTAATAAATGAAATATATACAGATAAAGACGTTTAAGAAGTCCATTTAAAAATACAAAACAAGAGAAGAGTGGAGGAGTTATCATTCCCTGCTGATCAGTCACATCTGAGATGTGCTCCTTATTATGATCGAGAAATACCGAAAAAAAAAATCCCTAGAAAATCCAGTTTGTACATAATTGTCTACAGGTTGGTAGGGGGTGGTCACTCCTCAATGGCACCTGATCCTATCTCTGATGATTTGGAGGTTCATGTTTGCTCTGCTCCTATTTTGTAGGTTTTATGGACATTTGCTCTTGAATACCAAATTCGTTATTTCTATATGTTTCATTGATAACATGAAATGAGACTGTTGATATTCATGTTTAAAATACTTGTTTGACATTAACTAAACTCGTCTTAGAATTTGTTCATACGTCGTGCATGTCCATGCTTATGAAATAAACTGAGAGATATATACCCCAAATATGAAGGTATTTGTAACTAAATGCACAGGAAACGACCTGCACTAAAAGCAGCCCAGAATAGAGTTCCTTGGAGGACTTTCATCGATAATCAGAATCGAGTGATCGTAAGCGATGGTAATCATAACTTTTTCAAGTAATCGACAGTAATCTGTAATCGGAGAGAATTTTGATTACTTGTAACCGTAAGCATTGAGTGAGAATGTGAAGACTAAAATATGAAATCAAAACAGAAAAAAAGTCTAAAAAGAATCATCTGCACTGAAACTGCATTCAAACTTCTGTGGCTATCATTTTCAACGCCACATTACATTAAGGTAATTTTCCTCTCAGCTATTTTAGGGTGTTAGACTTGGAAGTAATCAATTATTAATCGATTATATCTTCCAGATTAATCGATCACAATCAATTACAGGACATACATAGCTGTAATTGATTAATAATCGATTACACAAAATTCCTTTTAGTAATCAACTATTAACCAATTACATTTATCAATAAATGTGTCAAACCTGGTCGATGGCCTATGTTCCTCTCGGAACCTCCTAGGTAAGAAACCATATAAAAGTATATTGCTATATATGTAAGGGAAGTTGACGAAAGAAACGAAATCATAAAGCTTAGTTGTCCTGTTACAAAGGCATCAAAAGTAAATCGGAAGGTGGAATTAAAAGTGAGAGAGCTAAAAAGAAATTGTGGACTAAGACCCGATTTCAAATGACAATATTATGTCTATATTTTGCAAAAAAAAACTTACACGGGAACAGCTGCATCATTACTTCCCGTACTGTCAACCAAAGCATTTTATCATTTAAATACCGGTATACCTTTTAAAAATAAATTAAATTGTGTATTTCAAAATTTTTGGAAATAACCTAAATTGCTAAAATAACTATTTTTGCACTTTTCAATTTAAGGAATATGTCATTCGTGAAATTAATTATAACAATTTTTTTGGAAAGTATATCTTGGATAAGTACTCATATAATATGACACAAAACTGCGAAGAAAATGGGGGGTCAGTGTGCATCTTACTGAGCTACGGTATAATGAAGTTGACCTTTTTGCACTTACATTGTAACTCTGCTCATTCACTTTAACCTTTATTATACCTTATCTGATGTATAGATAGATGTTAGCATGACGATAAATATGACCTTATTTTATGCAAAATAGCTTGAATAATATGGATCAAGGAACAAATCACAAAAATCAATGCGCATTAATTATTCTGTAACGTTTTTGCACTAAAAAAGTTTCATATTGGAGAATTAAAATCACCAATACAATACAAACATATATATTCTTATATCAAGAAGGACATAAGTGCTGTTCGGCCAAAAATATTGAGTAGTTCAAAATAATGAAAGAAAAAAGTTGTGTCAGTGATGTAAATTTTGAAGTATTGGTCAAAATATGCGATAATCAGGCAGAAAAAGTTCAAATTTTTCCTTGACTTCTGTTAAATATTTTTATTTCTTGACGGAGTTTGGTGAGAAAAGGTGTAAAATGTGGTTTTTAGGACATTTTAGGATGTAGAAATGTATCTTATGCCCTTTTTAAATACATAAATCTTAATATTGAAACTCGAGAAATAGGTATATCGGAAGTTCTTTTAAACCTGATAAAAGATAGATAGCACAGGTAAGTGGATCCCGTGATGAGTCCTTTGATCGCTGATAACAGAGACAAATTTTACGCAAATGTCGGAGGGACCACCACTGTCTAAAATCAGGTAATATTTAATAATTTAATTAAGGAATGTTTTTAAATTTTGTGTGAGTCATTGGTATATAAACCACATAGACCTGTCACTTAGGCAAAGCGAGTTAGCGCTTCATGAAAAATATGTCTACATGCAGGTAAGTGTGATTTAAACACAAATAATTCACACTAAACTGAAAAACTTCCCTTATGTTTACATTTTTTCATTTCTAAAAGCATCAACTATACATGCAATGTTTGAATTTATCCTTGCCCCATATCGTTATTTTTTTTATTAACGTCACTATAGCCTCATTGTGATGTCACGTTAGCGCATGTTTCACCTTGTATAATTTAACACGTGAGTATGCATTAGACAGGTTCGATTGTTTAACAGGAAAACAAAATTTAAAATTTTGAAAATGTTGCTGTCCATCGAGCACGGGAATTTGTGTCATTTCCAGAGATTATCCAAGTGTGACATGTTTATTGATTCAAACCATATTTATTTCTATGGTATGAACAGAAGGCAACACAAAATGTCAAATATTGAAGTATTTCTTTCAGAAGTTGCAGCAATTTTGGTAATGCTATATATTCCTGTAAACTTTAAATTTGCCCCCATTCCAATATATCATTTCCTATCGAAGCAAAAAGTTTCCAGAGGTTAAATAATCTATTAAAACAAACTTTTGAAAAAAATTTGTTTTTTACAAAAGTATTTTAAAGTAATATAAAAGCAATGTCCTTGATACTACAAAGAGAATTTATTATTGTCGGGTTATTTCAGAATGATGATGCTATGCTTTCTTTACACAATTTACAACTCATTAGTATTGTATATTTTTAAACTATGTGTTTTAGATCCACAAATTTAACCATGGAACCCCGTGCCAGAGCCCAGGACGTGATGCGATGTGACCTGTGTAAGACCGATGTGGTACAGATGCACTGTGACGCATGCCTTGTCAACCTGTGTACAACTTGTGATGGAAAACACTTTTCTGCTGATCTTTCAAAATCTCATACAATTGTTGATTTCAAGGACAGAAAATCAACCCCCATATATCCTCGGTGTACATCTCATGATAAACAACAATGTACAATGCACTGTAATCAATGTAATTTTCCTGTATGCATTAAGTGCATTTCATCTGATCAACATCTTGGCCATAAGGTATCAGAAATTCTGGAAATCGTAGACGAAAAAATAAAAATAATTATCAAAGAACAAATTGAACTAAATGAAACAATTTACCCAACCTACCAGGACATTGCTTCTGATGTAAAAATTAGAATGAGTCAGTTAGAAAAGGAATATGGAGATCTTTCAAGAGCCATAACAAAGCATGGAGAGGACTTGCACAGAGAAATTGACAAACTTGTCGAAAAAATTAAAGCTGAAGTTGATGAGATGAAAAGCACACAGTTACAAACTCTACAGAAACATCTGGATGAGATAAACAAGAACATTTCTGACATCAGGGATGAAATCGATTCGATTGATCTTGTTGAGGATTCTTATAACATTTCAAAACTGTTTAGTATTACGACCAATGTAGATAGATATAGAAATCTTCCACAAAAAATTCTGCCATCTTTGTTTAATTTCACTCCAGGCAAAATAAATGAAGAGGAACTTGTTAAAATGCTTGGAATATTATCACCAAGTTTTCTTACATCGGATAAACATGGCTACAGCATGAAGACAACACAGAAATCACCAGAAGCTGGATCCTCTCCTCCAGTCAAACAGCTGCTTGATGAACCACAAAGTGCCACCACCATACACACTTTGTATGGAAAGCTCCTCAATGTGGCCTGTTTGAGTGACGAAGAAATCTGGATAAGTGGCCATGAAAATAACACTATGAAACTCTACAGCATCAAGCAGGGATCACTTCTCAAGACAATCCGAACCAAGACGTGGAACACACCAACTGATATAGCAGTGACAAATAGTGGAGACCTACTTTATACCGATAATAATGAAAGAACTGTGAACATTGTGAAGAATGAGAAGATACAAGAAGTGATCAGACTACGGAATTGGATACCAAACGGTGTATGTAGTACCTCATCTGGTGACCTCCTTGTTATCATGTACAGTGATGATTACAAACAATCAAAAGTTGTCCGTTACTCTGACTTCACAGAGAAACAAACCATTCAATTTGATAATAAAGGTAAAAAACTGTATTCATCATCAAGAAGTGTATTTATATTTGATAAATACTGGTACATAACTGAGAACAAGAACCTGGATATCTGTGTATCAGATAGAAGATCTAGAGCAGTAGTTGTGGTCAATCAGGCCGGAAAACTGAGATTCAGATACAATGGACATACTCCTCTTCCAAAGAACAAACCTTTCGGATCACAGGGAATCACCACAGACAGTCAGCGTCACATCCTCACAGCTGATTATAGCAATCACTGTGTCCACATCATCGACAAGAATGGACATTTTCTCCGTTACGTAGACTGTGGACTGAGTGATCCATGGGGAGTGTGTACAGATACAAATGACAATCTGTTTGTTGCTCAAATTGAAAACAGACAAGTGAAGAAAATCCAATATCTTAAATGAATACCCACTCTTAAAAAATACAGTTCAATTATGTGCATCTTTACATCCTCTTTAGCCCTATCAAATTATTAAAGAAAACTAGTATACTAGTATTGTAACACCAAGAATATTATGTTCATGTTTATTAAAAATGCATGTGTATCATGAATTTATCAGTTTCTACATTTTTATTTCATTAAGTTTTGATTGTAATGCACAATTTAATTGGACAAAAGAAATAATAACAAAATAACATCAACTGTTTGAAAGTTATAAACAGGATTTTCCCCAAATTTAGGTCAAATTCAAAGGTTAAGATGTCAAAAAAGATGGAACCTAAGGAAGGTTCTTGTTACAAGTAATATACAAGTACAATATAAATACCTTCTATCTTTTTAAAATTTGTCATCTGGCCAAGCTGAACGTTTGGTGTTTAGTAACGAACAGTATTCAAGCTCAAAAGTTCATTAAACAGTACAAAATAAGAGCAGAGCAAACACAGTCCTCCGAAACATCAGAGGTGGGATCAAGTGCCATGAGGAGTGAGCATCCTCAGCCGACCGGTCACACCCGCCATGTGCTCCTTGTCATAATCGGTAAATAATAAAAAATCGATGGACTATACTCAGTGTGTAAATAATAGCCTAAAAAATTCTATTTGTCTTAACTTTAAAACACAGATTCTCTTATTTATCCAAAACATAAAGATTACACAAAATGTGGTGATAATCTTAGGAATTAGAATATTATTGCAATTACACATAAAAAGCTATAAAAAAAAGAAGAAGAAAGAAGCCCAAAGGCCCTGAATCGCTCTTCTGAAAATCTGTACAACCAATCACTTCTATTTGAAGCCTCAAAGTTTCCCGTTTATTCAGATAAAGTCTTGTAATTCCAAAAGTAGGTCATTATGAATAACATTTTAGTTAAAACACTCAAGATGATTCAAACGATAAGTGTGATAATCCAAAGCCCTTTATTTTGTTTAATTTTTAGATATAGCCTCAAATGACAAAATGTTTTGAAATGAAGATTCTTAGATAATTTAAAGTATTTAGAGATTGCCTTTATATTTTTAAAAAAATCCGGTCACCTAATTTTAATTTGACACATTCTGGGACCCAAGATGTATCAACAGAAAAAAGTTTAAGGATATTTAGCCCATAAGTACAAGAAATTTTAAATTCCAAAGGAAGAACATGCTGATCTACTTTTCAGTTGACGGTCTCGAAAAACCCGAGATGCATTATTTGACACAGTTTGTTGATTCTTATCCAATTAATACCTCAGATATTTAAATATAGCCATAAAATATTAAAATTTGACCACCATGACCTACTTTTTCGTTAAATTTCTCCAAAGATGTATTCATTGACAAAGTTTGATGATTCTAAGTCAATAAGTACGAGACATATACCTGAAATATTCAAATATAGCCATGGAATTTCAAAAAGGCCATTGTGACCTACTTCTTATTTGATATTTTCTGAGGACCCAAGATTCATCAATTAACAAGATTATTGATTCTAATCAATAAGTATCAAATATAGCCATGAAAATTCAAAAGTAGGTCACATGACCTACTATTGTAGACGTTCTCCGAAGACCAAAGTTTGATAATCAGACATAATATGAAAGTGTCATAAATATGCATTGTAAACAATTTGAAAACGAGTTCCTGCAAAATTGCAATACTTTTTGATAAAGATGTTTTAAGACCCCTAGGTGCATTAATTTACAAGGTTTCATGATTCTAAACCTCTTGGTATCTGAATAATTGCCGTAAATGTTTTGAAAATGATTAGCCATAAAATTAAAAATCAAGGTAAAGTGTTTTACTTTTAAGTTGACATTGTCCGAGGACTCACGAGTCATCATTTTAAAAAAGTTGATGATCATAGGCCTTAAAATGTCCAAAATATGCATTCTAATCAATTTGAAAACAAATGCTTTCTAAATTTAAAAGTAGATCACCGTGACCTACTTTTGAGTCGACATTATATGACGTCCTACGATGCATCATCTGATAAAATTTGATGAACTTACTCCTCATAGTAAGCAAGATATCAACGATTTCATAAAATGTAATTTTGGTCAACTTTGAAGTGACCTTGAGACCACGCCCTTTGCCTCAAGGTGATTCCTTGTATAATTTATAATTTTCAACACATCCTCAATCTTGTAACACTGTGCATTTGGTGATATTCATCATCTACCCAGTGACTTTTAGAAGTTGTTTGGAAACCAGTACTTTTACCTACCTGATTATCTCACCTTATTTAAGGGTCACAACCTTAGTTTTAGGATATTTGGAGCCCTTGCGCGAAGTACATGTATACCCCGTGACAAATTTGATAATGATTTGCAAAGGGTTTCTTAATTTATGGCCCATATTTTAAAACTTTTATGCATACTGCACAAATGGCCATAGTATTAGCTTTTTTAGACTTTGGCTCTGAAAAATGAAGCATTTTTTGATCTGAATTTTATTTAAGCTATGTATGCAGAAACTAGAAATATACTTGGCAAAAAAAGATCAAGACTTTAAATATCAGAATCGAGCGTCGCTAAGGGTCACAGCCTTTGTTTTAGGATATTGGGAGCCCTTGGGCCAAGGATACCCATGTGACAAATTTGACAATGATTGGCCAAGGGTTTATTTATTGAGTTATAGCCCATTTTCTAAAACCTTTCGGCATACTGTACAAATGGCCATATCATAAGCTCTTTGAGCCTTTGGCTCTGAAGAGCTAAAAATGCTGCGCCACCTTGCTGTCCTCATTTTTACAAGGTCTCTCCAAAGTTATCAATAACATGTACATTTACTTTTATTGTGTACTAACTTTATCACCCATCAGACATTACATTGTAATAGCGTTGCACTGTTCAATAAATGTATCGTTTTCTTTTTATCTTTGCCTTCCAAAATATTTTTCATTAACAGATAAATGTTTTGTTTTGGGTTTGTTTTTGTTTTGTTTTTTGAAGAGAGTTGAATTTACAATTTTGAGTGTTTAACAAAAAATATATGTCATGGAGTAGTAATGTATGACTAAGACTGCAAATGATAGACATTTTATACTCCATATGATTATTTCAGATACCCACGCATACATTAAGCTTAAGATTTTCAACAAACAGTTAGGTTTTGGTACAAAAGGAGAACTAGTACTTCTATCATTTACGATATCAGGTACAGCATGTTCTACTGATATTAATATCAAGTGACATAGACTCATTTAAAAAACACCTTCATTATATAAAAATGTATCATTCTCGATTGTTTGATATTAATGAAGAGAACAAAAGTAATAATTATCTAAAAATCCACCTACAGATTAGAAAATGTTAAAGATATATAGGTTAAAAAAAACATGTACACCTTATGCAGTAAAAGTACCACAAGGGACGAACGATTTTGCTGTTTATAAACATATTTCGTTATCTTAAGTTTTTAATATATTTTAAACCCACAGGGAATGAAAACAGTTTTATGGTAATCGTCAATTAGTTATCAGCATGTTCGCTATAACCCTTTTTTACTGTACAATTGTCCCCTAAATTTTACCTTTTCCTAACATTCTTACATCAACATCTTCTCCTGATGAAGAAAAACGCTGCTCTGGAAAAAAACATAAATTTAAGTACCATTAAAACATGTATTTTCAGAATTTGCTAGAAGCCTATTGGTTACAAAGCTCAATAGAAATAACGTATAAATTGATAGTTACATGTATTTAACGATTATGATTTTAACAATTTTGGTGTTCATCATATACATGTATCTTTATCTTCCATCTGTTTTTTTTTTCTCTGAGTGTAATTTATCCTACATTTACAAATGATTGGAAATTTTGCCATTTAAACGCTCGGCTACTTTTCGATTTTTGAATTTACATTTGAGAACAAGACTACATAAGATACATATATTGAGCCCACTGATAGGCTAAAGATAATCCTGAAAAATTGGACTACATGTAAATAGTCCTCCAGAAATGAATAATGCAATATTGTATTTAAAAAAAATATTCCTAAACTCGTTTTTTTAATTTGTGGAAAAAAATATTTAAACAATTATGTTTTCACTTTAAGGCTGATAATCTTTTATTCTTTGTTATCTGCATGAATTTCAGCAGACTTACATTTTGTAGATAACATATTAAAATGAAACATATACATGCATAAATGCACCTTTGTCAGAATCACTGAACACAGTAAAGCATACTTCAAGGAGTGTTCCAATGAACCAAAAAAATCTTTCCTTTGAAATCAAGAAACAAAAGGCCATTGGACCACATCACTCACCTGAGTATTGTGGCCAAGAAATTAGTTCAGTATTGAAAAGTTTACATTCATTAGTGGTCCCAATTTACCCTTAAAAAGGAAAGAAAACTTTAGTTCGAACAAATTTTAACACTTGAATCTACACTTACAAATGATACTTCTTTGACTAACTGTTGCTTTTTTACCTTTTAAGTGTGTGAAAACTACAATAGAGAAACTCATTTATTTTTATAACATTTATACATTAATTATAACTTACATAGATTTCAGTGCACATGTCAAGTTTGGGGGAAATCTACTGTGTAAACTATATTATATGATAAATAATACTATATTGTACATCATATGCAAGAAAAACAAATCTATTGTCTTGATTTCAGAGGAGACATCACAAAATGCCAAAAAACCCGCATTTTCCTGTTTCCTGGGTACTACAAAATATGAGCGATAGAAAGGATTTTTACAAGAAATTATTTTTTTTAAAAATAGAGAAATTCTCAAATATTTCTGTTTAAAATTTCAAGAGAATATATTTTTTAATTTTTTCTTTTATAAAACAATTAATAAATGTACCCCTCCTTCAAGAGATTCACTTTATCATGACGTCAAAACACATTGTTACGAAGTCAATCTACACATATACCTATCAGTTAAACAATTGAAATAAAATTAGGTACATATGATTATGATTTAATTTTTTCAACATGTAATTTCTAAATTTTGATATATTTTTTAAATTATTTACTGTTTAGCTTATTTTGAACAGTGAATAAGCTTTATTTTACTTTGATGTGCAATATATTGCGCAATGAAAACCACAGTTTTCCCACTTAAAAGTTTGAACCCACATTGTGGTCTAATCCTTACTCTCCCCCATCACCCCCATTGAACATGTCTAAAGCTTTCATCTCAGTTGACTTAAACATAGTTATTAAAGTAAGATAAATAATGAAAAATTGAATTCCCAGAACAGATTAAACAGGAAGCTCAAACACCTGACAACGTGAAGATGATATCAGATCACGTGATCACTGTCTACATAGAGAGGAACAGTAGGTTATTGAAAGAGGTCGCCATTAATCTCTAATATCAGGTAATATTTATGGAGTTGATAACATTAACTTCCATAATGAATATAAATCACTGAAATTTTCATCTTAAAAATGCATCAATTAAACACAATTTCTCAAGAAAGGGGTGATTTTTTTTACACTCTGTACTTTCTTTTTAAATAAAAAAAAAATTTTTAAATAAAAAATAAATATTGATGGTTTAAGTTGAAAATAAAAACCTTCCTGATAATATTCAAATTATTGATCGTTAAATATGGACTTTTGTTTCATCAAGTTGTGGTCATGGCTTTTGTTGAAAATAACGTTATACGTGTACCAGGTATATTGTAAAGGTTTTTTTTTTTTGCTTTGTTTAAAGAATTGACATAAAGCTGGCATGAACTCTTAAATATCCATTACTTTTCATCATTGTACGGTTTTTTTTTCATTCCTGTATGTTCTCTTCAATTATTTCGCTACCTGTACCTGCTATATACCTGTAATATAAAATCTGGGGCATATGTTACTTTTGATTGATTTTCTAGTCTGGCTGTGAATATGTACCTGGTACATATTTTCCGATGGCCTAATTTTTATGAACGCCATAAACTGACCAAATACATGTTTTAAAACGAAAATCCAACAAAAACTGGGATTATACTGAGAATTGATTACTTTTGATTGCGTTTGGTGCTATATGGTAAATAATACACTAGCACAGTATGTACAGCAAAAGCTGCTAGGCTTTGCATGCATGCTGATCGAGAAAACCCGTCAAACACATTTACCTGAACACTGCTATCGTTAAACAGGGATGTGCTCATGTCAAAAGCTTTAATTTACTGTATTTGACTTTTATCAGTCCCCTACCGGTGAAACTGGAGGGGATTATGGGTTTCCTCCATGTCTGTCTGTCCGTCCAACTGTCCCCATATCTATCTCTCAATCTGTCCTACTTGGTTTTCCGCACTTTAAAAAAAACGCTCGCAGATATTGAACTGATTTTCGGTATGTGAGTGTAACTTGATGAATTAAAGATCAAGTTTGAATATGGTTTAGCTTCATTGATTTTTGAAAGAATTATGGCATTTTTAATTTTTCATAACGGAATTTAAGGACCCTCTCTACACTGCACCCTAATTTCAGGGTACTTGCGTGTAGTTAGACTGACCCACCATTTGACATAAAAAAGATCTGCACTGTATGACAAAATTTTAAATAAATCCATGTAGTTAGACCAAGATAGAGTAATTGAAAACTTTATTTCCATGTATTTTCTCGATAATCGATGTGACATCCCTGCATGCACAAAGTGCATTGCATCTTATCAACATCTAGGTCATCAGAAATCTTACAAGTTGTGGATGAGAAAAGGGATAAATTCCTCAAAGAACGAATGAATTAAGGTAGGTCGCGGGTTTCCTCATAAAAATTCTTACGAGAAAACATGTCCTGAAAATTTGATATAAGGTTCCTTAGAATTTACTGCTTATTATCTGCAATTTACATTAAATTTGTCTACGTAGTTTTGATGCTATTTTACTGTAAACGCGGTATAGTTTTTAGTACTTTCTTTACGCTTTACTACTGAAATATATAGAAAAATGACGTTTTAAGTCAATTTTTGTATAAATAGTTCCTTTTAAAAAGTTTGAATAACTTTTTAAAGACGTAGACGAATTAGTCGGGAATTTCAAATGTCAAGATGAGGTAAAATCAAAACTACTGATATAAAAAAAATCAATATGTCTTCTCGCTAGATTTTTTGCTAAATAATTTAAAAGTTTGCTTTTTTATTGCTTAAATGTTGCGTTTATGGCGTTTTTTTAACTACAAAGTCATATGTTGAACGTAGTCACGTTTACAGTAGATAATTTAGCCAACATACGAGGACATTGCCTCTAATGTACAAAAAAGAATGAGTCAGTTAGAAAAGGAATATGGAGATCTCTCAACAGCCATAACAAAACATGGAGAGGATTGGCGCATAGAAATTGACAAACTTGTCAAGAAGCTTAAAGATGAAGTAGATCTGATGAAAAATACACTGTTACGAGCTCTCTACAGAAACATCTGGATAAAATAAACAAGAATGTGTCTGACATCAAGGATGAAGTCAATTTGATTCAATTAATCTTTCTGAGGATTTTAATAACATTTCAAAACTGTTTGATATTGCAATCAATGTAAATAGATATAGAAATCTTCCACAAAAAATTCTCCCATTTTTCCCGAAAATCACTCCCGGCAAAATTAATTTTGAACTAGGTAAAATATTTGGAAATCTATCTAAGTTTTCTTACTTCAGATAAACATAGCTACAGCATGAAAACAACACAGGAATCACCAGAAACTGGATCCTTCCCTCCAGTCAAACAGCTGCTTAATGTACGAATGACTGTCACCACAATAAAAACTGGGTGTAAATACTTCTAAGTTGTGGCGTGTCTAAGTCATGAAGAAATCTGGACAAGTGGAAAATGAAGGCACCATGAAATTCTTGAGCATCAATCAGGGGTCACTACTCAAGTCACTCACAACCCAGTCAGGGAATATCCTTTGACAAAACAGAGACTAAAATGGAGATCTAGTGTATAGTGATTACTGGGATAGAAATTTGAACATTGTGAAGAATGAGAAGATAGAGGAGGTGTTCAAATTTTAAAACTGGAAACCTCGTGGTATCTGTAGTACCTCCTCTGTTGACCTACTGCCTATCATAGAAAGTGATGATAACAAACCAACAAAAGTTGTCCGACACATTGGCTCCACAGAGAAACAAACCATTCAGCTTGACGATAAGGATAAACGTCTTTATTCATCTGGTTTATCCAGTTAACTTACAGAGAACAGGAACCTGGATATATGTGTGTCTGACTGTGCAGCTACGCAAGTGAGTTAAGGCTAAATATGAGCTTTTCTATACAAATTAGCTAATAAAAATGCATAAATTGCATATTTTATGTACAGAGAAAGTTCAAATTGATTTTCTTATACATACTTAGTACCCACAGTAAATAAATGCCAGTGCACATTATGACGTCATATTATGACGTCATAGTTCTTTCCCATTCAAGGTAATAAAACACATCAGCAAAACAACGTCGGCGCAAGGGCATATCCTATTTAATTTAAAATAAATGAAGTATAATATTAAGAAGAATATTCTTGAAATTAATAAAATTGCTGCACAAATCTTATGCTCTCTTTCAATCGATAAAAATTTTACTAAACTTACACTGGACTGTGTATTTTTACCCTGTTTCAACTTTGAACTGTAAGAATAGAAACTAAACAAATGCAGTGTCGACATTTGTGCAGCAATATCTTAAATCCTTGGAATACTCTGCTTTTCTTTATACATTGTTTCTGTAAAACAAAGTAAGGTATGCCCCTGCGCCGAAGCGATTTTGTTGATGTTTCTTATAAACTTGTGTAGTAAAGGTCCCTGACGTCATAATATGACGTCATGATGTGTACTGGCAATGGCATATCGTGGGTACCAAGAATGTATTAGAAAACAAGTCTTAACATTTTCTTTGTGGTATGTATAGCAACTATGGGTCTTAATTAATAATTTTGCATAGAAACTTCCATACGTAGCCTTAACTCAATTGCGTAAAGCAGTAGTGGTGGTCTATCAGGCCGAGAAACTAATATTCAGGTACACTGGACATACTCCTGCTCCAAAGAACAAACTATTCTATCTACAAGGGATCCCCACAGACAGTCAGAGTCACATCCTTACAGCTGATTATAGCAATCACTGTGTCCACATCATAGACCAGGATGGGCAGTTCCTCCGTTACATAAACTGTGGACTGAGTAAACCCTTGGGACTGTGTACAGATACAAATGATAATCTGTTTGTAGCTGAAATTCAAAACAGACAAGTGAAGGCAATCAAATATCTGAATTAAAATCCCTGTTCTACTAAATATACATAAATTGTAAGCAACTTAAAAACTTCTCTATCCCCATTTTAAATCATTATGGAAACACTTGTTTACTAGTATTGTAAAACAAGCAATGTTTTATCCATGCTTAATAAAAATTCAAGTATGTGAAGAATTATCACCTTTACATTTTATATATACTAATCTAGTGCATTCAATGTGCAAATGTATGAACTCAAATAATCCTTTCAAACTTTTGCGTATTTACTTAGTTTCAGTGCATAGTGCCCAGTTTCATTATTACACAAACATAATTTATAATGGCTTAAAATGGAAATGAAGAAATAATTTGCATTTTAGATCTTGCACATGAGATCTATCATCTATAGGAATATGTTTGCATATAAGAAACTGCGTAGTTTTTGCGTGAAATGTTTCAAATTTACACCATAGCTCATGATAGTTAACCTACACAATCAGCATCTAAGATGTTTTTATGAAGGGGGAATGAAAACTGAAAAATTGTAAAAAAAAATTATATTGTTATTGTTATTTACTACATTTGATTGCTATATTCATTTGATTTGTTTTACATACATGAAAACCTCGTAACAAAGGATTTTAGTGTTTATAACTTTATGGACATTTCATTTTCATTATACAATGTTGATATAATCAATAACACATTACCTTGATCTCCTGGAACTTGTTAAGTTCTTCCTCTAAGAGAGATTCTTCAGACCAGCACAGGGAAGAATACGTCTTTGTTTTCTCTTATTCACCTTTCTTCAGTTTATCTACATCTTCGCTTTTGATAACATAAAATCAAAGTAGAAATTTTGACTGAAGTTTTTTAAAATACTAGTATATACGAGGACTTTCCAAAAAGTTTGTTGACACAGGCGTTTTTGTTAAAAGAAAAAGTTCTATGTATATTAAAGTCAGAATGTACATGTATATTAAACTTAAAAGGGTACATAATCAAAGAGTGACTCTAGAAATTTAAATTCCAGGGACAGGTGAACCAGGAAGTATAAACACCTGACAACAGGTAGATAACACAGGTATGGAGATCATGTGATCGATGTCACTCTGACTACGTAGCTCTAGACGTTCCAGCAGTTAAATGAAGGAGGACGCCATTACTGTCTAGGTAATATTTATGGATTTAATAACAGATAACCGTATGCAAATTATTATAGAATATTACTAATTAAAATTTTCAACTTAAGAATGCATTAAATGAGAAGAATTTTGTTCAAGAACAGGATAAATTTTTTTTTGGACTTTCGTTTTAAAATTCTCAGTTAAAAAAAATTATGAAAGTAAAAGTCTATTTAATTTGACAAACTAAACTTGTTTTCTAATTATGTTGCATAATAATAATGAAAATAATAATTATATTTTTAGACTGAAATCAACTTGAAATCAATATATATATCTTCATTATAGAGTACTTTTAGAATCACCTCAAATTCTGAAACTTTTCATGAACAGATTTTTATTCCCTGACCGTCTAAAACCTATATAAACATTATAATTATCACACTCAATTAAGAGGCCCTTTAGACTTTACCTGTGTTACCTATGTTATCTTGATTTATCAGTCTAAATCAGATAAATTTATTTATTTTTTTGATAAAGAATATTACCAAACCACAATTTATTTGATTTATTTAATTAAATAACTATAATTCAAGACACCAAACAAGTGTTTTTTCATATAAATATTTCTATTTTTTCAGCACATTTCAGCACTATGACACAATATATTTAAAGTGATAACAAGTTTATTATTTACAAATATTCAATTTTTAAAATACATAAAAACACTTTAAGCACTCTTCATTAAAATCACATTTTAAGTACTATCTAATATGCTTTTTAATATCAAAATGGAAACAGAGTTTAACTGCAGTTCTATACATTAATTAGCACTAATTTTTTTCACATTTATGGGGTTTAATATCTAATTTCATAATCACAGATTTTTCTTCATGATCACTATCCCAGGTGCAACAGCTCTGATGAGGAGTCTGTGTAGGTCATGAGATCGATTGTTCCGTTTTGAAGTCTTCTCCCGATGGTTGCATATTTCGTGGCTGGTGGTCTGATGGTTCCGCCGACTTGGCTCTGTATCTGTAAGATTCCATTGGCATTCTGAATGTCTTTGACCAACTTGATCACTGTGAATATGTTGGGGTGAACATGTTGAACCATTCTCTTTATCTTGCTGTGCCATCCTTCCAGACTGTTGTTCGTTCTTGGTCCGTCTGTGCCGAAGTGGTTCCACAAAAGTCGGTAACCATTCATCCACTGCTCTATCACATAGTCTGTATAGTTTTGTGTCAACTCTGTAAGGTCAGCTTCATACCGGTCTTCCAGGGCTGTAAACTATACATCTTCTATGCAGTCGAGGGGAACTAGAGGCAGAACAGTTGCTCTTCGAACCAATGTCTTGACGTCGTCATTCTCTTTGTACGGAATGTATACCGTTTGGTAGCTTGTGGTTTTTTATTCACAGCTTAGACCATGGCTTGGACGAATTCAGGCCATCCTTGACAGTAATTTCCTTTCATCTAACGTTCAAAGTGAACTGATCTTACCAGCCTCATTACCAATTATTCATAATTTATGTTGTTGGTTGAAATCATAATCAAGATTCACAGTAAAGTGATTTGTTTTCAAATCATTGAATAAATCATTTTCACAAATACATAAAATTAATTATCTTAAGATTAAGTTTTATCATGAAAACTTAAAATGATTTTGAAAATGATACACTGTAATTACATTACATGTATTCGCTTTAGAGTAAAGTTTAAGCTTAAGCTAAAAACGAACATGAAAATTTTTTAAGCACCATAACAAAACACAAAGTAACTGAATTCAACTAATGGATTTAAAAAAATCTAGTCTAGATTATTTCTAAAAGAAAACGAAAATTTTTTTGTCTTTTTAAATATGTTAAATGCATTTAAATGTATTAATATATTTTAATGTTAAAATATTAACATTTTGATTAAAAAATGAATAGAATTAAAGATTTATTATCACAATAAAAAAACTTTTTTCTAAATAAAATAAATACTTTGAAAATTTTTGAGTCAAAAATATTTGAAAATTTGAATAACATTTAATTTCTTTTATAGGACGTATTGCTAAGATTTCCCCTAAAAAAGTCTTTTATTATTTTTGTATTTTATTCATACAGTTTAAAACACAGATAACACGGCTAAACTCTACCTGTGCCCCTTAGAGCGGCCCCTTTATTGAGTGTTATAATTATACTGTTTATATAGGTTTTAGACATTCAGGGAACACACTACTGAACAGTTTTTTGGCTCATAATCACTGTTTAATACATGTAGTTTTTCACAGAATCTGAATTCTTTTAATAGGATATTTTAAGGACTTCCATTTTTTTTTCATTTTCTCTCTTTTTAATGAAGTGGTGTACTTTAAATCATATTGTAATTTTTTTATCAAGTGCAGTTACTTTAAATTTTATACTTCAGAGTCTCAAGTGTAATGATGGACCCCCGTACCAGTGCCCAGGATGTGATGCGATGTGACCTGTGTGAGACAGCTATGGTACAGATGCACTGTGATACATGTCTTGTCAAACTGTGTAAGGCCTGTGTGGGAGAACATTTCTCTGCTGATCTTTCAAAACCTCATAAAATTGTTGACTACAAGGACAGGAAATCCCCCCCCCCTTTACCCTGCATGTTCATCTCATGCCAAAGACCAATGTACAATGTACTGTAATCAATGTGACATTCCTGTTTGTACAAAGTGTTTAACATCTCATCAACACCTGGGCCATAAATTATCAGAAATCTTACAAGTTGTGGATGAGAGAAAAGAAAAAAAGATTATCAAAGAACGAACAGAATTAAATGATACAATTTAACCAACCTACCAGGACATTGCCTCTGATGTATGAATGAGTCAGTTAGAAAAGGAATATGGAGATCTCTCAACAGTCATAACAAAGCATGGAGAGGACTGGCACAGAGAAATTGACAAACGTGTCAAGAAACTTAAAGCTGAAGTTGATGAAATGAACAACACACAGTTACAAACTCTACAGGAACATCTGGATGAAATAACCAAGACAATGTCTGACATCAACGGTGAAATTGATTCAAATGATCTTGTTGAGGATTCTAATCTTTCAAAACTGTTTAATATTACAACCAATGTAGATAGATATAGAAATCTTCCACAAAAAATGTTGCCATCTTTACCTGAATTCGCCCCAGGCAAATTTATATGAGACGAACTCGATAAAATATTTGGAAACTTTTCATCCAGATCTTTGACATCTGATAAACATGGCTACAGCATGAAGACAACACAGAAATCACCAGAAGCTGGATTCTCTCCTCCAGTCAAACAACTGCTTGATGAACCAGAGACTGTCACCACCATACACACTGAGTATGGCAACCTTTACAATGTGGCCTGTCTGAGTGATGAAGAAATCTGGACAAGTGGAGATGACAGCACCATGAAACTCTATAGCATCAATCAGAGATCGCTACTCAAGTCAATTGGGACCAAGTCATGGAACACACCGATAGACATAGCAGTGACAAAAAGTGGAGATCTGGTTTTTATTGATGATAAGAATAGATCTGTGAACATTTAGAAAAATGATAATATAGAGGTGTTCGTCAGACTACAGAACTGGAAACCTCAAGGTGTCTGTAGTACCTCCTCTGGTGACCTCCTGGTTATCATGGACAGTGATGATTACGAACAAACAAAAGTTGTCCGATTCTCTGGCTCCACAGAGAAACAAACCATTCAATTTGATGATCATGGTAAACCTCTCTATTCATCTGGTTCTAGATACCTAACTGAGAACAGGAACCTGGATATCTGTGTGTCTAACTGGAGAGCTAAAGCAGTAATGGTGGTCAATCAGGCCGGGAAACTGAGATTCAGGTACACTGGACATACTCCTGCTCCAAAGAACCAACCATTCTATCCATTAGGAACCACCACAGACAGTCAGAGCCACATTCTTGCAGCGGATTATAACAATGACTGTGTCCACATCATAGACCAGGATGGATAGTTCCTCCGTTACATACACTGTGGACTGAGTAGACCCTGGGGACCGTGTACAGATACAAATGACAATCTGTTTGTTGCTAAATTCAAGATACAACTAGTGAAGAAAATCAGATATCTCAAGTGAAAGCTTACTCCTACTACCGGGGGTAAATACAAGTTAAATACTCACATGTGTGTGCACTCTTGAAATTCTTCATAACCCCATTATATTATTATTGTCATATAATGATACTTGTATTATAATACCATCAATGTTATATACATGCTTTATCAAATAAACATGTACCTCTCTAGAATATATTAATTTTTACATTTTGCTGATGTTAAAGGGACATGGACACGGTTTCAACTTAATTTTACAACAAATTTATGTTTATAATTCTTAACTGATCTAATTATTAGCAACAAATTGAACACCATTTCTTGATTGATGAAGGATATGGAGATAACGAACAGTATTCAATATCAAAGTCCATAAAACAATACAATAGGAGCAGAGCAAACATGAATCTCCTAAACATCAGAGGTGGAATCAGGTGCCACGGAGGAGTGAGCATCCCCTCCCGCGAAGCATCCCCTGCTAATCGGTCACATCCGCCTTGTGCTCATTGTCAAAACCAAGAAATAAAGGAAAAATCCGTCGTCAAGTCAGTGTATAAACAATAGACTAACAATTAGTATGAAAACGTTTGTCAGCATTTGACTTAATGATAAACTGTATTTGCTGAAGAGGTCATTGTATTGATCAAAGAACTTACGAAATGATGACTTTATACGAGGCTGCTGAAATTTTTGTTTCATTACCTTTTTTGTCAATAATTTACGACGTTTTAGAAATTGTTAATACGTATAGCGTACTTCTGCGTATTGAATAATACAAATAATTATACTTTTAGACTGAAATTCACTCGAAATTCTTCAGTTCTTCATAATGTTAACAAGGCTCGTGCCTTGTTCATGTTTACAAATAGAAAATATCATTTTTATATCCAACTAATTAATTATCAAAATGGAATACAGCAAATTACTAGAATCTGTCGAATTATATTTCGAATTAACTTCTTTATTGAAATTATCTGCTTTGAACGAAGATATTTTAGTTAATTAACCTATGTAAACAAAAACCTGACAAGGATCATGTTTACATTACAAAGGTTTGGAGCTCTAACTCTATCTTCTATCTCGACAACTGACGTTCAATTTTTTCCTTATCATTAGAAAGGCCTTTGTTAAACAATTCTAAAAATGAAAAAATAAATTTGAAAATTTTAGCTATAGCTGTGTCCATGTCACTATAAGAGAGCTGACTGAGATTTAAATAGGTGAAAAGTACAAAAGAGAAACTCTTTAACTTTATACGGTCTGCAACTTATTGGACTTTGAAAAGTGTACACTTAACAAAACTTCTAAGTGTTCACTTTAATAAATGTATTTATTTAAAAGCTACTTTTTAGAATGGTATCATATTTTCACACTCTTACAACAAATGAGTCTTCTCAACAATTGTAGAACGAAAATTCAATATCATTGATGAAAACCAATGTTCCGTGACGAAGCTTAGAAACAATAAATCTGTACTTTGCAGCACGTGTTTTGTGGAATAAGCATCTTTTTGTGATCATTATAAAATTTTAAAAACTGGTTTCACTAAAAACACAAAACATTTGCAAAATAACCATTGATGTAGAAGGGAGAGCCGTTGGAATGTTCATATCTGGACCATCTTCGCACCGCGTTTTACTCATTTTCATTTTAGTGCTTAATTGTACTTGATATTACTTTTAAAAATTATCAAACAATATCAAAACCCATGTGAACACATTTTTCTGTAGGCTGTGCTCATTTTTCGTCACTAATTTATCACAATTTGAAAGTTTTTGACAAAATTTAACCACACCGGAAGTGACCTTAATATTCATCTTGGGAGAAAATTTCGCGTGATACCAGGTAAAGAGAGTGTTTAAGTGTCCTCAAAAATCCTAGAAACATGGAAACATAACCATTTCAATCGTACGAAAATGATAAGAAATCGGTGCTCGTGGCAGTCATATCAGCTTAAGCAGTCTGAATTATCCTTAAAGCGGCGCACTTACGTGCTGAACACCCAAGGATATTAACCAAAAAGTACTTGTGTGACGATACACTGTCAAATTCCCGGATCTGTATCCCATTGAACACATTTGGGATTTTAAAAGAAATGTCAAAGCCCCCCCCCCTTTTCCTCACAATTTCAATGGTTTGGAAAGATCTACCTGGTATTATGCAGTACATGTAGGTGTGGCAGCAGATGGGTCAATCTCCTATTCAGGGGTACGTGGTATCCAACAATAAAGATTGTCTGGAAGTAATTAGAGCGAGTAGTGGGTCTTACTCCATCGAGATTTTTTTGTGCGAATTTTCATTTTGAGGGTACATCATTTCCTTGACACTTTGCTTAAAATTCTGACGAGATACTTATATGAAATTTACGCAACATCGAACTTAAATATGCATCATTAACCAAGAATTAAAGAAATTATTTTTTGTTTGCATTTGTTCTTTAAATCTTCAAAAATGTGAGGTGAACACTTAGAAGTTTGGTTCAGTGTACATGCAAAGCTTAGGAAAAATCTACCATCTGGGTATACAAGAATTTTTTGTTTACAATTTTATTTATTTATTTACAGTAAATCGTATGAGAAAGTAGGACGTATGAGAACGTATGAGAATATAGGACGTAGGATGAAACGTAGGAGACAGTATGACATATGAAATATGATGAAGTATAATGTCAGTCGATTGACGTATGATATGTCAGTTGCAGGGTATGTTATTTTGTATGAGCGTATGTTCCTATGAATGAATGAGTTGAATAAAGACATACGCATTTACAAATACCGGTATTTCTCAATTTTTCTCTAGGCATTGAATAGTACATTAACATTTAAATAATAGTAAAATGCTTTCTTTGGTTGTTAGTACGGAAATTAATGTCTTAGCTGGTTCAGAAAAAAAAAATACACGTAATTTTTTTCTGCAATGTAGCTGCAATGTTAATTCCCGTACTAAGAGAGAAAGAAAGAAAGAAAGGCATTTTTTTGTTCATATTTACATCTCTGTGGAAAAAAAAATATTCAAAGTTAATTTAAATATGTGAAATATTGTATTATAAATGAATATGTTATTGTATGCATAACTAATGTAGTTTTATTAAGAGACTTACTTTTACAATTGACGACTGACTTTTACAATTTAAACATATACAAACTACAATCACTAAAATCTTAATGTCAGCTGTCAAATGTAAAAGTAAGTCTCTTCATAAAACTCCAATAGAATATCATTATTTAAGACATTTATGCGCGTTGGCATAATTGTTTAGAAACGTTTATGCACTGATTAATATCAATGTCTCCATACTAAATAGAGGAACAAATATCCAGTAGACATAGATATAGACATGTATTTCAATTTTATATCGATTTACTAAAGATATTTAGGAATCCACGCTGCTTTGGTTTTTGAGAATCACATCAATAAAAATCCATGTTCACTCTATGCACAAAACGACCCTGTAGATACAAGTATACTAATTTATTGACTATCACTCGTTGTTCCATTTCAGACATCAATATAAAGAAGAGACATGGTGTTTTCATTTTCTATTTAAGTTTCCTTTAAAAGTCAATGTATAAGAAAACAGACTTCATAAAATTGCAATGTTCTTGATTTTTAAATCATTTCATAATGCTTTGACTACCAGAAATTACATCATTTTTACCCGATGCACTATCACCAAGGAACCTTGTCCTTTTCTGCCTGTGACCTTCTCAAATAATAAACTCTTATTAAGGGAGAAAATGCCTGTAAATTAAAAGTGGATTGTTCTTGTTTTAAGATTAATCTTAAGAAATGGCATTGGTTCAGCTCTAATTTTTTAACCTGTTCATCCATGTGGAAAGTGTATCAGACTCATCATCAAAAGCAAGTTTGTAATTGCATCATCCCGTAAGTCTGATCACTTACTTGGAACCTGCTACAATTGATGAACGTCAGATACAGCATCTAAACCAAGTTTGATAAAACATATCTGTATTACTTTGTCCAAGAAAGGCTTACAGTCTTTTGTAAATAAAATTAAAAATGCTCCGAATTCTAGTCTATTTACTTATGCAAAAAATATAGGTAAGATCTTATTTCAAAATAAAAATAACTGAACAGTTTGTATTAAAGTCAACACTGGATACAAAAACTAGTTGTAATTGTATCAACGAGAGGATCTGCAAAATGTTGACTTCAAACAAGATCGTTTATACCCTTGCAACATCCACTAGTTTTTCATTAATCTGCCTCAATGTAGATAATGACTGTATTCTGAACAAACGTTAGCATATTAAATTAACTGGGAGACATTTTTCACCAAATGCAGTAGATAAATTGTGCTATATTGCTACATTATTGATTAGTTGATGATAAAAAAGGTAAAAGTCATTAGGTTCAGAATAAGGTGTTATTTGTCTTGTCTTTCCCTTATTAAAACATCAAGCTATGAAAAGCATATATATCAGAATTTATAAGATTTTTTTTATTTTGAGTTGGGATATCTTTCTAAAATTTAAATGAACATGTGTTTGCAAGCTTCATGTAAACCGCATTTCTTTAACATTTAAGAAAGAAAACGTAAAGACTGAATGTAGTTCAAAATTTATTCAGTCTAAGATACAGGGATCTGTCAGCTTTCTTCTAAGCTTGGAGGCCAATCCAGCTCAACACTCTGTAAAATATAATAACAAAAAAAAAAGACATTTAACTTTAATATTTGAAATAAATCTGTGAATAATAACTCTCATTCAAGTCATACTGCAATCACCCTTCACTCATTGGTATGTAATTGGACAGTTATTAAAATCATACATGTACATATCAAAGACTGAACACATGCATCTATTTTGTATGTCAAAATCTTATTATTTTTCATCAATACCGAGACATCGTTTGAAACGAAGATAAAAAGTTAGAAGTTTCTCATATTATGCTACATGAAAATTTGAATCCATATTTGGACTTTAACTGTTTCA
The DNA here is from genome assembly GCA_003671525.1 of Saccostrea glomerata. Classification (NCBI taxonomy): domain Eukaryota; kingdom Metazoa; phylum Mollusca; class Bivalvia; order Ostreida; family Ostreidae; genus Saccostrea; species Saccostrea glomerata. The sequence continues at coordinate 75,817 of PRKT01000770.1, forward strand.
AAAACACCATTTAACAAAAAAAAAATGAATTAATAAAACATATACTTTGTAAGTATTGCATGATATTTTGACTATTTATAGCCTTGGGGTTTGGGAAAAATAAGTTTTATTTTAGGTTTTAGTATATTTTCATGCAAACCTTGATTTCTCCTTGTTCCAATGGACATAATTGAAATAATTTTTGAAACTGCATTACTTAGAATTTTTGGATATTCCAAGAATTTTTTCTGCTTCATTTCTTCTTTATACAAACCTTATCCAAGCTTAATTAAATACCTCACAGTTTACCTTTATTTTCTTTTCTCATTTCAATCTCACCTGTACATCGAGTTCCAGAATATCACACTCCACTCCAGTCAGGGTTCCCAGGTTTAGAGTAATTCTCCCGAATCTCCGTGAACAAACTCTTTAAGGTAGCTAATGTCCAGTTCAGGTACATATATATTCAACACATCTGCATTAAGTTTTCAATTGATAAACTCATACAGCACGCTTAATACACATGTGTACATTAAAACTTGATTCTATATAGAAATGTCCTATGTTCCTGATACCCTACGATATTTGCATTCCTTTTGATTTGAGGACTCTAGAAATAGCCAAATTCCTCAATTCATTCTTTAAATATAAGACTAAACAAGGATACGTTCCAGCCTGTGTTGAGAGACTCAAGGTGAAATGAAGGTCATCTATTTTCTCTACTGACATACTGTACACAATTCTCTCCCTTGTCGCCAGAGGGCGCCGGTGTAGGACTCGAATCGGAGTCTTTTGATAAATGACAAGATCCTGAAAGTAGAATGAAAATTTAAGTAAATTACATTATCATATGACATTTATTCAATAACTATTCAAACTCATATTACATCTTTTAATTCCCATTATTTCATTTAGCAAAAAAAAAATTAATATTAAAAAAAATAAACATAATAGAAACCATTAAACTGGTATGAAAATGTGCAGATATACCTAAGGACAACCGGGTGAGTGAGTGTGATATCATAGATCAATGTTTATCGCAAATCTTGCTTGAAAGTATTCACTTCGAGAGAAATACCGATGCGTTGAGTGACGACACTGATGAATTTGATTCAAATACAATTGCTAAATCCAACAAAGAATCTGATTGGTGCTTTTTTATAGACCCGCCCTTTCTCATGGAATCTCTCCAAGATAGAACAGCTGTAGAAAACGGGCAAACAAGTGATAGGCCAGTACTTACTGAGCGAAGTATTTGGTGGACCTATGCAATACCTTAATATTAAATTATTGTGAGTGTGGGTAACCTGTATAATGATCTTCAAATTAAATCTGTTCCAGGACTGGCTGAAATTGACTTAAAATGATACACGTCACCTAGGGCATATTTTTGCGATTGAAAAACACGGCCGTTTTCTCCGATTTTTCTTCAGTACATCAATAAAATTAAACGTACTCAGATTTCGGTAAATATAAGTGATATTAATTATTTTATAGTGAACAAATGAATGAAATTCGCCATTACAGTAAAAAGTGCACTGCACATGGATTTCGATTTTTTATATGATCGCATGTTTTAACATTACCATTACTACCATTGAAATAGGTATGCACTGCAGTAGCACACACACATTTGAAACACGTTATTTTTGACAGTCGTGATACCAAAACAGTAAACTTTTGAATAAATCCGATGTTTTATCACATATGAATTTATATGTTTTCAACAGGTGCTCCGGTATTAGCTGGGTATATTTTCTATGCAAGTACGCGTTTTAAATTTGCAACACCAAAAATGGAAAATGCCGTGAATAGAAAATCGGCAAAATTACAATCATGTAGAATAAAATGAAAATAGGGTGTGTCATCAAACGATATACATGTATCGTCTGCGAAAGGAATATATCACATGCTTAAAAGTGATTTTATAGTTTGTTCGTTTGGGGTTTTTGCTCAAAAAGTCACTATCAGTTTTCGATGCTTTCCAACTTATATAGGCAAAGGATACCGCACGAGAGTGGACGGGTCTTAATCAAACAATTAAAACGCTTGTTTTATAGAAGGAAACCCGTGATTCAAAATGTTCAATTGTCAAATCCAACAGTGTCAATACTAGTACTCAAGACAACGCTATTTCGGTTGCAGTGTATTCCAAGCGAGATTTGCGATAACAGATGAATTAACTAGGCAAAAGAACGAGGGCGCTTTTGATTGGCATTCGGCAGGAATCTGGGCGTAATTGAAAAGTGAAAATTTGATCGACATGTCACATGAAATTTTAAATTTTTTTTATTTATCGGGCTCCTGTGCAATAGGAAAGGAAAATATTTTCCCGAAATTGAGCTTTGATTTACTTAAAAATAACTTGAAAATTGGTCAGATCAGACATTTGGTACAAAATGGTACATTTTCAAACATGTTTTTCTAAACTTTTTCTGTCTCTGGGTCTTCTCTCCATGATTTTGAAACGTTATTTGTGTGTATTTTGATTCAAAGAAACGAATACACATCTTTAAAAAATGGAAAGAAGACCCAGAGACCACGAAAAATACACTTTTTCCAAATGTGTGAATGTGGTGCTTCTTTGTCCTTTTTAAATCATTTGAATGCGTGTAGCAGTGATAGCTGATCAGTGATAGCTACCTGTTTAGTGCGCTCGGTGCGATAAGTTTTTGGTTCGAGCCTGGCATGGGACGTTATTTTTTTTTCATGCAAACAACCATTTATTTTGTCAGTTTCGTTTTATGTCCTGATGAATTAAAATTTTTAATTAGATAGATTTTGGTTCAGTTTGGTTCTCGAGCGAAATCAATTCCAATCTTCTATTCTATAATGTACATGTACACGTATCATGCATCTATGCATTAAATATTTTAGGTGTTTATTTTTTGTGAAACATTACTATGTTATAGTACCCCTAGGAAAAACGGGCATAGATGTTACAATACGGTCCAGGCGCGTAGCCAGGCGTACGTTTGTACGCACAAACGTCCACACCATTTCCCCCCCCCCCCCCAAAAAAAAAAGAAAGGAGAGACAGACAGAGAGAGAGACTGGCGTAATATTTTTAAGCGTACGCATCATTTTGCAAAATACTAGTAAATAATCTAAAAAATAAAAGAAAAACTTACAAACGATTTAGAATTAACGATAAAAATAAATGAAAATCAACAGAATCGGTTTTAGGGGGAAATACGATGGTTTACATGCACCTCACTGAAATCAAAAGATTTTCTCGGAAATTGGTTTACAATCGAATACTGCTATGTTTTTTCCAAGTGTTATTACATTCTTAAAGAGTTTCTCAAAATAAAACCCCATTTGGCTCCCTTAAAACAAACAAAAATTTAAGTTTATCTAATGCAAATGATTTGAATTTCTATAATATATTACTAGAAATTAACTTCCAATCGTAATGCTTTACTTCTGTAACGATATCCCCCCAAAATTTTAACCTAATATTGGATTCGAATTCATTCGACACTTCAAATATCATAGTTCAGCTTTACATATGAACATAAAAAATCTAAAATTGGTAAAATTCAGTTTAATATAAAATAAGGCCCGTTCAGGTATTGACTTATAACACTACCTTAAAACCAATAGTATATTTTACATGTTGTTATAATTGTTGCAAAAAGTTAAAGATACCACATTTGTGAATATTTATGAACATTCATTTTAAAATGTACTAGTAAACAAAGTTAATGTGCAAGAAAATGAGTTGAAAAGAATTCTTTTAGCTTTGTTGTTTACAATCTTTTAGTTAAAGGTGTATTTTTAACATTTATGTATAAGCCTGACTATCAGTTAAGGGACTCCGACCCTCAGCCAGGGAGGACAACTTTTTAATTTATAATTTAATTCAAAAAGTCTTTAAATGAAGCTTGAAAATTAAATATTTTCATGCAACAATTTTCATTATATGCCTCTCAATGTGCTTCAAGGTTCTTTGAACTTCCCAGAAAGGTCTAATTAAAAGTAGAAATTTTTAACCCGAAAAAGCATTTTTAGATACCAATGTTTATTAACATGATATGAAATTAGAAGTGATTTATGGAGCTCTGCAAAGAACCTTGAAGCACATTGAGAGGCATATAATGAAAATTGTTGCATGAAAATAACTAATTTTCAAGCTAAATTTAAAGACTTTTTGAATTAAATTATAAATTAAAGAGTTGTCCTTCCTGGCTGAGGGTGGAGTCCCTTAATTGCGTGGCTGTCTAAACCAGTCAACCACTCTAACCCACTACTGTATGTTACCAACGTATTTTGTCGAACTTCGAAAGTCTAAAATTGTTTAGTGGGTTTGTCAAACAACGCTTTTGGACAGAACCTTTATCATTTTTGAGTGTTTGTTCAGTCAACCAAATCATGGACATAATTTAAACCATAAATGTTTCGTACAAATGATTCCTGCAGATTATACGCCAAATGCACCCATCTTTATAAGACAGTTGAGTCAGGATATTTCTCTAAAACATTTTGTCAATATTTTTCTACATAACATGGAATACCAGGGAATTTCAAATAATCTGTCAATAAATTGTTTATTTTGATATTCCATACTTCTTCATTAAACTGGTTCTATATCAGCACCAGTCAATGATATATTCATGAAAACCCGGTGTAAAGACGAATAATGACCCCCATCGAATAATGACCGGGGGTCATTTTTCGACAGCGAAAAATGACCCCCGGTCATTATTCGACGTAGAAAAATGACCCTTTTGCCCGTAGAAAAAGTGTCACTTCACTAAAAATTTGCAGAACCCACGTGAAGAAAAATGACCCCCGTAGAAAAATGACCCCCTGTAGATTAAAGCTAAAATTTTTAGGGGGCAAAAAAAAAATTGGATAAAGAAGCATATGGCCAAAATGCTTACCTGAGCTTATTGGGAATAAACTGATGATATGTTGATCTAATAACATTATACAATTATAGCTATATTTTAAGGTAAATGCAATGATTCAGAATCTAAAGGAGTAAAAGATTTATCGAGCCTTAAGGGTTAGGTAAACATTGTTTTTTGATGGTAGAAATCATCGAACTGACAGAAAAAATCAGCAGTATTATATATTATTATATCCTCCGCTTGAAAAGCGGGAGGGTATATAGTGATCGGGATGTCTGTCCGTTCGTCTGTTACGCTTTGAGGTATCCATCTCTTATCAGCAAATCCTCATATATAAAAAGATGTGTTTGTGAAACAGCTATGCCCCTGTACGGTAACATAGCGAAGATTAAACTTTTCTTAAATGCAATTTAAATATATTGTTACCCAAAGTAGGGTCTTCTCACAAGAAATTCAACTGCAAAATAGGAAAGCCCTAGCACCACTTGTTCAAAAGTAATGGCTAAGGATAAGTTTTTGAAAGGTAGGTCAAACTCAAAGGTCAAAGTTGATGATTTCTTAAGAAAATGTTTAATGTAACAAGGATTACATATGTGAAGTATGAATACCCTAGCCCTTACCGTTCAAAAGTTATGGCCAAGGTAAAAAAAAAATCATAAGTACGGAAAACTCCAAGGTCAAGGTCAAAAGGTCAAGGTTTTTAGTATCCAATGAAAGGTAATGCCAAAAAACTACATATTTGAAGTATGAGAGTACTAGTATCTACCGTTTAAAAATTATGGCCAAAGTAAAAATTTGGCATTTTTGTGTAAAATGGGACAAACTCCAAGGTAAAGGTCAAAAGGT
>PRKT01000770.1:86303-122132 GCA_003671525.1 Saccostrea glomerata
CCCCCCCCCCCCCCCCACAACTTTTCATTTTTCCATTTTCCTTTTGCTTGTCAACTTTTTCAGGGCTGCCCTCCACCCACTTTCAATAACGATGCTACGTGGCTGCCTTCCTCTCATTAACCTTTTAATTTTTTTTGCAAAAAATTTGCTTTTTAGACTCTTTCAGAAATTAAACTGCCTTTGAATTTGAACAAGAAGAACATTAATATTTAAGAACATTGCATATTAATCTTACTTTGTGCTCTTGCAATTCTTTGCTCTTCTCAGAACTTTGCTGTTTTATCAAGTACATCTTATTGTAAATTTTATTTCGAGGGTTTTAAGCAATAGATTCAAGTTTCATTATCTGTTTGAATTGCAAACAAACGTGGATAACTACAATTAGTGATATTTTAAAATGATTGTTTAGATATTTTTACACGCCGTCGTTTTCACTCATTTTTCAAAACATAGGGTGACCTTTAGGTACTAAGTTTTTTTCACTGTTTCTTTAAAACTGTGTGAACTACTCCCGAAATAATGTCAAATTTGCTATGTGTCTTAAAGTCAATCATACATAATCAGTGATTATTTGTTGAAATTTGGCAGTACATTTGTTGTTATATTATTTACTTATTGGCAAGGACGGTTCCCATTTTTGATGCTCATTTTATTATGATTTTTTATCATTGAAATCCAACTGCTCATTTGTCTATAAAACAGATATTGGTTGCGATAAATTTTACATATTTCAGTGAATATTTCTTTAGGATTCTTAACGAGTTTTACAACAGCTTTAATGAAGCGTTTAATTTCACTCTAGTTTACTGATTCTTTACCATTCATTTTAAATGCAGTGTCTCGAATAGCCCTAATTCTAGCTTCTCACAATGACATTATGTGAAGAAAAGTGGTCACATAACATGCATAAGTTGTTATAAAATCATTAAAGATTCAATAATGCCAAAAAGTCAATCTTAATGTCATATGATATCTGTATTGTATGTCATACGGTACAGAACATTATTTATTGAACAGCCCTCGTACATTGCAATGAAATATTTGAAAGAATTAGATTTGATTTTATCTTAACACTTTTTTTCCAAGAAAATAATACAGTATATACTGGCCTATAAGTCATTCCACCTATAAGTCAGTTGCAGCTTATATTTAATGAATCACTGTCTAGTTAGTATAGTATGCCAGGGCATCAACAATAGTGGGAAACATGGGATAGTTTTTGCATAATGGGAATTCGCTCGTTATGCATAAATTATCCCATGTTTCCCACTATTGATGATGTCCCTGGCATACTATACTAACTAGACAGTGATTCCTTATATTTCCATTTTATTGTGAAATGAAATTGTAGGCATAGATTTAAATAACACGAGGACTCCAAATTCAATAGCCCTCAACCACTGACCTTAAACACAAAGGCTGCCGCACAAGATTTACATACATATTTAGCCTCCTTAGCGTCAGACACACAGAGACAGGTGTGCATGAGATTTGCATGCGTAGTAGGCCTCTGTAGCTCCTGACCTTAGTCAACCTGCCTGATTTACATTATGGTAGAATTATCAAGAAATCAACACCACTAACTTTCAAAGAGTTATTACACAGAAAAAAATTACAACTGGAAATATTAGAGGAATTAACCTTCTAAAATACGTACCAGTCTTTTTATAACTTGCCAATGAGTCGGAAATAGAGTTTTGGACCAAGGTTTAACTCCCAAAAATCTGAATATTAGGCGAGTATATACGGTTGGTGTTTATCTTCCTTTATTAAGGGTCAATTAACCTTTAGACGTAGCTACTGGCTGTCATTATGGATACATTGTCCTTGGAATAAAAGATGTACATTTCATTCACATCTTAAAATTCTTACTTGTCAACAATTTGTAAATCCTTTACTTTGATATCAGCTGACTTGTTGATTTCCTTAAGTAAAAAAAGCACTACAAAATTATACATCAGCTTTAATTTGTTTTCTAAATTGACTTTTTGTTGCTATAAAAAATTTTGTAAATAAATGTTCGTCTTATTTTAAAGGAACAACTTCTCCCCCCCCCCCCCCCCCCCCCCCAACGCGGCGCCGGGAACGAGAATCGAACCCGGGCCTCCCGATCACGAAGCGAACGCTCTACCACTAGGCTTTATGTTGATAGAGGACAAAGCGTCAGTTAAGGATGTGTGGAAATGGAGGAGTGGTCCTATTTTAGCAGAGACTCTAAATGCACCCTTTGAATTCAAGGTTAATTTTACAATTTTACACATCAAATGAATTAAACAGCAGCAGACACAAAGAACTCAACATTATATAAGTATACAAATTAAAATTTTGGAGAGGTCTATTTTGCAGATGTGTTGTATTTAGGGATGCACGCTGCCAGAACAGCACAGAGTGCAACTTCTGCATTACTTTAGGGATAACATTTGAGGCAAGCTTTGTAACATTTGATTACTTATGTATTTATTTTTGTAGAGCAAGTTTGACATTATTTTCAACTTTACCTAATAATGATAAATCAGACAAAGAATGTACCTTCCTGTTTAATAACAGATTGTCCATGTATCTCATATAAGTGATTGTTGTTTTTGTTCATTGTAATAACTTCTTCCTGACTCTTACACTATTCATCTGTAAAATTCCTGTAGGTCCTACCACAGTCCAGCATAATTCAGAAAAAGGAAAAACCAACAAAAGGTAAATTTTAATGTAAATGCAGGTTTTGTGTAATTGAATTATCACCAATAATGTCAGCAGGAATGTGCTGGAATGTGAACATCTTGGCCATGCTGGAAATATACGTATGTTAGTTTACTGGGGAGGAGGGGAATACATATAATATAAGAAAGTGTGCCCAGGATTATTAAGAGGATGCTGGTTGCAATAAAAAAATCTATATTTATATTAAGAATTTTAATTATGCAAATTTACGCTAGCAATCAACCTTCATAGGTTTTACAGATACCTACAGGACTAATGTAGCAAACGTTTTATCTGACATCACAGATGGATATCTCAGAAGGTTTGTGTAACTTGTTTGACTTCTAAGTTATACCCTCGCTTCAGCAGCCATGTGAAAGTTTTGGGAACAAGTCTATTCCAAGTACGAGGGTTGATCCAAAAGTAATGTCACAACTTCGATAAAATTGCTATAAATCGACGTAAAACAACACAATTACACATGATGAAAGCTTAATTAATTTCAAATCAGACCTGAAAAATTCAAAGGAATATGATGTATACTTTCCAAAATATCAGATTTTAAGCAATGTGCGTTTATGTTAGTCGCCGCACCTAAATATAACGTCATATGACGGATACGCAACGTCATTCTTTCAAGCGTTTTCCCTTTATTTCATCACAAAATATTTGTGATTCGCAAAGGCTTTCACCAATTTCACTTTCTTTATAAATTCTTGATACCATTATACACTCAATCTTTTCATAATTAAGCCCTCGGTCAAAATATTTTGAACAGTAGCAGAGTACAAACTTAAAAATTCACAAGTCACTCTATCCCTCTGTGTTTTTTGACAACGTCAGACACCATTGAATGTTTCCGTCCGATCTCCTATCTTTCGGTCTTCTTGTCCTCTGCTGATAATTCAATGACCCACCATCCGACCAAAATTGCTGAAATCATCTATTACGAAGTCTCTCATTTATATTCTTTATTCTGTGAGTCTTATTTATTAACACAACTGTCGCTAGTGATGATTCCCATATTTTGAAGCAAAAATGCATTACACTTCGTCGAGCCGTTTTTTCCCATTTCGACAATTTCGACAATCACTTTGTTCACTTCAACAGAGTAAAACAACAATATTTATGATCACAAATACCAATACCGTCATTTAATTTTCAATAAAAGACTAGAAATTGACTTGAATTGTGTCTTTTAAAAAATTAGAGATTAGGTCCTATTTTAGAATCTTTTTAATGTGTTTGTATTTTACAATCTAACAAAAAAATACACTTCAAAACTGGACGTTCAGTTGTGACGCGGCGACACCCCCTATGTTCTATATTTTAAACATCTATAAAATAGATTCAAATAAACATTATGAAATGAAAATTTCAATGTTAATTAGATTTGTATTTGTGCATCTTTTGGTATATTGTATTTGATAATATGACGCCAAATATAAAAGATATGGACACCGTGACATTACTTTTGGATCAACCCTCGTAATTATGGGCGCTTCTTAGAACAAACCTGCATGGATGATGCATCAAGGGATGTTTATTTCCAGACTTGCTTTAGATGCTAATATGATATGACTTTGATTTCATGGATGAGTCACCCGATTATTTTTTAGAGCAAGTCCATTCCCAAGTAACTTACAACCCTACATTTATGCACACTATAAATCTCGCCTGGGATACTAGATCTTACTTCTGCATAAGTAACCAGGTAAAGGTATTTATCAATCAAAAATTATGATACAGTGCCGTAAAGCTTTGAAATGTAATTTATATTATTATGCCGTCTTTGAAGAAGGGAGGGTATATTGCTTTGCTGCTGTCTGTCAGTCAATCGTTGGGTTGATCTTTCTGTTGATCCATTATCAGTTTCATTTCAGATTGAGCCATTTTAGTTAGAGTTATGCCCCTTTGACTAAAAAAATCTAGTTAATTGCAGTTTTCGTTTATTTTCTGTTTTGGGTACAATTGAGCTATTTGGTCAGAGTTTTGTTCCTTGGATAAAAAAAACTCCAATTATTTGGAACATTATTACAAACATCTCTTGTTTTGTTACATGAAGTAAATTATTCATTTATCTAACATTTATTTAACAGGAACTATAGTGTCCCTAAGAGCAATGATAACAGTGTCTGTAAATGTGACGCGATCAAGTGTGTCCATGATGCCGTCTTTTTAGCCGGTGTCGCATAATATTTGGTCCGCCTCGTATAAAGGTCCGGCCGGACCAAATACGATAACATATTTGGTCCGCCTTTTATAAGAAATGGTCCGGCCCGATGGAAACTAGGCAAGAGCCAGTACAATAAGTGTAAACTAATAGCATAAAATTAAAATACCAAATTTGACTTAAGCTTTGTAAAAAATATATATATTGCCTTCTGTATTTCCAGGATTTCTTTTGCCGAGAATTCAGCTCGATGGGGATCATCCATTTCTACAACAAAAGGCCTTCCTGCAAACAGGAAAAGAGTTTACTAAAAAATGAACAAAAACACATGACTATTATTATTAAGTTTACATTTAGAATTTCAACTTATTTAAACATGCAATATTATTTATAGAAACATGTTTTCTTTTTATGAAAATTGTCCCAATCTGCATAATGAAAAGAAAAAGGGGAAAACCCTTTCCATGCATAAGGGGCATTATTCTCGATGTGTTACAAATCCTGCACTATTTTCTTGAAGAGAACAATAGAATTGTTCACTTAATAAAATATACTGTAGAAGTACTTTTTTCCACTTGGTATTAATTTACGCTATCTACGCGGTCACAAATTTTCCGTGGAAATTTGTCCAAGCGTTTACATTTAATATAAATGTAAGCATATAGTGACAGTCTAGGATATTCGCGTAATTTTTTACACGCAGATTCAAAAGAAATTGAGATTCCGCAGAATTATGACCCTGTGGAAAAAAGTACGTCTAGATAAAGATAAAACAATGTTCAAAATATATTTGTAAAAAAAAAATATATAAAACATGTAACTAATACAAATTTTCCCCTATACTTTACCTTTTCCTAACATTCTTAATTACATCCACATCTTCTCGTCCTAATGAAGAAAAACGTTGTTCTGGAAAAATATCAAGATTAAAGTACCATTATTACAAGTACATTTAGAATTTGCTTGAGGCCTATGGTTATAAAGCTCACTAGAATCAAATCCACATTTTTTTCTGATAGAATATATCAAATCCTGATGTTAGTTTAAGGCTATGATTTTAACAATGTTGGTACACACATATTTACGTTTCCATTTTTTTTTCTATTTGATAACTATATGAAAGTATAGCGTATGAATATTTATCGTTATTTACAACTGAATATAAAATTTGCCATGTAAATGGGGAAAGTATCTCATCATATCTACCATAAGTTGGCAATCTATGGAAATAAATATGGTGGCTTGTGTATTTTATTATCTATTCAACATTAAAAAAAATATTTTTACATTTTTACTTCATATATAACTTCTTCTTAAAAAATTAATATTGAGAAACACTGTGTAGTTTGTTGAGTGCACATTGTGTGTATCTAAAAGTTGGAAAATGTTCATAAGTTCGTTTATATGATTCCAACAAGACTCTCATAGAACAATGATTTGACAATGCTTGGCTACTTTACAATGTGTGACTTAACACTTGAAAACAAAACTATAGGTACCAGAGGTGTGTGTTTTCTATATTCTATTTTGCATATGTTTTCCATTTTCTACTTTCTAAATTCAAATTGTCCACCAGAAATGAATAATGAGGCTGTATTATTAAATTGCAACCAGGAAAGAAAAAATGCACATGTACATATATTAAACTTAAAAGGGTACATAATCTAAGAGTGATTCATGAAATTTAAATTCCAAGGACAGATGAACCAGGAAGTATAAAAACTTCACAACAGGTAAATAGCACAGGTATGTTGATCACGTGATCTCTGTCTCTCTGACTAAGTAGAGACGATCAGTAGTTTATTAACTGAGGACGCCATAACTGTCTAAAATCAGGTAATATTTATGAATTTAACAACAGATAAACTGATGCATAGTACATTAGAAATATACTTCAAATCAGCAGAATTTCTCAAGAAAAAGGAGGGGTTTACATTTTGTACTTTCTTTTTGAATTCACAGTGTATTTTTGAAAATGATGAAAACATCAGTCTATTTTGTATAGTTGTTGGCCTATAATCATTACTTATAGGCTATTCACAGAAGCTGAACTCTTTTAAAGAAGTTATTCAATGACCTAGTCACTTTTTGTTTTCTTTTGTTATTATTAATGAAGTAATTTACTAAATATAGAATAGACTCTCTACTCACAGTTACAGGTACTGTAGTCTGTTCTGAGAGAAACATATATCATTAAACATTTTCAATCTGCTGATTTAGCCAGATTGTATAATTATACAGCTTGAAACAAACAAGTATGACATAATTCTTCAGAGTCTTTGGACATAAACAGTGTAAATTTCGGCATTACCAGTACATGATTCTGAACATGTACTACATTTTGATTATTAGCTGGTTAATGACTGCAAGCAATGGAAAATGACAAATACCTCATAATGATGAATGTGACAGTCAATTTATATAGCATGTATAGTGCATGTACATTAAATTTTTGCAAACTTTGCAATTGCCACCATGTTAATTCATATACTTGTTGAAATCCAAAAAAAGTTTGAGGAGAAAAATGATCTCTGGAATGAATCTATTTTGAAGATATTGACGTTTTTTGAGACTTACCCGTAATACAGAAAGTGATGACTTCAGTACTGATGGACAGACTATATATTTAATTCATCAATTAATTGCTTGATTGGCTTAAATTACTAAGGCTGTCTTTTTTTTCAACTACTAGGCTTAGTTTTATCATGGACCCCAGTACCAGTGCCCAGGACGTGATGCGATCTGACCTGTGTGAGGCCACTGTGGTAAAGATGCACTGTGATACATGTCTTGTCAACCTGTGTACAGCTTGTGTAGGAATACACTTCTCTGCCTTCTCTGCTGATCTCTCAAAACCTCACACCATTGTTGATTTCAAGGACAGAAAATCCACTCCTTTATACCCTGGATGTAAATTTCATAGCAAACAACAATGTACAATGTACTGTAATCAATGTGTTATTCCTGTTTGTCCTAAGTGCATTGCATCTGATCAACATTTAGGTCATAAGGTATCTGAAATCTTGCAAGTTGTGAATGAGAAAAAAGAAAATATTATCAAAGAACAAATTGAACTAAATGAAATAATTTATCCCACCTACCAGGACATTGCCTCTGATGTACAAAACAGAATGGGTCAGTTAGAAAAAGAATACGGAGATATCTCAACAGCCATAACAAAACATGGAGAGGACTGGCACAGAGAAATTGACAAACTTGTCCAGAAACTTAAAGCTGAAGTTGATGAGATGAAAAACACACAACTACAAACTCTACAGAAACAACTTGAAGAAATCAACAAGACAATGTCTGGCTTCAAAGATGAAATCGATTCAATTGATCTTGCTGAGGATTCTAATAACATTTCAAAACTGTTAAGTATTACAACCAATGTAGATAGATATAGAATTCTTCCACAAAAAATTCTACTTTCTTTGTCTAAATTCAACCCAGGCAAAATTAATGGAGCAGAACTTAGAAAATTGTTTGGCACCTTATCACCAAGTTCTCATACTTCAGATAAACATAGCTACAGCATGAGGACAGCACAGAAATCTCCAGAAGCTGGATCCTTTCCTCCAGTCAAACAACTCTTTGATCAACCAGAGATTGTCACCACCATGGACACTCTGTATAATAATTACCTTTATAATGTGGCCTGTCTGAGTGATGAAGAAATCTGGACAAGTGGAATAGATATAACCTTGAAACTCTACAGCATCAATCAGGGATCACTACTCAAGTCAATTACAACCAAGTCAGGGAAGATACCATCTGACATAGCAGTGACAAAAAGTGGAGATCTAGTTTATACTGATAAAAGTGATAGAACTGTGAACATTGTAAAGAATGAGAAGATAGAGGAGGTGATCAGACTACAGAAATGGATACCTCGCAGTGTCTGTAGTACCTCCTCTGGTGACCTACTGGTTATCATGGACAGTGATGATAAAAAACAAACAAAAGTTGTCCGTTACTCTTGCTCCACAGAGAAACAAACCATTCAGTTTGATGATCAAGGTAAACTACTTTATTCATCACCAATAACAATACATGCATTTGATACATTCTGGTACGTAACTGAGAATAGGAACCTGGATATCTGTGTGTCTGACAGATGCGCTAAAGCGGTAGTTGTGGTCAATCAGGCCGGGAAACTGAGATTCAGATACACTGGACATATTCCTGCTCCAAAGAACGAACCATTCAGTCCACGACGAATCACCACAGACAGTCAGAGTCACATCCTTACAGCTGATCTTGACAATGACTGTGTCCACATCATAGACCAGGATGGACATTTCCTCCGTTACATAGAATGTGGACTGAGTAAACCCCGGGGACTGTGTATAGATACAAATGACAATCTCTTTGTTGCTCAATTAGGAAACAAAGTAAAGAAAATCAAATATCTCCAGTGAAATGCTACTCCTGCTAAATAAAAGTCAAATACTAGTAGGTGCATCTAAAATTCTTCGTAACCGCATTATACTGTATTATTATTGTAGTACACAATACTTGTATTATAATACCATTAATGTTACATCTAAAGTTTTAAGAGTCTCAGGAATTTATTAATCTTTACATTCAACTTAAGTTAATTGAGCTGACAGGGGTTTACTGAGTAATTTTTTACAATTTATAGTTTACATGCCAAGTTTAAGAAAAATCTTCCATCTGGGTATTTTTAGAGAATTTCTTTAAAGTATTGCCAGATGATATTTTTCTTCATGTCAGAACCATATTTTATTGTTTTTACATTTATTAAAATATTTAAAGAAAATTCTTGTAACTCTGACTGGACTAAAAACTTAACAAGATGTTTTTCTTATTAACTTCATGATGAGGACATGGAAATATACTGTAAAATCACATATTTTCGTGGGGTCAAATTTTTGTGGTTTGAGTAAAAACTCCTGTTTCGTAGGGATTTGTATTCGTGGATGAAGAATGTCGAGTTTTATGTGTGTAACATTTTCAATTTCATGGTGGACTTCGTGGGTCTCCTCATACCTCGAAAAGCACAAAAATTAATCCCCTTTGAAAATTTGTGATTTCACAGTATGTATTCTGTATTTTACCTGTAAACCAAAATTTCTGCTTCAGTGGTCCACAGATTTCTTCCTCCACAGATGAATGACTTTTCCTGCCGCCGTCCAGAATCCATTGAGTACTTATTGTATCTACCTAAGGAGGAATTAAGGTCTTCAATCCCTAATAGGAACACATTCAATGAAAATGAAAACATAACAGATATGTAGGCATTAAATACTCAGTTTATTTAGACATACTTCCCATTTATTACTATAAGTATGTTTAGTGGGATGTGTCCTAATTCATGACCTTGAATTTTGGTAAGAGTTATCTCCCCTTTTTTAATTAATAAAAAAAAATAAATTAAAAAAATTTTAGCTGGTAAAAAAATTGTTTTCAATTATCATTCTATTTTTAATGTTTCAATGCATCTTTCCACCGCAGGATTTATTGATATTTAAATTAATTGAATTTTTTATTTTGAAAATACACTTTTCCCCATAGACTTCAATGCAATCTTTGTTAATTAACTACTGTTTAATTAATGAAATTTTTGAAAATTTCTCGTGTTGAATCTTTTTCCACTATAAAATGCTTTAATATAATATCAGAGTATTGTGTACTTGACGGACATTTAAGGGTAGAGAATTTGGTCCCATTAGGGATTGAAATCCTTAAAAATAAAGATATGAATTCCTATATTTCAGTTTTGTCTATTCACTATTATACAATTATGGACTTCAGTGTAGGTCGATATGTGGTTATAAGGACTCATGGCAATTGATTTTGACCGAAGACACAGAAAGTGATAGCGACCGAGCCTGCGAGGTCGCTATCATTTTCTGTGTCTGAGGTCAATATCAATTGCCATGAGTCCTTATAACCACATATTGACCGTTCACTGAAGTCTATAATAGTTATATTATATAATCACTCAAAGTGAATGCACCAACACAGTCCTAACACAACGGACTTGGCTGTCATTACGTCACAATGGTTAAATTCACGTTTCTTTTATTATGACGTCACGTTCTACGTAACTTCAGTGCAACCGAACGGCGTGTCGTGCGATATCATTTTCCGCGGACGCGCTTTCACGTCGCTATCGCAAAAGGAGGAATGTCATGTGACGTCCTTTCAGCCAATGAAAACTACGAAAATAATCCTCTTATATAATATAGATATTTAAGGAATCACTGTCAAGCTTGTTAGGCATGCCATAGAATTCACATTTTTTCATTCTTCTTTCTATTTATTAATATTAACTATAGATCTTTACTGTAAGCTGGTTTGATTTATAAGAATTGTCTGCCTGTGACCTTCAACTTTTCAAAATAATTTTGAAACAATGTCAAAATACTTTTATTTTACAGGTGTTTTTTCTCATTATGATACTCCAATATGTGTTTATATACAAAGTCCATATATACATGCATTTGGAATTTGGAAGAATGCTAAATATACTATAGGAAAAAAAATTCACTATAAATAAAAAACAGAGAACTGACCGGTGTCGCATAATATTTGGTCCGCCTCGTTTAAAGGTCCGGCCGGACCAAATACGATAACATATTTGGTCCGCCTGGCTTTATAAGAAAAGGTCCGCCCTCGGCCTATTATACAAATTGTATGCCTGTGTTCAATCGATATTAATTGAATCTATTTGTAACGCTCTCTTATCCGTAACTCCTCTTACACCACTGAACGAAATTTTCATAGAATCTTTATTACATATTGCCGTTGTGCACCTTCTATTACTTTTCCATCCTACACATATTTTGGGTTTCCCATTGCAAAACCTGGACACTGCCATTATATTCTTATTAGAGGCGGTTGATCATTTATATAATTCACTGCTCACAGTCTTCAAATTTGTAAGATTTTTTTTCCTTGGCACCTTTACCCATGTGTTATGAAAATTTCAGTTTCGCAGGAACAATATCAATGATGATAAAATGTGGATTTTAACACAGCATCCTTTTACGAGCTAACAGGTTTGTTATATAAATCTTCTCTGTGAATATAAATGTATTTCAATTACGCGAACATTATACATGGAGTACGTCAGAGCTTAATCTTTTTTAATATTGTAAAGAAAATATTTAATGACCAAACATAAAAATAGTGGTATATGTGAGAGTTTGTGTGCGTACGAGTTAGCTGGTATGTAAATGAGGTTTTCCTTTTATTAAAAAAAAAACTTCATTTTGTTGTTTTTATGAAATGATTTTACGAAAACATCAGTGTCCGTTTTTGGGTTTTAACATTGATAACAGAGTACTAGATTTACCGCTTTTGGCAGGTGATACTGCTGATTTAGTAATAAATACGCATGTTTCCTAAAGTCTTTAAGCACTAATGATTTCATTTATACAAAGAAAATGTTCATGAAAAGTTTGAATAAATTCTGTGCACCGGTAAAAAAAAAATGCTAAAAATCCGGGACCGTCGGGCGTCGGGACAACTAGATTTACCGCTTGCCGTTAGTATGTATATATATAGTTGTCGATCGTATCTTTTTCGGTGTATGACGCCACACAATACGATAAACTTTTGAGGTTCTTTATAATTTAGTTTTACTTTGAACGAAATCTAATATTCAAAATAAAATTACTTTATCATTATTACATTTACTTACATTTCAAATTATGAAAATTAGATCAATTCAGGAGAAAATGACATGAACTATTTGTGGCGGATGTTTATGCATGTTTTCTGTTGAAAATCATCGGAGTAAATCAGCCGACACAGTAGCCTCGCTTTCGGCTCTATATAATCAACACAAATTACTGCGCATGTTAAATACGTGATGACCATGGGAGATTGAACATAGTTCAACTCCCAAAAATTAGAATCTATTAAAATTTGTCAAAGGAAAATTTATTCAGGTTCTGCATAAAAATCCTTAGTTTACAAAAGTTAGCTCAATCCAAGACCTGTTCACTTACTCTGTAAAGAAACTCCTCCACCTTGTGCATTAGGGCTCAAGAAGGGCTTACAGTCTTTTGTGAATAAAATATTTCAAGTATATTCAATCATGCGCAAAATGTAGCTTATATCCAGCATCTGAAGAAATTTGGTGTTGTGCAATAGTTGTGATTGGGCAAGTGGAGTTCTCCAAAGTCATTTCAATAATAAAAATATTCCATCCAAATCCTCCTTGTATCAAAGTGCTAGCCAACACTGGATACAAAACTGGTTGAAATTGTATCAACGAAAGGAGTTGCAAAATGTCGACTTTATCTAAATCATTTATACCCTTGCAACATCAACTAGTTTTTCAATAATCTGCCTCAGTTTATATATTGACTGAATTCTTAACTAACTTTAGTATATTGAATCAACTGGGAGACATTTTTCACCATTTGTAGTTGATAAATGGTGCTATATTGCTACATAATTAAGGGAGTTGATAACAAAAAGATGAAAGACATAAGGTTTAGAATAAGTAGTTATTTGTCTTGTTTTTCTCTTTTTAAAATGTCAAGTTATGAAACAAGCATTTCAGAATTCATAGGATTTTTTTTTATTTTGAGCTGGAAAATCAAAATTTGAATGAACATATGTTTGCAAGCTTCATGAACACCGCAGAAATAAAACACCAAGATTGAACTGAGATACAATTTATTCAGGCTAGGATATAGAAATCTGTCAGCTTTCTTCTAAGTTTGGAGGCCAATCCAGCTCAACACTCTGTAACATATAAAAATAACAAAATATAATGACAGTTTACTTTAATATTTGAAATAAATATGTGAAAAACAACTCTCATTCAAGTCATGCTGCAATCATCCCTCACTCATTGGTATGTAATGAGACAGTTATTATAAACGTACCTTATATCAAAGACTATTTTATATGTCAAAAGCTTATTGTTTTTTATCAATACCGAGTCATTGTTTGAAACGAAAAATAAAAGTTAGAAATTTCTCATATTATTCTATATGAAAATTTGAAGTCATATTTGGATTATTCTTATCTCAAAAACACCATTTAACAAAAAAAATTGAATAAACAATACTTTGTGATTATTGCATTATTGATATTTTGACTATTCATAGCCTTGAGGTTTGGATAAAGAAGTTTTATTTTAGGTTTTGCATTTTTTTTTTCTTTCTGCAAACCTTAATTTTCCTTACTCCAATTGACATAATTGGAGTAAATTTTGAATCTGCATTACATGTACAAAGAATATAATGGATATACCAAAAAAATTTGTTTCATCTCTTCTACATACAATTCTAATCCAAGTTTAATCATATATTTCAAAGTTTACCTCTACTTTTCTATGCTACGATCAAACTCACCTGAACATCAAGTTCTAGAATATCACACTCCACCCCAGTCAAGGTTCCAAGGTTTGGAGTGGTTCTCCCGAAATCTCCGTGAACAAACTCTTTAATGTAGCTAGTGTTTAGTTAAGGTACATATATATATTCAACACACCTGCATCAAGCTTTAGAAAACCCATACTGCATGCTTAATATACATACGTGTATAAACATTTCAAACTTGATTCTATATAGAAATGTCCTTTGTTCCTGATACCCTATAATTTTTGCATTTCTTTTTTTATTAAAGGAGTCTAGAAATATCCAAATTCCTCATTTGATTTTTTATAAATACACGAATATACAAGGATACGTGCCCGCTTGTGTTGAGAGACTCAAGGTGAAATGAAGGTCATCTATTTTCTCTGCTGACATACTGTACACAATTCTCTCCCTTGTTGCCAGAGGGCGCCGGTGTAGGACTCGAATCGGAGTCTTTTGATAAATGACAAGATCCTGAAAGTAGAATACAAAGCAAATCACATTATTATATGACATTTATTCAATTGTTATTTAAACTCATATTACATTAAACTGGTTTGAAAATGTGCAGATATATCTAAGGACGACTGAGTGAGTGTGTGTGATATAGATCAATATTATATAAGAAGATTATTTTCATAGTTTTGATTGGCTGAAAGTATGTCACATGATATTCCTCCTTTTGTGATATCGATGCAAAAGTGCGTCCGTGGAAAATGATATCACACGACACGACGTTCGATTGCACTGAAGTTACATAGTACGTAACGTCATAATATAAGAAGCGTGAATTTAACCATTGGAACGTAATGACAGCCAAGGCTGTATAATTAGGACTGTATCAGTGATTTCACTTTGAGAGATTATATAATATAACTATTATGGACTTCAGTGAACGGTCAATATGTGGTTATAAGGACTCATGGCAATTAATATTGACCTCAGAGACAGAAAATGATAGCGACCTCGCAGTCTCGGTCGCTATCACTTTCTGTGTCTTTAGTCAATATCAATTGCCATGAGTCCTTATAACCACATATTGATCTACACTAAAGTCTATATTTGTATAATGTTTAACAGATGAATAAACAAGGCACAATTTAAAAAAAAAATCAAGACATTTGAGTTAGGAGATCTGATTATTCTCTAAAATATTTTGTACATAACATAAAAGACCAGGGAATTTCAAATAATCTGTCAATAATACTTTATTTGATATTTCATACTGCATTACTTAACTGGTTCTATATAAAGACCAGTCACCAAACCTGGCACCAAGGAATATAAGTCGACACAGTCAGTCATCATCTTTAAGTTTTATGTTACAAATTTTGACACAACTTTAAAGAAATCACTGATCAATACAGAGCACTACCTTGACTTTCTGAAGCTTGTTAAGTTGTTCTTCAGAGAGAGATTCTTTAGACCATGTTATGTATTTGAGTCACTGATCAATAAAACATAGTACCTTGATTTCCTGAATTTTGTTAAGTCGTTCTTCAGAGAGAGATTCTTTAGACCATGTTATGTATTTAAGTCACTGATCAATAAAACATAGTACCTTGATTTCCTGAAGTTTGTTAAGTTGTTCTTCAGGGAGAGATTCTTTAGACCATGTTATGTATTTAAGTCACTGAACAATACAACACAGTACCTTGATTTCCTGAAGTTTGTTAAGTTGTTCTTCAGAGATAGATTCTTTAGACCATGTTATGTATTTAAGTCACTGATCAATAAAACACAGTACCTTGATTTCCTGAAGTTTGTTAAGTTGTTCTTCAGGGAGAGATTCTTTAGACCATGTTATGTATTTAAGTCACTGAACAATACAACACAGTACCTTGATTTCCTGAAGCTTGTTAAGTTGTTCTTCAGGGAGAGATTCTTTAGACCAGCACAGGGCAGAATACGTCTTTGTTTTCTCTATTTCACCTTCCTTCAGTTTATCTACATCTTTTCTGTTGATGAATAGTAAACACAAATGCAGAATTTCTAACATTCCATCTTCAAGTTCATCAAAACTCTGTTTTTTTTATAACTCAAATAATCTCATTTGTTGTCTCAATGAAAACAATTTTCAAGAACGACAATATTTTAATGCAAACATTTTTTACCAAACATTGAAATGAAAAATTTTAAAGAAATTGCATTTGATTTTATCTTAACAATGTTTCAATACAATAATTGTTTTTTATATTTACCTTTAATCAAAAGGTTAATTAATCTTTAAACGTAACTAATGGCTACTATTATTCATACATTCTCTTGAAATTAGATGTATATTTCATATATATCTGACAATCCTTACTTGTCAACAATTTGTAAATCCCTGACTTTGATATCAGCTGACTTGTTGATTTCCTGAACGAAAAAAAGCACTCATAAAATTTATAGATATTGAATTATGCATTTTTAATTTGTTTTTCAAATTGACTTTTTGTGGTTATAAAAATATGATATTTTGTACAATAAATGTGTTTCTTATTTAAAACTAATTTTTTTTGTGTTTTCCCCCTCTCCCCAAAAATATGTCTAGAAACTTGCCAAGAGCCAGTACAATAAGTGTAAACTAATAGCATATATTAAAGTACCAATTTTGAATTAAGTTTTGTAAGAAATATACATGTATATATTGCCTTCTGTATTTCCAGGATATCTTTTGCCGAGAATTCTACTCGATGAGGATCATCCATTTCTACAACAAAGGGCCTTCCTACAACAGGAAAGGATGTTTTTTTTTTAATGAACAAAATCACATCACTATTATTGATAATTTTACATGGAGAGATCCAACTCAAATACACTAGCAATATATTTCATAGAAACATGTTTTCTTTTTATGGAAATTGTGTGAAGCTGCATAACGAAAAGAAAAAGGGGAAACCCTCTTCCATGTATAAGGGGCATTATTCTTGATAATCTATTAATCCTACATAATTGTCTTGAAGAGAACAAAAGAAATTTTCACTAAATCAAAAATATCTAAAGATAAAACAATGTTACAGAAATATTTGTAAAAAAAAATATATTATACCTAATACAAATTTTCCCCTATACTTTACCTTTTCCTAACATTCTAACATCCACATCTTCTCGTCCTGATGAAGAAAAACGTTGTTCTGGAAAAATATCAAAATTTAAGTACCATTATACAAATACATTCAGAATTTGCTCGATGCCTATTGGTTACAAAGCTCAGTAAAATCATATCCACAATTTTTATGATAGAAGAATATAATTATCAAAGCCTGATGTTAGTTTAAGGTCAGACTATACGTTCCTCAAATATCTGTCTTGTATATTTTAATAATGTATAAAAATATTCAAAATTTCAATGACAACCTGATTTCTAAACCAGTTTCTGATAATTTAATAACAATTGATACACTTACGGTAAAAATTGTGTTTTATGTGATTAAGTTTTTTCCCCATAAGGACTATATATTATATCTTATTAAGAAATACATGTACATATAATGTACTACCCTCTGCTATCTTGCACAAATGTCTGATAAGGTTCCTCTATTTTTTGTGAGTAAACATATTAATTTAAAAGTAGCAATACTTCAATAACAAAATCTTGAAAAAGTTATCTATTATTGAAGAACATATCATATGTCCTTGAGGCCATGATTTTAACAATTTGGGTTATTGTTAAATATATACATATTTACACTTCCAACAAATCTTTCCTTTTTGATAGCTCTTTGAAGGTATAGAATGTTGATATCTTGATATTTACACCTGAATGTAAAATTTGTCATGTTAATGGGGAAAGTACCTTATATGCACTTCCAGCTCTCGTCATATTTAATATAAGTAGGCAGACTATGGAAATAAATGTGGAATGCCTTTATATGTAATTTAATCATCTAACTATGTATATCTAACATTTCAAAAAGTATTCTATTATCTATTCAACATCTTTAAATTTTTAACATATTAATTCACATATTAATTCAATATAGGGAATCACTGAGTAGTTTGTAGTGTGTACATTATGTGTAACTAAAAGTTGGAAACTTTTCATGTTTCTTTATTAATTTATAGACTGCATAATTATCATTCCAATGAGACGCTAATAGACCAATAATTTGACAAAGCTAGGCTACTTTATAATGTGTGACTTAACACTTGAAAACAAGACTATGGGTACCAGAGGTATATGTTTTCTATATTCCAGTATAAAATTGATTGACCCCTGAAGGCCTGATGGACCTTCACAAACATCCAAAATATCCATCAGAAGTGAATGAGTATTAATTATTACTCCTTTGCAACCAAGACAGAAAAAAATGTATATTTATTAAACTTAATAGGGAACATAATCTAAGAGTGACTCAAGAAATTGAAATCCCCAGTACAGGTAAACCAGGAGTATAAACACCTGATAACAGGTATATAACACAGGTGTATGGATCATGTGATCTCTGACTACATCGAGAGGATCAGTAGATTAATGAAAGAGGCCACCATTACAGTCTAAACTCAGGTAATAATATTAACAACAGATAAACTGATGCAAAGTATATTCGGAATATATAATTTTGCCTTTAAAAAAAATAATTCAAACTAGATGCTGTCATGAGACAGTAATACCCGCACTAAGGTGTTTGCCTCTAAATGCACACTTCTATCCTTACAGCTGATGTTAACAATGACTGTGTCCACATCATAGACCAGGATGGACTGTTCCTCTGTTACATAGACTGTGGACTGAGTGAACCCTGGGGACTGTGTATAGATACAAATGACAATCTGTTTGTTGCTCAGTGGGGAAACAAACAAGTGAAAAAAATAAAAATATTTCTAGTGAAAGCTAATTACTCCTACTAAATACAAGTAAAATACTAACATGTGTGTGCATCTTAAATTTTTTTTATAACCCAATATTATTATTATTCTAATACAACGATACTTGTATTAAAATATCATCAAAGTTATATCCATGTTTTATTAAATAAACATGTATGTCTCAAGAATTTATTAATGTTTACATTTTACTGATGTTAAGAGAGCTGGGTTTTATTGTGTGAAAAGTACATAAGAGAAACTCTCATTTTATACTGTATGTAACTTACATGGACTTCAGTATATACATGCCAAGTTTAGGTAAAATCTACCATCTGGGTATTTTTAGGGAAAATCTTTCAGTACATGTATTGCTGGATGGGAATTTTCTGCATGTCAGATGCAATTTATAAGGTTTTTAAAGTATTAAAAAATTTAATTGATCAATTGTATATTGTTTAACGCCCCTATTGAGAAAATTTCAGTCGTATAGAGACCCAGTTGCCGATGGAGAACTGCAAATTTTGTCCTATACTCAGCACTCAAGGCCATTGAGCAGGGAGGGATCTTTTTTGGCCCAGCACCTACAGCGACATGAGACTTCAGTTTATATGGTCTCATCCAAAGGACCAGTTTCCATGTCCAACAATGGGATTTAAACCCAGGACTTAAGATTGTAAGGATCAACTTCTTACTTTCAAAGTCTAGAGCAGACACTCTAACCACTGTGCCATGGGGCAACTTAAAACCAGAAGTCTCTATCGAGGCTGTAGCTCTACTGGTTTGTACTTATAACAAAAAAAAGTAGCAGTTTGACATTAAAATTTGCAACAGCAATAAACAGAATAATGATCATTGATTTAGTCTCTTTTTGTGGCAAGATTGCAATAAGATTAGACTGGCATTTCCTGTCTCTATTATATCAAACAACTACAACTGTAGGAGTAGCCTTTTAAAAGAATTTTACAGACATCTGAATTTTAGTAACCATGGCAAGATCATTCATCAAAATCAAAAACAATAAAGAGAATTATGTATCTTGGTGTAGTCTACCTGTTAGCCAAGTTATATTGAAACCAGACAATAACTGTAGTAGGAGTAGCATTTTGAGAGTATTTCACAGAAATTTATATTTTTAGTAACCATGGCAACACCTTTCATCGAAATCAAAAACTGCATGTATCTTAGTGTAGTTTACCTGTGTGCCTAGATATATTGAAATCAAACCATAACTGTAGGAGGAGTAGCATTTTGAAAAATTATTTACAGACAGACAGACGGACAGCTAGATGGACGGACGGACGCATTACTATTGGATAAGCTCTGACTTCTGGTCTCTGACCAGTAGAGCTAAAAATTGAAAGGAAATTCTATTAAATTTTAGACTGAATTGTTAACTTTACAAGCTGTTTTTCTAGATAACTTCAAGATGAGGATATAGGAACATATACTGTGTCTTAGATTTTACCTGTAAACCTAAATTTATGCTTCAGTGGTCCACAGATTTCTTCCTCCACGGATGACTGACTTTTCCTGCCTCCGTCCAGAATCCACGGAGTCTGACTCAGAGTACGGCTGTACTTATTGTATCTACCTGTGGAGAAATCAAAAATAGAAATATCCTGTTTTATTTTAATAAACTAAGATATTTCAGGAATGTCTGCTGTTTTGATTTTTAAAAATTACATCACTAAAGAGCTAGGTTCACTTTATATGCACAAAATGGCCCAGAAGATATTATACATATATCAATGGCTTCGAGGGCGACTATTATACAATTATTGCTGGTTTTTGAGGTCAATACAATGATTTAGCCATCTGAGGAGTACAATATTCACCGAGCCCAAAGGGCGAGGTGAATATTGTAAAAACATCAAGTCGATATGCATTTCAGATTCTATAAATAGTAACTCAAGTCTATAATTATGCTGTTATATACGAAATCATGTGACCAAGTTAAAGTCAATCAGAGAGCTTGGAATATATGATTAAAATAATATAAAAGCGTAAACTGACTCAAACCAGATTATACTCGATAATTTGGCCAAGAATTAGAGTCATTCCTTATAATTTAATTTTAAAATTATTAAACAACTTTGGATGTAAAATTGTGTTGCTTTTTACAAGTTCAAATTTACCGCGCAATAATACAACCGTAGTAACGGAAGTGATGTGAAGCGAGGGGAGGTAATAACTGATACATAGATCTAGCAGCCATGATGTGTGTTTACACGAGCTAAGATTGACTAAGTGTTTGAAGTTAAAGTTACATTTATTAAATCTTGAATTTTCCATGGATTCCGAGGACTGGAAATGAGGGGATTGCATGGATATGATGATTAAGCTGGTCGTCAAGGGGGTGTGTCCCCATACCAAACCAGATTATACATAATGTTTTGCATTCCTTTTTGGTAATCAACCAATGAGAGGCGAGAATATAAACAAACTTAAATTATTCTGGTATAGTCACCTGAGAACTTGAGAAGCCATGTGGTATATGTTAAATGAAATTTTAAAATAAAAAAATTAAAATCATTTGAAATAATTGAAATTTACACAAATAATCCAAAAATTTCGGCATCGGGTGACATAACACTCCAGGGCTTTCCTGTCACCTCGGGGCAAATATTCTGGTATAGTTGCCCTTGAAGCTATGTGGTATATGTTATATGAAATTTTTAAAATAAAAAAATTAAAATCATTTAAAATCGTTGAAATTTACACAAATAATCCAAAAATGCTTTCTTGACGTTAAGTGTAACGCTCCGTTGTTTACTTTTGCTTCGCAACCTACGTCATAAAATCTCTAACCGGAACTAAAATGGGTAATGTAAAATAATGTAAACGTGATCGAGAGGGTGACATAACTGCTTCCATCGGGGGTGACATAACTGTTTCCGGTGTGACTCAGCATTTTTCAGGGTTTATAGCAAAACTTATTACATTTGTGATATAACAGGAAAACTTATTCAAAAATGTTATATAACAATTTATTGACTACCACTCTGTCTGATTTCATAAATCAATGTACATGTATGAAGGAAAAACAGAGAACTAACCAGCTACAAAGACAGCATCATGGACACACTTGATCTTGTCACATTTACAGACACTGCTCTCACTGCTTTTTGGGATGCTGTAATTCCTGTTAAATACATGAATAATTTAGTCAGTGTACAGTAAATTCTTGATATCTTAAGCTGATCAAATAAATCATATTTCAAATCATTAACAGCTAGCATATTATCCTGCAATGCCATAGTTCCTGTTTGATAAATGAATGATTTACTCAATATATAGTCAATCCTTGATATCTTGAACCTATGAAGAATGATAGAAATAAAATATATTAGTACATTTTAAGTCATTAACAGCATCATACTAATATTTTTGATTGATTTTTGCTAAATGAAATTATAAGTAAAAGTATATAGAAATTCAATGATAACGAACCTCACTTCAAGGAATTTCATTTACCTCACATCAAATGAATGGTCTGAATATGCATCTTTGCAAGTTTTATACAGGTAGGATTTTTAGTTAATTGAAATGGGCATGACAAGGAGCACACGGCGTGTGTGACTGGTCTGCAGAAGATGCTCACTCCTCCATGGTACCTGATCCCACCTTTGATGTTTTGAAGGTCTCTGTTTGCTCTGCTCCTATTTTGTATTGTTTTATGGACTTGGATATTGAATACTGTTCGTTATCTCCATATCCTTCATCTAACTTAGGTCAGGTCTAGTATCTGAAGTATTCTTGATGGTGAGAAAAAAATCCCTAGATGTATCATACAGGCATGTATGGCCACTATAAATAGGATTTATAGCTTACTGTATATTCCTAAATACGCGTGGAATTAACTATCGCGTGATTTCGCGAGAAGCACCACACGCGAAATAAAATTACTCGCCTTAATTATTCTGGTGCTGAAATCTAGTATGGAAAATCTCTTGATCAACCGTCCATTCGCAAATAATTATTCTCACGAATAGCCATTGAAGAGCCCATTTATGATCATAGGTACTCGCAAAAAATAAGGAATCTACAGTACTTGAGAATAGTTAGAAAAGGTCTCTCTCAGCAAACCTCATAGTGTTATTCCCTTATGTATCAAATATGCAAGTTCAGACATCAAAATCCAGTAAAACTCGGTTATAGCCAAGTCCTGGGGACCTGTAAATTTAATTTGCTATATCCATAATTCATTATATCCATATAACAAATTTGTAAAACCATATATAGCAAATTTGCAATATGCATGTTTTCCTTCCAACGGGACTCAAAATTAGTTCACTATATCCGTAAATTTGTTATATCTGAGTTTGTTATAACCGTAAAATTTTACGAAGATTAGTTAAGAACTTTGCCTGGGACCCAGAAAAACTTCGCTTTATCCATGAATTCACTATATCCGTGTTTGTACTAAATGACTTTTATTGTACTGTAGTTACTAATGAATGAACTTTCTTCAAAACATTTAATCTAGTCACTCAGTGAAAAATCTCAATGAGATCTAGGGACTCAAGAAAATCTAGAAATATACATAGATGCATCATCCATGAAAATTAGGAAAAGGTAGGGCTTGTAGTTATTTGGGAATGAACCTGCTCCAAAAACTTCACTCAATCGGAAAATGTAGGTCAGATCCAGCATCTGAAGCAAGTCTGGTAATGTCCATCCCTAGACGCATCATCAATGTAAGTTTATTCTAGGATGGGCTTATACTTATCTAGGAATGGTCTTACTCTCGAAACTTTAATGCGGATGTTTGTGTGGATGTACAACATAAGTACATCTTAACTAGGTGAGCTAAGATGCTGACCAGTGGATGGGGAGAGGGTATAGCATAAGCATATCTTGACTTTGTCGAGATGAGCTAAGAAGACATCATACGAACCTTTTGAAATATCCATCTGTGATGTCTGATAACACTTTAGCTACATTAGTCCTTGTGTAGGTGTCTCCATAATTCTATAAAATCAATGAAGGTTGAATGTAGTTAACTTCATTAAAAATAGACTGTCTTTATCACAACTAGAATCGACTAATCCGGAACACTTCTTTAAATATGTGTTTAAATATAAAAGTATATTTTGCAGGATTTGCAACATGGCTAACTTGTTCAAATTTCATTACATTAGTACTGATATTCTTGGTAATGAGAATTCAATTTCAGGAAACCAGCATTTATGTTCAAACTAACCTTTTGTTGGTTTTTCCTTTTCCTGAATAATGCTGGACTGTGATAGGACCTACAGGAATTTTAAAAATAAATCAAACTTATTGGGAAGACAGGAAGAAGAAATATCAATTAACAATCACTTATACGAGTTACATGAACAATCTGTTATTAAATACGTACAGGAAGGTACATTCTTTGTCTGACTTGTCGTAGGTAAAGTTGAGAATTATGTCAAATTTGCTCTACAAAAAAAACATAAGTATTTAAATGTTACAAAGCTTGCATCAAATGTTATCCTTAAAGTTCTGTTCTGTTCTGGCAGTGTACATCTCTAAATACAACACATTTCAGGTAAGATCTATAGATACTTCAAAATAGACCTCTCCAAAAATTTAATTTGTATACTTCATGTTGTGTTCTTTGTGTTTGCTGCTGTTTAATTCATTTGATGTGTAAAAATTGTAAAATGAACCTTGAATTCAAAAGGTGCATTTAGAGCCGCTGCTAAAATAGGACCACTCCTCCATTTCCACACATCCTTAACTGACGCTATGTCTTCTATCAATTTACACTCGTATAGAGATCTGAAAACATACACATGGGTCTTATAAATAATCCTAGCCTTGTATCACAAGCAAGGATAATGGACTGGACATGATGATGGAGAATTTGGAAAGAGGCCAGGTAAAAGGTACTCACTTAAACTTTTCATTTAGCAACAGAAGGAAAGCATGCTAAAAAAAAGAGAAATGTTTTAAAATAAAAGAAGTTGAATCAACTTTTTTTCCTGTCACATCTTACACAGGCAACTTTGTCACATACAGTTGTATGATCCACATAAGTGTAACATATGTATATTACTTTGTATGATTTAGATAATTATGTGCATTCATAAGATCTACATATGATTTGCCTCATATGATTCTCATATGATTGTATATAGATATGATTCACATATGATCCTCATACGAAAAGCAATGCATATGTGGGGAAATTACTTTAAATATGTATAGATACTATATGTAAATGTAAATACAGCTTTGAATCCTGAATAGAAGATGTATATCCATTTTTAGCTGCAGAACTGTAGCTCTCCGAAAAAATACATTGATAGACCGGAGAGCTACAGTGCCACTCATAAAAAAAACTATACATTTATTGCGCACAAAAAATTTGCGCTGTTTCTCAGTTTATTTCTCAATGTTTTTCAAACTGTCACATAAAAATATAACTAACCGTGTGTTTCTAACATATTCTTTTAATTATTCCACAACAAAAAATTCCTTATAATTGTTGTTAATAGCCCTCCTGGCCCTGAAATTGGAGATGATCAAAAATTTCATCCATTTACATTGCCATTTTTCTTTGCAAAATAATTCGGTCTAACGCGCTACGTGCAGATGTCAACTACGAGAGTACTTGATATAAAAGTAAGGAATTTTCTTTAATTTAGCATTTTTGCATTTGAGGTAAGAATTTAGAAGAATTAATCCAGAATCAAGCGCAAATTTTTGTGCGCAATAAATATACAGTTTTTTCAATGGGTGGCACTGTAGCTCTCCGGTCTATCAATATATTTTTTGCAGAGAGCTACAGTTCTGCAGCTAATTCATTTTAAAGATTTATTATCTTCAGTTACATACCTCTCTAAGAAGTGAACACACTGGTGTAGTCAGTGAACAAATGAATGTCTTGAACTGATGGTCACTGGATTTTACTGTCTCCACAATCTGTTAAAATGTGGCATGACAAAATGCACAGCCAGTTCATACATATACAACACAAAAAATTTTAAGCTAACTAAAGACTGTTTCTCACAAGTTCTGGTCACTTACTCTGTTAAGAAACTCCTCCTCAAGGTACACCTGGAGAATCCCCAGACAAGCAGGACAAGGGAGGGAGGAAAATATATCCTCCTGGCCATCTGCCAGTGATATCACTTTCTGGGTCAATTCCTAGGGGGGAACAAATCAGGTATAGTGATAAGTCTGTTGTTCCTCTATAGATTACAAAGCGTGCGGTTTTTGTCATGAACATTGGATGACTAGTTTTTTTAGGAACATGTATCTTCTTAAAATTATACCTCAAAATTCCAGAAAAATAAGGGGGGAAAAGATTCAGTATTTATAGACATGATTACCTTGCTGGAGGCTCTAAACACTGCAGTATCCCCCTCTCCTAAGAACCGGAGGACACAGCGAGGACAAAGTCCATTCTGAGTCAGGAGGAGGACAATGTCCTTAATCTCTGCTGGATCTGTACTGAAAAACTGTCAACAGAAAATCTAAATAATCACAAAAAATAATGTACTGAAAAACTGTCAACAGAGATACTAAATCATTACAAGGGATCATGTACTGAAAATCTATCAAAGGACAATTTAAATTATATAGAGAATAATTCAGATGTTGGCTCAGGCTTTATAGATGTGCATTTCTTGTGTCAGGGTCAAAGTTACATTTGGAAGTAGGTCAAACTCCAAGATCAAGGTCTAAGGGTCAAAATTGTAAGTATCCAAGGAAAGGATCACCAAAAATGCAGGTAAATTATGAAATCTCAAGCACCATCTGTTCAAAAGTTATTGCCATGGTTAATGTTTGGTGAAATTTGGCTTCTTTTTTTTAAATAGTCGTTGAAACAACAGGGCCAAGGTCGAGAGATCAAATATGAATGTACCCAAAAGAAAGGCCTTGTCACAAGAAATCCACATGAGGCCCATACCTTCAACCGGAGACATAAATATTATCTATATCCCTGCTCCAACTAATCAAAAGTAAATGGGCAAGGTTTTAGTTTTTGTGGACAAACAGAAACATCGCCTGATAGAGAGGTGCTTGTCCACACCCCTACATCCACGATATTTCTCTTATTCGTAAGACTATATCATAGGTGACACATATTTTGACATTTTAAAGAAAGATAAGTTTAATCAAAGATTTTTTCTCAACAACTTACTTTTCCACTCATGGGCGCAGCCATATTGGATGAGAACGCCCTCTAACCGGAAGTTTTGGTTTTACTAAAGATTTTCAGACGGATAGGATTTAGTAGTTTTCATGTTTTGAAGAAATCGTAAATGTCCTGACACCAGATTTCCTGTTCAATTAGCAGATATTTATCAAATGGTAAATACAAAAAGCAATGATAGATTGAAAAGGGGCTACAGAAATTTTATTATGCTGATTTTATATATTAACCATAATTTCCTCTGTCATTTTTATGCTTTTATGTCAATGTGCTGAATGTGGATGTTCATAGAATTTATTAACACTTGGTACATTATGTATCTTGTAGATTTTAAGGCTCTTTATTTAAGTAGAGAAAATCAGGATAATTCATCTGCACGAATTGAGTTATTACAATATTACAGGTGACAGTTCAAATGGTTTGACAAATGTGAGAGGGTAATGTTGTGGACTCTGTAGAACGTTAAGGGAGGTTTGACCATGTATTCCGAGTGGTCCTCCCTCCAGGATGAGATTCAGTGTGATAAAGCAAACCAGAGTGTCCTCCACAAATTCCCAGCTTCAGTTGGTACCACTGTTGCCACTTCGGTGGTGAAACACATTGTAACCAGTCTCAGCATCGCTGCCAACAACCATGAGCCCTGTCAGCTTGATTCTGACAAGGAGGTCAAATGGACCATGGAAGTAAGTAAATCAAAAAGTGGTATTCTTTGAGATGTTAAAAGAGTAAAATAGTGAAAGAATAAAGGATTGGGATATTCAAATCACTCTCACATAATTCTGTATCCATGGTTTTTGAGATTGTAAGTTCAACTGTATACCAAATGGCAAGTCTCACCTCCCTTTTTACAATGGAATCCCTCATGAACTATAAATTATGACCTACATATTAATATCAATCTGTAAATATATTGTCAGCTATTTGTTTTGTAGGTGCTGTGTTATGGCCTGAGTCTTCCGCTGACAGAGTTAGACACCATTAAGGAGTGTGTCAATGTGTACTGTATCTGGCTGTCGGCCTGTATGCCCCCCTCCCCTCACCAGGAGTCCGTCCCCCAGCCCCTCAAGGATGACCCTGACCCCTACATACAGGACATGATTCACCATCTCCTCAATCTGTTTGTACCTCGACCAGGGTCAGGTATACAAGAGAGATATTACAGATAATATAGTGAAATCTCATTATCTTGAACTTATATATATAATAAATATTTATATGCAGCTTACATCATTTGCTCTACCAGAATGATGTAGCAACAAGCACTTGCAGTATATATACAATATTTAAAAATATATATAATATATTATGCAATAGCTAGATAATTACCAAAAATAATCTTTAACATAAACATTCCTTATAAAGAATACATGTACTTTTCAAAATCATTAGAGGACTAATTTGAAAATGCCCATATCACAGTAAAAATATGGCTTTGTTAAAGATTACATCTTTTAGGTATTTACATGTATACTGTACCAGGTTCGAGTATACAAGGGAGAGATTTACAGATAATACAGTAAAATATCATTATCTCGAACTTGATGGAACCAAGAAAAAAATATATTGCAAATGTTAGTACATGTTCTTTGACAAAAGCAGAAAAATGTGTAAATCCTAATGGATTGTGATCTCTTTGTCAGATGTTGACAGTGTGAGGAAGCAAGCAGTCTTCTGTCACCGCGTTCTGAGACAAATCCAGGCCATCGCTAAGGAGTCCACCATGTTGTCTAGGGAATCATGGGAAACCTTGCTGAAGTTCCTGTTGGCAGCCAATGACAGCTTATTGTCACCACCGTTAGAAAAAGGTAAAGGGAGAATACTCTTAAATCTGTAGATAACTCCTTCTAACTAGGGACGAACAATATTTTTAATAAGCATAATGATATTTGTAGCTATGCCAATAATTAAGTGTACATGCAAAGAAACTTAAAAAAAAATTTATGAATGCATGTACTTTAGATTGTCATGATTTGGTGAATCTGGGTCTTTCCTAACTTCTAAGTAGTGTGTTGTAGATTGTAAATCTAATTATATACAGTAGTACAATTCTTGTATATTACATGTATGTTTGTTATCTGTAGTGTGTATAAAGATATGAGTAGTATTGATCCAGAAATAAAAGGAGCAAGATTATTATTATTTTTAGTAGATCGGGTTGGTACCATTAAGGATCAAATAGTATGAGACCATATAATATTTTTTTGAAATGATATGGTACCGTACCTTTTCAATGCAGCTATACATTGAATTCTAGACAAACTTTTGATAATTTCTCCTCATTTTGCCCTGAAGTTAAGATGTACTGTAGGCTTGATTTTTATTTTGACATTCATGTTTAGTCCTATAGTTTGTTTCAATATGCAGAAAGCAACACATATTACAGTGTATTTAAGATTATTAGATAGACAATTAATACATAATTATACTTTAAAATATTTTTTCCACTAACTTTTATAGTTAAATGTATGTTCAACTTTGCTGCCATTTCTATTTTAAAGTCTTTAGTTTAACTGTCGATCATGTGAATTATTCCATTCCTTCATGAGATGCTGCATTTTTAAAAGAAACCAATTCCTTTTATTCAAAACACTTTGCTCCTTTCCCCATAACAACTCTTTCAAAAATTTTATTTACAATATTGCAACATTTATTTTCTCTGTTCAATCTGTTAACTGTTAATTCACTTACAAGCTCCATTCTTTGTTTTTGCTGACACAAGAATCTTCAATTCTGCTTCATTTTTTGATGGCAGTCTTTTTTCACAGTCACGCCTGATTACAGGGCACACATTGGCTGACCTTTGAACTCTCGGCTTAATGTTAATGCATTGTTTACATTGGAGATGACTGACAAGCATGCTTATCTTTTTGTTAATGCAGACGATTCGGGATTAAGTTCATGTAAGTTTTCTGTACATTTTTTGGTGTGTATGGTGATTCATTTCAGCACACAAAACTCTCACACTTTTAGACCTTTTGGATTGGCTAGCCAATTAAAGCACTCAGTTTGGATTTAAACTAACAGCAAATAATGAATTTAAAAAGACTTAAAATTACAATGCATACCAATCAATCTCTAATATGTACGTACACGTATAATTAAATATGTCACCCATATTTAAGTGAACATAAATAAAACATGCTTTAGAAAAACTGCAATAGTTACATGTATGCATTTATTTACAGCTTACATCATTTGCTCTATCAAAAAGATTTAGCAACAAGCACTTGCAATATATTTATATGTATACTCTATATAAAATAAATTAATACACAATACAAAATGCTATAGCGCCCTAGATAATTAACCAAAAAAAATCTTAAAAATGAATGCATTCCTTTAAGTTCTGTTGAACACTTTTCAAAATCATTAGAGGTCTATTTTGAAAATAAAACTTAAAATCAATTATCTATAGTATGATAAATATTAAGATTTTAATTGTGGTTTCTAGATAGAATATATACTAGAAGAAACAGAAATTAATTAAGGGATAAATGAAAATTTGTTTCTCGTAACAACTGACTAAATCAGATACATGTAAATTTCACTTCTTGTTTTTTTACGGGTACATGTATATTTCATGTTTTGATTTTAGACTTTGCTTTTTACCGATATCTGCATTTTGTTGCTGTTATTTTCTGCTTACCTTGGGTAAAGTGCTTATAAATTATTGGTTTAAAACCAAATTTTTATCTGAATATAACAAAACGTTATGTTTAGTTGCCTCATCATATTAATTTGTATTAATTCCCTGTCAGTTATTCTAGACAGTGCTATAAGTTATGATGTTTTTATTCCGCCCTATAAGTTTATCCAGATCGTATGTTGTCTAATAAGAGAGCTGAAAATATTTTCTCTCTTGAAAGCTGATTAAACTTAGGAAAATTATTACCTTTGTTACAAATCTAATCAAGAATTCAATATTCCAAAGTGTTATGAAATCCAGTGTAGCAGATGATTGCGTTTATGTTACAAATAGACAAAGTCATATACCGGTACTTGTATGTACAGATGAAATGGAAGAGAAAAGGTCAAGTGAATGGAAAGGTTGAGTGAATAAGTCAAAAGTGTGCCTTGCTTATTTTCTGATTGTTTACAACTCTAATAATTCCTTATTTTCATAGTTTATAATCAATTCTTACAAACTTTTGTTGCAAATTAACAGACAGATTAAATTTAACACCACCAAGCTTGTAATTACATGTATCGCAGAATGTTGTGAAAAAAACTTTGAATATTTTTAGCTTGTAGCTGCAGAGTTGCTTTCATTTTTATAAGAATCATGTGCTATCTTTCATCAATATTCATTTAGTTTATCTCTGTATTCAGGAAGGCTTACTTTGCTTCTATGCAAATATAATATACAGATTTAGCGAGATTTTATTCGTTAAGGTTAATGCCAATTAATTAGAATAACTTGATCTGATAGGATGATTTACGAATCGATGTTTGTCATTTTATATGGTGCAACCCTTTTGTTTTTACCTCATCCAAATTCAGTTTAGGAGAGTTTGTTGTACAACCTTATTTGTTACCTCTGTTGTCAACTCTTTGGGTTTATGACTGGGTCAAGTTTTGAGAGCAGGACCTAATCTTGACTATTAAAATTTGCATTGATAATGCATTTGACCTATATTTTTTGGCATGACTGGTCCACTTAAAATTCTAAAGGTATAAAGTAAACCTGCATCAGTGATGCATCCAAGAATATATATACATACTCAGTATATTGTCTGCTTTCCTGTCATGTTACTAGGACATTAAATGATGAAATTATCAAATTAAAATCAATTTGTATGCAACTTAACCTTAATTTTGCTAACACTGACATTCTTTAGGGTAAGCAGTGTATTCTTTGACTGCCCTTGTTTCCCTGTAGCCTTGTGGTACCCAGTGAAATATATGATCAATTTATTGTGATTCCCTCACCAATCTGCACATTCACTGGTTTATCTTATATTTATGCTTTAATTCAAAATAATAAGAGTTTGATACATCTATAGAGAAAAGATTTGGCAAAAGTCATGCTTGTTTGAGTGACCTACTGTATACTGTAGTGTGAAAGTTTGGCCCCATTTCATTTGCCCTTCTAACAGGTGGACAAATTCAAGACCGGGCAGATTCAAAGAACACAGTCTAATTTCTGAAACAGAATTGTGAATGGGCAAATTTTTAATGGGGCCAAATTATTTGCAAGTGTGAAAGTGCAAAAATAATGTTTTCCTCAGAACCTCTTTTTGTGCACTATAATTGTAATGCCAGTTATATTTCAGTGTCGTGATTTATACACTAACATTTCATTATATTTCTTCATAACCAGATGATATCGGAGATCAGCTGTGTGAGCGAGTCCTCAGTGTCCTATTTGAGATCTGGCTCCTGGCATGTCACAAATGTTTCCCCTCCCCCTCCCTCTGGAAGACGTTCCGCGCCATGTGTATCAGCTGGAGGCACCACGAGTCCCTGGTGGTGCAGTGGCACAAGGTGAACCATGCCCTGACCTCTCACGTACTGGGCTTCACCCAGGGGCCGGAATACCCAAAACTTACTCTCAGTAAGTTTCTGAAATGTCACTGTCAATGGTGACGGTATAAATGATGCTTTAATTCGTATGTTTGGGTCATATCTTGAAATTTTGAAACAGAATATTTGTGTGTGATTTAATTTACAGCTGAACTTTAGTAGCTCAAACTCCATGAATATCAAAGTTGATTTGGAAGTCCAAAATTTTCCTGAGGATTTTACCCTCAATACTAGTACATGTATTTTGAATTTTAAGATATGTACCTCAGTTTTCAGTATCATTGAATTTAAGATAACGAAATTGACTGTCTTTATATTTTAATATATGTGTATATATGGCATGCAAAGAGGGACTTTCATTTTTGAGTTAGTGTAGATATATAACACAGGATTCTGTTCCTGATATAAAGAGACCCAACTGTATCTACTTTTTAAAAATTTGACGCCTCTCTAAAACAGCTGATGAGGAGGCTCTTCTGATACCCTCAGCCATGACCTACGATTGTATCGCTCAGTGCTGGTTCCGATTTCTCCACATCATCCAGAACCCTGTAGACATGTGTCGCCCCGAGATCATCGGTAAAACCCACAAATTTATGCAGGCTGCCATGAACAGTGACACATTGATAGATCCTACTCAGCACGAGTGTCTACAGAAACTGCCAATTATTTTCTACAAGGCCATGAAAGGCGTATCTGTGATGGTCAACGCCTTCTTAGGTTAGAAAATTTCTATACCTGTGTTCCATCAATTATACTTGTATCTGTATTAATTAAGACATGTATGGTTTTAGTTTGGTAATTAATACATTTTATTTTGCATCTTGGTTGATTTACTAAGCACATTGTATTAAGGTCTACCCTTAGTACAGTTTGAAATGTCAATTTGAAATGTACACCTGTACATGACAAGCTTTTCTCAGAAATTACCTATTTTTTCTTAGGTATTCCCCAGACCCAGAACAGGTACGAGGATCAGGTGGTGTCCACCAGTAGCAGTAAACTGAACGTCCCGTCCACACCCCCGGGTCAGAGAAAGTCCGGCCGACCCATATCTGTCTTCAGCTCATCCAACAAAGGTAGGCAGGAAATGTATCAGGTTGTGTGATTTATGGTTTACCTGATGTGCAATCCACTGCATTCAAAAGCAATTCTTCGCAATACTGTACTGGACAGCAATTACTTGTGAATAAACTTTTCATAAAGGAGTCATTTAGTAGATACATGTTCATTGTGAATAAATCAAGGTAAGCATAAATGATTGCAAGTACATAGTAGTAAACAGTAAATATATAAAGGTATAAAAAGTAACACAAGGTAGATTGACTGTTCTCTTAAATTAATGCTGTGTTTAATTTCTTTACAGGAAGCTCAAAAGCAGCCAACACCTCTGTGACTGCGCCGAAGTCCTCCACCCCGATGCTATCCAGCCTGATCTTCTACGAGCCCCGTCAGTCCCTGGCCCCCACACGGCCCAGGTGTGACAGTATTCTTCATTTGTTTGGGGCCTGGTTGTTTGACGCGGCTCTAGCCAGGGTCAAATTTCACAACTGCCACAAAATAGTGCCAGAACAAGGTACAATACACATTTCTCATTGTAGAAGGATTCTGTCTTGTTGTCTAGAATGGCTTCCATTTATTCCTACATTTATGTGGGTCATGCGCTTTAATCACCTTCTCCACTACAAACCTCATTTCAGAAGCAGGTGTTGTGATTAAACCACACAGGAAGTGACAAGGGGAGGAATGTTAATTGAAATTTAAGTTCTGTTGACATTAATAACTTTACATCAGAGTAAATGTTAACAGTTATGACGAGACCAAAAATATATTTAAAGTACTTATAATTAAGTATTTGATTATTGTATATTGTTAACAGTCATGATTTGATTTAAGGATACATATTTTACAAGTTCATATGAACCTTTCCTCA
This sequence comes from Saccostrea glomerata, assembly GCA_003671525.1. NCBI lineage: Eukaryota > Metazoa > Mollusca > Bivalvia > Ostreida > Ostreidae > Saccostrea > Saccostrea glomerata. Next base: position 120,917 of record PRKT01000770.1, read on the forward strand.
GGTTCTATCCACTCTGAGCGACGGTCCAGTTCTCTGACAGACTCGCGTAGGAATTCCGTGTCGTTAGACTTCCACTCGGACTCTATTATGGTGTGCGACAACACGTACGAGAATGGGCGTGCTGAGGCCCTGGGGACACTCTGTAGAATCTTCTGTGCACATAAAACAGGGGAGAGCATCCTGCCAGTGTACTACTCTAGATTCTATCTGGCCATGTATTATGGTCTACAGACCTCAGAAGAGGTAAGCTTATTGATATGGTAATTTTACTAAGCTTTTGAACAAATCAGTTATAGTCTCTCTTTATATTTTGTATATTTATGTGATGAACCTCTATGATTCAGATCTAAACTGATCGAGAACTATTATCAATTCTCGTTATTTTTCAAACTTGAAAGGCCAAAGAAAAAACTTTACACATTTATAATTTGGAGGTAATGATGTTAAATATACATGTACATGCATAATGAAAATGTGGTTAGGACTTCCAGCACACTTTGACATATCAATGGTATTCAAGATATCCATGTTCAAGATACCGAACTTCAACTTGATTTCAATATTGTTTTCACTGATTTGAGCATATCCATTGTATTTGAGATATCCATGTTCAAGATACGAACTTTACACTGAATTTCAATGTAGTTTTGACTGATTTTGTTATACTGTGATATTTGTTTGGTTTCAGTATATGAGTGGACAAGTGCTAGCCAGTGTTCTTTTTAATAGCTGTGATATTTTACGAGTGGACTTAGACGGAGTGCAGATATTACTCCCACACATATTAGATGCTATTCAGTTAGTGCTTAATGATCTCCCTAATAAATACAAGTAAGTTCTGTATCATACTCTAATTTCATCATCTTTTCTGAACAACTAGAAAATTTAATATTAATCTGGTTGCTCAGTGACATCTAGTTATATCAAGAGCAATTGTGATAAAAACAAACTTTCTGAATTCCATTTGATTTTAGAAGGCACTTAAGTATGTGAAAAAAACACATTTAAAGAATTCCATCTAAATTCTTTGAAATATGTTTTAGTTTGTATTCACAGAATTGTTTTTATTTCAGGTTGAATGACACCAGTAGTTCAATAGACTTTAAGAATGTAGATCTACAGAGGGCCTGTATTAACCTGCTGTTGACCACCCTCTGTCTACCCCTCCACTTCAAAGACCTTACCATCAGAGGTAAGTACTAACCCCCCCCCCCCC
>PRKT01000770.1:122198-177748 GCA_003671525.1 Saccostrea glomerata
CCCCCCATTGTCGCATCTTCTGGACCTAAATATCTAATAGTTTAACTCTCTACTTTATGTACATCTGTCCATTACATATGAGGGACCTCGTCCTAAGAGGCAACTGCCTACCACTACTTTACATCAAGAAACTAAACATTTATAGGGGAAATTGTGAAATGGCTCAACAAGTTTCAAAATGATCACAATACACCAGGGTTCTCCACAAGGGGTTTAACCATGGTGGGCCATTGGTGGCCCATTAATAATTTTGGGGACTTCAACATGTTCACAACATGATTAATAGATAACGGGTTTATAAAAGATGACAATTACGAGTACGAGCATGATAATCGTCATGCATGCGATTCAAGTTTCTGTGCGAGAAAAAAATACTTTCAAAATTTCATATTCCTCTGTATTTAAACAATTTCTCATGGTCTGATTTTAAAGTTTTAACTATATTATCTTTCTAATAAAATGTACACAAGTGTCAATCGCCGTCTTAGTTTTTTAGAGTTATTTCCAGTTTTAATGAAACGTAGTGTGGTGCTATTTTTGGCACTGGGACACGTGGAGAAGTAAACAAAGGAGTAAACTCGGTGAAAAATGCAATTTCTAGAAAAATTGAACATTAGAAAAAGGGACATTGGTCCAAATGTTCATTTGTGTGTGAACTTAAAATGAAATGCTACCCATTCATCAGATTAAGTCATATTCAAACAAAACATTTCATACAACAGGCTTCAACAATTCTTATAATTTTTAGTTTCTGAATAAAATTGTCATGGTTACTGTTTCAAAAGTTTTTCTTTAAATTCCTTCAAAAGGTAACTACAGTTTGGGGCAAATATTGGTACATTTGTGAAGTAATATAAATAATCATTTTTATTTCAGTTTAGTTATAATTTTTTTTAGCTTTTTAAAGTGTTGGTTATTTCAACATTTGGTGTTGCAGTGGTTAAGTTTAAAAATTGTGTAAAATCAATCTTTGATTAATGAGGGTTAGGAAGTCTAACACGTTTTCGGTCACATTTAGCCTTCGTGCAGCTTCCTCATGGTTAAATTTTCAAATGTGGAGAACCCTGTTAGGCTGTACACTGTATTTATATAGATAGGTTGAAGAATCCATTTTCTTTACAGATATTGTATCCAGCACAGACACTGATGTACAGCTCATTACCTTTATATCTCTGAAGAGGAAGATCTTGGACATGATTATAGGGGCGCTAAAGACTACCACAGATTCCACTAACACACAGATGTTACTGGGTATTGTAAAAATTCTGAAGATAACATGGAATGGATTTGAATTTAAATTTTAAGTTATAATGTAAATACTGAGTAGCCTGTAAGTTAATGCTGTTGACTTTTACTTGTGTTTGGTTGACAGGAGGTTTGATGTTACTGGTGGAGGACATGGCCGTTTGTGAGGCAGCAGAACAAACAACTTTTCAGCCGCACGACATCAGTGTGGACTCCGACAATCCTGGTAAATATTACTCCTCTATTTGTGTACAGAGTTTGCTGTGTGGTGTACATGTTTCTCCTGTATCTATGTTTATGTTTAGAGTTCATGTCACTTAATATATCAGTGTCCAAAGTTCATTGTGTGATATTCATGTGTAGTTAAGCTTCTATAAATTGTGATGCTTCACCTTCCAACAAAACATGTGATGAACAAAATTTACAATTAAATCTACCAGTTATGAAAGGCATGTTACATAAATCCATACACTTCAGTAATCTTGACACTTCATTTACATAAGAAAAGCATCTTGATGACAGAGGTTCAGCTGAACATGAATCAGGTAATAAAGTACTAGTAATAAAACTTTGTGTGATCTCTCTACAGTTTTCTCAGACATCAGTCAGGCCAGTCTGAAGACCTCATCCTCAGAGTCCAGTTTTAAGGAGGGATCGTACCACAGACTGGGAAACTCAGCGCATGACATAGGTACCCCGATAGCTTCTATTCTAACTGTTAAAATTAAACTAACCTTAGCTAACGCTGTATGTCTTGTGTGCACTGTTATGTACAGTATGTGTTGTCTAAGTTGGATTTTTGTAAATTGTAAATATGACATATTTTATTTGTGCATTGTAACAAAAATTTCTCTTTTGGCAGATGTTTGATGATTAGTAAGGACTGTGTATCCACTCTCTTTTTTCAGCAGATATTTAATGACGTAATTAAAATGGAGGTAGTAAGAATAGTTTTCTTTCTCTGACAGATTCAGAGTACAGTTTGTTCAGTGAAGCCGTGGCCTTGATATGTTTTGTTTTCTTTCTCTGACAGATTTGGCGTACTGTTTGTTCAGTGAAGCCGTGGCTTAATCTCTTGTGTTTTCTCTCCCTGACAGATTCAGTGTATGGTTTGTTCGGTGAAGCCGTGGCCTTGATATGTTGTGTTTTCTTTCTCTGACAGATTCAGCATACGGTTTGTTCGGTGAAGCCGTAGCCTTGATATGTCATCGTCTGATGTCCCAGTGGAAATCCGACCTAAACAGCGCCCTGGCGGCCATGGAGATCTTGTCTGGTCTGGCTAAACTGGTGATCAGCCCCCCGAATCTGATGATGTGTAAGTGTACGGTGAAGTGGATCTGTGAGTTTATTGTCCAGCAGTGTAATCGCCCTGCCCCGGCCCACTCTAAGGACCTACACAGTACGATAGTGGCTGCCTTCAGATGCCTCACACTGTGGCTGGTGGAACACAGTCGGCTGCTCTACGACAAGGAATGCCTCCATGTTGTTTTAGAAGTCGTGGAGCTGGGAATCTCTGGGTCCAAGTCACAGGTAATTATTTAAAGTCATGTCACCATAGCTAATGTTGTCTGTGTTATGTGCACTGTTATGTACAGCACACCACATGTGCCCTAAGTTGGATTTATTTGTAGACCGTTAATGTGACGTATTTGTTGTGTAAATTGTTTTAGTGTTTGATTTCTGTTAATACTTGTACCTTTAAGCATATTTTCCTTAATTCAATGCATGCAATGACAGACTTGCATTATAATATGTTGCTAAATTCTTGGATCTTGGATAATATACTGTAATGATAACTATATTCTCAATGAATTTAATCGCAAGCTGATAAAAATTTAGAGAACAAGATAAATATTGACATTTTCTTTTAGATTAATTAAAAATGCTAGCCTTGCACTTCTTTTTCTTGGCAATATAACAATGTTCAATGCTTACCAACTGACACCATTAATTTGGTACATGTATGAGGCATGTGTTTATTTCAGAAACCCGAAATTCAGACCGTGCAATTAAAAGAAACAAAATTACCCCCATCGGTTCAGGTACAGGTTGTAGTTAGATGTTTACCTTTAATACTGCGCCTTCTGGCTGAGTTCTTCGCTTAGCTTTGACATAATTTTTTGTAAAGCTGATTCATACGTATACACTTCTTCAGAGTACATCATTGGATTGCTTAAATGTTATTATCATGATGATAATAATTCACTCTTTGCACAATTCTTGCCTAATAAGTAACTAGATTCAGTTGCATGAAAAGTATAAAAATTTACCTGACAGTTAATGTAGCGCTAAATTGATATAGAAAAATAAACATGGTTTTGTTAACTGTCAGTTAAATCAAAATGCCTTTGTGTGACTCGATCCATAATTTTTGCTACATAGCATCATTGTTTGCAGTGAATCTAACAATAAATAGACTTAATGCTAAAAGCAATGCACTGCGTTCTTCATAATGAGCATATGCATTTTTGATTTATGCATCTTGTGTTAATTTTTGGCATTGTTGAATAATATTTTATCTTATACATGTATTCCTTATTAAAATTTTAAAATTTAAGTGATTTGCAAGCATTTGATCTAGTTCAATTTCCTAGATTTCCACACACAAATGAATACATTTTTTCCTGTGCATTTTTCCTGCTTTATAGAAAATTGGACGCAGCAAGTCTGTACCATCAGTGTTCCATAAAACCTTTTCTGTGCGATACACCAAGCAAACAAGCTTAGAGGTGGTAACTGTAGCTAGAGCTCTTCATTAAACTTTCTCTGTGTGATACACCAAGCAAGCCTGTGTTAACTGTAAATAGAGCTCTTCATAAAACCTATGTGCAATGCACCAAGCAAACAAGCTAAGAGATGGCAAACTTTAGCTTGACCTCTTCATAGTCTACACTACACCCTGTAGTCAGGACTTATATGTGTGGGAGGGGGGGGGGTCCTTATTTTACCTGTCACACCTATTGAATTTTGTAAGGGAACAGAAAATTATTGTGGGTATCAGCATTGTTGAAATTGAGTTTATATTGTCTTGAATGATAGTGCCTATGATTCTGTTAAATAAAATTTTATTCATATTTTATTTTGATTTATATGAATTGATAATTAAGATAATTATTGCTTTTAGTAATTTATCATATGCAAGAATTCATTGATTCATAGACAATAGTAGCATAATCTCAGATAATCATTATTTCTGACAATGACCTTGAGGGATTCATTAGATAGTCTCTTGATAAGTGATATATTCAAGTTACAATGTATTACTAAATTTTCTGCATAAAATAGTTCACTGAATTTAGAAATTTTGAAAAAAAAAATCATATAAATACATCAAACATACACAGAACATTGACCCCCATCCCCACCCCTTTCTGGAAAATATCCATGTTTTAGGTTGATATAAAGTAGGCATGTGAAACCTTGAACACCCTTAGCATGTGCATGACACTGAAGGCTAGTCAACCTGTACAAGGAATGGAATAGAAGGAAGTGATTGCTGATCTGTATGAAATAGAAGATATTTTTTAATATAGAATTATATATTGATTAGTGAGGTACATCTTGTGTGAAGTAATGCCTGTTAAGCTAGATCAGCTCTGCATCATGTAGAATAAGTCTTGTAGCATGGTCTGACATTTATCAGAAGGTAGTCTTTACTTGATACAAGCAGTCATCTATAAATTAATTTAATATTGTATGTGATCTTTAAAAAGTGAGCTTCATAATTTTAATTAGTTCATAAATACCGCTAAGAAATCATTTACAAAATTAATATAATATACAGTACGGACATGTGTAGCTTTAATTCATGATAATGCCAACAACTCTATATCCATTTATTGTGCTAGATTTGAAATACCAAAAATTGTGTACACATACAGTATGTTACTAGGATATTTTTTTGTCTAATTTTCTAGGTAAGAATAAGTCACAAAAAAATGAATTTGAAATGTTAAGTTTTTTACATAGCCAGTATAAAAAATTATTAGTACATGTACAACATTAACAGTACAACTTAAGCTTAACAATCAGAAGTAAATTTTAGGGTGGAATTAATAGAAAAGAAGTTGTTTCAAAATGCATTCATGATAATAGCAACTTGTGATTAGGTAAACAGTTAAAATTGGGAATACTTAAATAGTTTTCATAATTTCATAATATTTTATGGATTAGGTAAAGAAGTTTTGAACAAATATTTTGAATGTTATTTTCTATGTTTTTTTTGGATGTCATGTTTGACATTTCCGTAAAGAAGATTTTAAAAGTGTGAACCTGATACACTTCCAGTGTCTGAAAGAAACTTATTAATCTGTAATATACATAACATATACATGTAATAAATAAGAAAATAATACATATATTTTTGATATTTACGAATTTGTGTGCTTTTAATGGTACCAGTATTACATATAACATTTAATTTTCTGTTTTTCTAGATTTTTTTTAAAAAACCTTTTAGATTTTTAAGAATATACCTGAAACCTCATTTGTAAATAATAATAGATGGATGATCCTTTTTCTCTACCTGAAACAATATTGACGTGTGTTTCAGAATCGAGCGAGTGATCCGCCAAAATTTAAACAAGACAAGCAGAGACAGCCAGCATCCAAACGGGTCCAAGAGGCTGCCGAGGGGTTGCTGACATGCATCATACAACATGTGGTCAGTCTTCACCTCAAAATAGTTTTTTTTTTTAGATGTTCCTTCAAATTTCAATGAAGTTCTTTCTTGTTTTATTTGTTCTTTGAATGATGTAAACTTTTAAAATACTTTGTTTTAAATCATTTATAGGGTGCTTTTCCCCCTCCCTGTGGCCCCGAGTCCTTGTTTTCGCTGCTGGATGAGAAATCTCTGTTGAAGTACGCCAAAGGAAACAGTAGTCTCCCAGAGCACGGGTCACCGTTCAGATATTACGTCCTAGAAAACTCCATCATTGTAGGGCTGCTGGAACAACCTCTAGGAAATATAGAGGGTAACAGTTTAATACCAGTATAACCGATATATATTGAAGTTCATTAGGAAATCTTGCATCTGCTTTGTTATTTGGTCAACTATCACTATTTTTGCTTTTTTTGCATATTCTAAGTGATGTTTTTAATAAAACTTTTTCAGACCCCTTACCCACAGTGACTGCACTGATTAGGGGACCCTTTGGTCGCCATGCCTGGGTCATGCAGCTCAGACACTCCCCCAGGGTCAAGAGAGTAAGTTTTAATGAACAACATTTATCACAGATGTGAATTCATCTTACACAAGCTCTGTTTCATTTTGTTGAACCTTTTTTTTATCGTCATTTATTAGGGATCGTCTAAGTCCCATTTGCTTGACCCGGGACGACCTCTTCCTGTGGAGAATGTTGGAACCCGTCACAATGTCAAACCTCGTCATTTCCCAGAATCTGTGGACTTGGTGACCCTAACCAAAGCGTAAGAAGTCTTCTGATGATGAAGATAAAATTCAATCTCTGTCAATAGTCCTGATCCGTGTCACTCAAACACACATATTTCTGTTATCTCCTCAAACTTAGCATCACAAGTAGTTTTGTAAACATTATGTCCAACCAGGCCAAACTATGGATTTGATGTGTTGACAAAATATTCATATTCTTTAACATTTATGGAATACATAATTCTATTAAAAAAAGATTAATAGATTTTGATTGAAAATTTGCATTGAAATACTTGGAAATTATGATGTTTTGGTTCAATCTTAATTCTAATGTTTAGGAGTAATCAATTTAGGACTATCCTATTTCATTCATAGTTGTAATTGTTTTTGAACAACAACAAAATCCATTTTTGAAAAAGATACCACAAATTCTTGATGTGTGATGTTAACTATTAAAAGAGGAAGTTCTTTTGTGTAAATTAAGTTAATTTTGTAGTGACAAGAGCATTCCTAGTCTGGAGTCCCTGGTGACGGACGAGAAACGGCCAGAGCTCAACAAACTTAAGTCCTTTATGGAGAAGCAGGCTCAGTATGAAGCTCAGATCAGTCAGAAAAAACAACAGGAGATGCAGAAAATGTCATTCCCTAACCGAGACACGGAATGTAAACCTCCAAAGTAAGTCTTAATCTAGACACAGAATGTAAACCTCCAAAGTAAGTCTTAACCTAGACACAGTATGTAAACCTCCAAAGTAAGTCTTAACCTAGACACAGAGTGTAAACCTCCAAAGTAAGTCTTAACCATTTTCGCGAGCACACTGTCTCGCGTAATTACGCGAAAATAAAGTTATCGCGAATAAAAAGTGATTTACAGTATTTTGAATTTAATTGTGTGTTGTTTATTGTAGGAGCAGAGTAACACCAGCCTTCCTCCATCTTTGGTTACCTTGGATACCACAAACCCCGGCCTGGCTAATGACCTTGAGATGCTGGATACAATCGTGGCGCGTGACAATGATACGGTTCATGTGTTTTATGTCAAGTCAGGCCAGCGAGTGGCTCGAGACATTTTACGCAATGTGGTATGTTTGTCACAGTTTGTCATTATTCTGTAGTATGTTCATTAAAAGTAAAAGTGAAGTCTGGAAAGCAATCATTCTAGATTTAAAAATTGGGTCAGATTAAAACTTGACCAATGTAACTTGCTGTGTACCCTTACTTGTAGGGATCACAACACACTATACAGATCCAGTTCCTGGAGTTCCTCCACTCTCTGGGCTGGCCTGTGGATGTCAAGAAGCATGCCGGGTGGACCGGTCACATCAGTACCAGCTGGAAAATCTCACAACCAGAAGATATTCAGGGTAAGTGTAAATATTTATCCGGAGTCACAGCTTATGTTCTTAAAAATAATTGAAATGTAAAAACAGAGAGTCTTTCAATGAAAGTTATTCAAAGATTATGGAAATAGGGTACAGGTCTGTCAAATTTTCATTTGATCATTTTTTATCCAAGTCAGATGAAATTTCATCTAAACAGAATCTAGCTGTTTCTATAATTTAAAAAGAGTAAACTTACATATATAGATTTTCTATGAAAGCTAATGTTCCATGATATTTTCTTCATACACACAAAATATGGACTTTATTGGAAAGAATAAATCCTGTTTTAAAGTGAGTAATAATGTAAATTTCAACAAAGGATTCTTGTTGTAGACAAAGCCCCTCCCGTGGGTACTGGTGGCAGTATCTATGACGGACAGCAGCAGGTCCTGTACTGGGCCGACGTGTCCTCAGAAGTAGCTTTTGTTGTTCCCTCCCTCGACACATTCAACAGGCTGCAGAATGATGGAGGTACTCAAATTTCAATTCAGAATTACTGTAAATCACTTTTTATTTGCAAAAACTTTATTTTCGCGTAATTTCGCGAGACTGTGTGCTCGCGAAAATTAAATTCTCGCATATAATAGTATTCCTTAAGATTATATAGAGCAATAACCACAATTCGTGAAAATTTTGTCTCGCTAATCAAGAGTCAATGACTATCTCACTAAGTGTCCAGAAAATTTAGTGATCTATAGTAATGTTTTAATGGATATGGGAAAGGAATTGAAAAAATAATTATTTCAAATTTTGGGTGTTAGATGATGTCATATTATTTTTGTTTTAAAAAACATTTATACCCCTACCTTAATCAATGTTATACCATGATAATACTGTATACAGGGAAATATTCGCCCCCGTTTTATATTTGTCCCTTTCACCCTAGCTTCATTTGAGCAAATTTAAAATGGGCCAAATTCAAAGAACACAGTATAATTTCTTTAACAAAATATGACTGGGAAAATTTAAAGGGGCAATATTGTTTGCAAGTGTGAAAGGGAGAAAATAACATGAAGCAAAAATAACCATGTATACAGTATCACAAACATTTGAAATTCATTTACATGTTTATAATTTAAGACAAGTCACCTCAGATCACCCTCAATATAAATGGAGATGTAACCAAGCCCACTACTCTGTCCCTAGAGAGGCAGCTTGTGGAGCCCCGAAGTAAAGGAACCGACAGTCCCAACTCCCCCCACGACGCCCCTACCTTCCGCGCACGTAGATTCGGACGATCCTCAACAGTCACAATCGGACCCGATACGAAAATCTTTGTTGTTTGGCTGGAAAACTTTGAGGACCATGAAAATTTCCCAACAGGTTTGATATGCATTTTTAAACTTTCCAAACTTAATACATGTTCATTCTTTGTTCATTTAACAATAAATAAGGAAAGGAAGTTGACTGACACAGAGTTAGTTAAGGAGAGATGTTTTCTGTGATACAGGAGATTTGCTGCCTATGACCAGCACTGGTCTGGAGCAGTACTCAGCCACCAGTAGTTCTTCTATGAGACAAGACAAGGACATCTTTATTATCTTCATCCACGCTCTACAAAACGGACTGTTCCGCATCCATATGGAGGGAAACACTGGAAGGCAAGTCATGATTTATTAAAATGGAATTACCCCCCCCCCCCCCCAAAAGTAGACGGAACCAGATTTTGTTGATATTTTACATGCAAGAAAACATCTGTTAAATTAAAAACATTGTTTTTGTTGACAGAATCTCCATGGCGATCCCTCTAGTGGACGGTATGGTGGTCAGTAGGAGAACATTAGGATCCATGGTGAGGCAGACAGCCATCAACATTGGGCGCCGAAAACGACTGGAGAGTGACTCGTAAGTCCTTGTAGATTCTGATCTAGCATGGTGTATAAGTAAGCTTAGAAAGGCCAGAATATTTTTTTCAAATTTATTTTTTGATCTATTTTGTGAGGATACTGCATCACCCACTTCTTTGATATATTTCTTTGATTTCACATGACAGGTTAGTATATCCATGGCTCTTTAGCTTAGGTCCACCCCTTACAGGTTATTGCTCTATAGCTGGTTGTTCTTCTAACATTTTGATCCACCCCTGACAGATTATTGCTCTATAGTGGGTTGTTTTTCTAACTCTTTGATCCTCCCCTGACAGGTATCAGCCTCCCCATGTTAGGAGGAAAATCAAAATCCAGGAGACAGTGGAGAAATACCACCTGAAGATGACTGAGTCTGAGTTTTACACTGCTCTGTTCCAGGATGTCCACAAGTGACAGACACCTGAGAGCAGAAAATTTACCGAGGGCCAAGCACGAGTGTGATGTCTCTTGTGATTCTTTTACTGATGTCAATATGTAGTCTGTGAATATTGTCACTTAATGACTAACATTGTCAGCATGATGATTTAAAATGTGAATGGACTAGTCAATGCAAAAGATTAAGATTTTTATTTAAATTGATATTAAAGGTGCTATTTGTGTTGCATGTGATATAATAAAAATTTACGTGGAGCACACTTTTTTAAGCATACATGTGCTGTAAATGAATTCATTTTTTTTTCTCCATACTTTGTTAATTGTGACTTTTTTTTCATTCATATTTTTATTTTAGTGCAGCAGAATACAATAATAGTGATTATAGTGATGCATTTACACTAACCTAGAGGAATAAAATCTTAAGTACCCATGTAAAGACTGGGAAAAATGTTTTCCCTCTTTTTTTTAATGCATATTTCTGCCTGATTGAATCACAATTTTTTTCTCTGCATTTTAATTTTAATTGTTTTCTATCATTCAGAAATTATTCATGAAACATGTTAGATATGAAAGAAATCAAAGTTTGGTTAAGACCTGACTTTCACCTCTGTCTTTTAGTACATCTAGTACACTTGCAAGTGCAAAATTTGTGAATAAATTTACACACATTAATAGAGATCTGTAGAAAAGGTGTAATTTATGAAAGTTTTATGTTGGAAAAAGTTGTGTATATATGCAAATATTTGAATACTTGTATTTATTTATATTCATATCATAATTTATCATTATTCAACATATGAAATTAAATTGTGCAATAATTGACAATGTAATTCTTTTATGTTGTTTTTCAATAAATGATGTATTAAAGTACATGTACCATTTTTTCTTTGATTTCCATATCTGCAAATTCATAATGTGGACTTTTAGAAATTATCTGTCAAAAAGTTACTTAAGAACCCTCTATACACTGCACACTTATAATTAAGAGTTTTGATTTTATGGTATTTTTCTGCAGTAAGAGTGATCTGCCCTTAGATCTAAATTTTAATATGTAGAAAATTTACAGTATATTACTCCATTTGCAATCAGTTTATGTATTCCTAGCATTTTAAAAGGCCAAAATAAATTAATTGAACATGTCATTTAGTACATGTATTTTCTCCAAAGATGTAAACAACTGTGATTTCTGCTCGCTGATACAATGTACCGGTGTAGCATAATATTTTGATACCGCGATATATTGAACCCGGTGTAGCATAATATTTTGATACCGCGATATATTGAACCCGGGTTCAAAATATCGCATAATATTTTGAACCCGGGTTCACTTTTTCGCTGCGATATATTGAACCCCCTTATAAAATATTGAACCCCTACATTTTTCATTTACCGGTACTGTGTTGTGTTTGAACATTTTTCCTGGGGGTACATGCCAGGTACTACATAGTGAAAATTAAATGGAAAAGCTCAATATTTACACCTTTTTTCAGAATAATTTTTTTCCTAGAATGTCTAAAAAACATTTTACACTGGTGTAGAGAGGGTCCTTAAAATAAAACTTGATATAAAATCTTGAAATAAATAGATCCTTGATTTAAATATTTCTGACATAAAGCATACAGATACATGAGTATGTCTGACTGTGTGAGGTTATTGTACAACACTGTGAAATAATAAAGAAATATGTATCTTATGAATACCGTTTCCTATGAGATGTTTGCGACCCAAAATGCATGTTTATATGTAGGACCATTTCAATTGAACTGAACCTCCTTTTACTTCTACTGGCGAATATAAGATTCTTCTAGCATATGACTATGAGAATTTTTTTTTTGATTTTCCCTTTGCCTCTGTCTATTTGTAATATGATGAGACATCACATCATAGGAATTTGAATAAAAATACTGGTACACATTAATGGCAAAAATCTCGTGATAATTAATTTTTACTTTCTTTCCACAGATCAAATATACCAAACTTTCTTGTCATTCACTATAAAATTTTCTTATGAATGAAAAAAAAAATTTGGGAACTGTTTATGATTTTATTGACATGAAGCTGTAGTTATACACGTAAAAAATGCAATTTAAAAAAAATGTAAATATTTACAAAAAAAAAAATATAATCTTAAAACAATATACATGTACTGACAACCAAACCATGTCACAATCACATGTTATGAGAGCACTATGAGGAATTATTTACAGGAATTTTTTCACATATATATAATTATATATACAACTTCTATAAAACATTTCATTATGAGCACTATGAATTAATGTGAGCACTGTACACATGTATGTACATGAATTATTTGTAGTATATTAAAATAGATGTAGGTACTTTCCAATCTTCTCTCACATCTCATTCCAACTATATATTTATATATATATGACTCCCACACACTCCCAATATCTATTTAAAGATATGGCTAATCTCCTTACTTTCAGTTTCACAATCTAAATATAAACACAGAGGGGTCAACAGGTCAAGTTTCACTTCCTGGAGCACTGAGTGGGTGGTTCTACTTCCTGGTTTGTATATTTCCACTTCCACTGTGATGGCCCAGCTCAGGCACGTCTCAGGTGTACTTGTAATCGGGTATATTTAAATCTCCATTGTCTACTGACCTATTTATAGGAATTATTCCCGCTGACTAGGTTATTTTAATTCTGCTGGGAATGCTTTCGTTGGTTGGTCTCACTCCTGCTTGGATGTTTTCCCCATCAAACACAGATTTTCACACAAAAAAGCTGACATACTGTGAGGAAAAACCAGTCACTACCCGCATTAACACATAGCAGTAAATTACACAATGCCTAACTCTGTTGACAGGGGGGGTCTCAGGACTGATTCAGTGAATGCACAGCTGCCCTCGTCTCATCCATGCCCCCTTGTTCAGTTGATACATTAATCATGGCTGCCACGTTAGGGTCAAAGTTCATATCGTTTCCAATGTTACAACCAAAGCTGTCGAAGGACATGTTTTGTTCCTGGTCACCAAGATAAGCCTGAAACATTAAGTCTACATTGTCATGTTCCATACCGGGATTCTGAGCCAGGGCCCCGGGGCCGCCGGGCAGCATGATGTTCTGGGCCGGAGTTTGGGCGGGGTTAGAGGTCTGGGGCAAGGGGACACCCCCACCTATTAGAGACTGAAGAAATGCGTTTGTGTCTTTAGAGTCCATTGTGTTCTGGTTCATTCTGCTGGAGGCCTCTTCCTGGAGTTTACGATTGGCAATGATTTGAAGCAATTTGTTTTGGACGTCGTCGGGAAGGTTCGCCAGCTGTTGTCGTACGCTGTCTGTGGGGGTAATAGTCACGCTGCCCATTGTCGTGTTGTCCAGGGTTCTGACGTTGAGGGAAGTTCCGTCCTTGGTAAGAGTTGTCGTGACGCTGGACGTTGCCGTCACTTGATGAGCTCCAGCACCCAGAATGTTCTCCATGCTGTATCCTGGCACCTCAGGAGCTACATAGAGAGAACATAATATCAAATAAAGCTAAAATTGTACAGATTTATATCAGGATCAAAAGAGCTCTATTCATGATTCTACATTATTCTAAAAGTAGACTTTTTTGAAACATGTATTCTATACTTGAAATATATTATTTTCTATATAAATTATTAGGCCTATTTAACATTCTTAAAACACCTAAAATCTGTCTGTGTATGCAGGTAGAAGTTTAAATAATTTATCATTAATCATTTACACATGTACTTTGTTAAAAGATAGAATATTACCTTCTTGTTTGATCCTGGACTTTGTGGCCTTCAGTTTGAGTCTCTGTTTAAGGTCATCTCCAGACACATTCACTGAAATAAAATACAAACACTTCTGAAATGATCTTAACTCTGCTAACCATAGAATGTCCAGTGGACTCAAAATGTAAAACAGAATTCGAAATATAAATGTGATGAGAAATAAAACTGATGTATCAATGATATGGTATTGGGTAAAACGGAGACAGAACTCACCATCAAAGCCCCAGTTCTTCAGCTGATCAGCTTTCCTCTTTCTCTTCTCCATGATTCTGTCAGGATCTGTTACAAAAATACAGGTATCTTAATTAGGATCACTGCATTAATCATTTACTTTTATATCAAGCACCATGTATAATTACTGGATAAGGTCTATATGTGGTGAAATGCAGCATAGTCTACACAGTATTGTGAAAAACGCTTTTGTATGCAGTCTGATAAATATAATGTTTTTATTTTCTTTATGCCACCATTCAATAGCGCAATAACCATGATAACCAATTTATTCAAATACAGTATGTTTGTCAATCTGTAAAAAAAAAATTAGTCTTAACTTTAATGTATGTTGGTTTTAATCCAAAACAAGCTCTGGATTCCTTGAAGTGTGTGTGTATCAAAATGCACTTCATGTAAGCAGTGAATTCAAACTAAATTGATTTTGCTTTGAAGGGAGGTAAAATTTATATACATGTACATCTTCAAAACTACATGTACGTGTGTTTATTTGTATTGTTTAACCCTAATTGTAAGTGAAGATGGATGACACACTAATCATGAATGGAGGACAATTATAAATGTACCTGGATCTTCCGGCATGTAAATGAAGGGGATGGGGTCACTGGTTTCTGGCTCATTGTTGCGTTTCAGTTGCATCTTGACTTCCTTTGGTCTCGTGATCATCGTATCTTTGTAAGGCGGAGTACGGAACACAATGGCATACTGCAAGAAAAAAAGTATATACATAATTCAAAATGAGGAAGACTTCCCAGAGATTTCAAAAGATAATATCAAAACTTGTATCTTTATAGGGTGGAGTACAAAACACACTGCCAAAAAAAAGTCAGTAATTCGAAATGAGGAAATTCAGACTTCCTGAAGAGATATCAAAACTCTGACAATTCTTTGAATACAACGACCATTTAATTAGGTCCAGGTCAAGTCATCACCCAATGACTCGGATCATGTGGCTTCAGCTCTATGTTTTAAAATCTTCGGACAAGATCACATCCTGGTTACAACTGAATTTCTGCCACCATCAGAATCTCTCACACCAAAATTTATAGAAGTATTCACTTCACTGACAGACTGGTTCTGAGTCTGATTTTTTTAGTTTTGGACCTAGGAGGTTTTTAGTACCTGTCTGTGGATGTCGTTTGTGCTGAAGTCAGCAAAATCTTCCCAGAGGCATTCACCGAACTCTGTCTCCTCGTAAAATCTCACAACAATGTCATCTGAAACAGGGAAATATTTTCCATGTAGTTTTATATTTCATCAGTTCGATTGAAATAATAAAAATGGGAGAATTTTTTTTTGAATTCCTTGACAGATTTTGAAATAATTTTCCACATCCTTCTACTTTTGTACAAATCCATGTCTTAACTTTTTTTGATTCAAAATAAGATTAAAAAAAAGTCTCTCAATTCTCTTACCTCTGTTGATTTTTTCACAAAGCAGAAAGACTTCATCACCTCCCTTGGCTTTCCCTGATGACCGGTCCACTCGACAGATGATCAACTCGTTCAGAGATTCTACCAATAAAAAATAATCGTATCCTAAAACATTGAATCTTCAATATCATTAAAGACATAAATCTATGCAATGTAATTTTTTAAAATTTCATAATTAAAGAGGAAAAAAAATTCCTCAAAAAATTCGAATTCATAATACTGAATACAGGGTTGTTTTTGCCCTTTCACACTTGGAAACAATCTTGCCCTGTTTAGAATTCGACCAGCTACAATTCTGTTTAAGAAATCTTGCTGTGTATTTCTAATTTGCCCTGTTAAAATCCGCTCATCTGTGGGTAGGTTGAAAGGTGAAATTAGACGGAGGTGAAAATTTCCCTGTATACAGTAAATATCGTTGGTTTTACTCACTTTTATCGTGAATGCAGTGAGATACGACAGGAGGAACAATGCGGGTAATTTTTCCGCTCTCGTCGGGCAGGAAAACTTGGAAACAGAGTCGTACCACATTTAGATCTATACTGTTAACTTTGTTTAAATGCCTAAAGCCACCTGTAAACAAAAAAACATAATTCGAATAATTTCATTACTTATTAAAAAGAAAATTTAAAACATATAATGTAGAGGGCAACTGCATGGAAAGAGTGCAATTCAATAAATTGTACCAGGTGTTGGGAAAAAAAAATTTCATGCGTTAATCAATATTTGATAAATTACAACTCTCAGAGATTTTTCATACAGTCATAAATAATAAAATTTTAAGATCAAACAAAAAAAATGCTTTATAAGTTTCTTTTACATGGGTCACTATCTCATCTTGGCTTTCATTGACTTAAATTCAAAAACCCCCATGCTCACTACTCAGTTTTTGTACGGGCCAAAGTTCATCAGAGGTCAGAGTTCACTTACTCTGGAAAGGATCCACGTTGATTTCCTTTCTCTGTTTTAAGTTATTCTCCACGTCTTTTTTCTTGGCACACTGAATACCTAGGTGTGGAAAACTGCAAACCGAGAATGACACTAATTAATTAAATGTCAGGAACTTCCATGAGTAATTACTTTTATGTTAAACAAAAACAACAAAAAAACACTGTTATTTAACATTGATTGTTAGCACAAAATATGGAAAGTTGACAGAAATATATCCTTATAAATCAGAAAATTTTATTCTACCTAACATGAATATAAAAATCCAAATCATTTTGAAGATATATATTTAATTTACATTTATGAAGATGTTTAATATTGATTAAAAATTATTTATTAATTCATTCAAAAAAATGTAGGAAGCAATTATTCTGTGGTTTTTGTCAATCTTTGATTTTTTTGTTTCATGGACTTCAAACCAATTAAATATTCAATAGATTTTATTCAAATCTTTAAATATTTATAAACTGCATTTAAATCCAGTAATATCTAGTCAAAGTCCCACAAGAAAAGGTTTAAATGACTTTTGATTTCTGATGGTAATACTATACCCTATCAATATATATCCCTGCACTGAGCCAACCCTGTATAAATTGTCTGTGACAATACACAGTTAAACACCTGTCCCTGAAATGGGTATGTTTCCTTACACCCCTCTAATGGCTCTATTAATTTCATAATTGTTACCCAAATACCTTGGACTCACATAAAAGCTCCATTTGAATACTGCCTAGAAATTTTCAACATCAATTCCAACACTAAAAATAGCTCATTATGTTTAGGGACAATTTGTTCTAAATCTTCTTTCGGTTTCGGATTTCCATCAATTATCAATAACCTTAGCCAAAATTTATCACGTTATTTCCCATTCACAAGAATAGGACTCATATGATAATCTAAACTGCTCATTTAAACCCTAAACTAAACCCATTTTAAAAATATACCCTTAGAAAAAAAAATCAAAGCTACAATATTTAAACATGTAAATGTCAGAGAACATTATAAAAACCAATCAATAGCATCAATCCCCTGACATATATTGAAAATGACTTGATAATTGTGGCAGCACAACAGTATAAGGAAAGCTAAATAAAATGTAAATGAAATAAAATGTCCAGAATGTCATGTGATCTCTCACACTACAGTGATTGGCCAGATTTTCCCCGTGACCTTTACCTGATCACATTGGTGTCCTTGACCTTCAGAGTGCACACTCCCCGTTTACAGTCCCTCCCCACAAGGTTGTGAGGGTGGGGTTCATAGGGCTGGTCTTTGGTGACACAGGACACCACGATCACAGCTGTGCCAGTGTAGTTATGTATCTGGGGAAGGAAATTAGTAAATGAAAATTTATTCAATACATTACTTTGAATAAATGACCTTCTTCATGTTGAAGATTTAGGCCAATATATGTCACTGACATCACTTTATTCTCATAATTAAAACTGATTAGCACACTACATTTACATGTATATAGTTTTTAAGGTCAAGTTTATTCTATTGTTGTACACCTTCAAGAAGTTCATGACTGGTCATTCACATTATACAAGGCAATATAATACAATTACCTACATGTCATAAAATGTGCTATGAGGTAAATAAGAAATAAAAATCCCCTCCAATTGCAAGTTCTGCCCTCCTCCCACACCCCCAAAGTTCTGGGATTTTCTCCTTCCTTACTTTGATGGTGGGAAATGTCTTTTTCTCCGATGTACTGTTCTCCCCGGGGATGCTGCCCGCTGACCGCCCCTCACACTCGTAACGGAACCTCAGCCCCCTCTGTTTAGGCTGCTCCGTGATTTCCACGTATATTCCGTCAGGGGTCTTATTATGGGAGGATCTGCCGCTGGCCTGTTTGGGGGGCTTTGAGGGCTGGGTCTGATTTAGGGGGAATTGTGCCCCTGTCTGAAATAGGTTGTTTTCCTGTTGGGTCTGAGTGGCTGTGAAAGTAGAACAATGGAGATTAGGTATTAAGTTACTTCTTTGAAAATAATGGATGAAGATTCCTATATCAGGGTGATACTTCAGGACTTTTTTCAATGGAGCAGGTTTATAAGGTATAAATCTTTCTTACAGTAAATAATGAGCCTTTTTAATCGTGTAAATAACTTATTTTAATTTTTTTCTATTATGAACTTATAATTAACTTTATAATCAGCAAGAAAATGTTGTTTTTCTGTTGTTGTTTTTTTTCGGCTGACTCAGTAATAATAGATGAGTGTCTATGATTAAGTCAATGTTGAAAATAAATTGAACAAAGTTAACTCTCTCAATATACACAAGGCAAGTGTGGACTTAAATATAAAAACTTTGAAATTCATTCATAAAGAATAAATGGCACTACATAATACTGCCTGAATATCCTCTTTTAATCTCATTGAATTCATTCAACTGTTCAGATAGACAACTACAGATTTTTTTTCTTTTTAAATTTTGAAACTGGTTTTAAATTAGTCCTTTTTTCATTAAAAACTAAATACCTCTCAATAATTAAGTAATTCTAATTAACAATAAAGAAGGCAGATTGAGAAAGAAGTACATTTCTGCATACATGTATATGCAAAATGGCTTTTAAATTACCAGGTAAGTCAAACATAGATATCTAAAACTCAGGGGGACCAAGAAAAAACTTTCCAAATATATATCCAAGTATTTGAGAAATCCTGGGTAAAATAATTTTAAAAAGGGGGTTGGGACTTTCAAGTCACTTTGACATGTCCAGGTTTTCAAGATATCATTGTCTAAGATACTGAAGTTCAACCGTATACATGTATAATAAAAAAATTACCAATAAGTTGCTGGACAAGATCGTTGTCGCTGGGGTCCATAGTCAGCAGTTCCGTGGTCCCGTCCATGAGAAGTCGACTCAAGTCATTACTCCCCAAACCCATGGGGTTCTCTGTTATAACAGAACGAGTAACAAAACTATTCAAACAACTGACAACAATATTATCAGGAAGTTAAAAAAAAATCGACCAGGCAAAATTTGACAACTAGTTCTTATAACGTGACATAGAAAACACGTTTATGTTTAATTTGTTTGATAGTGTGGGAGTGAAGGAACACACGATTTTAATGGCTGAAGTGGTTACTTGTTGTGATCGACCTACGATAAAAAATCATATCCTACGTCACGCCTCATTGAACACAAAATCGTTTTTCTTCCTTTTCAATTGATTTTAAGTATCTGTCATGCATGATTATCTAGTTTACAAGTTAAAAAATCTTATTCATAACACTGACAGTATGTTGTCAATAGTTTACAAACTTGTTTTGGCTAGATTTTTAAGCAAAATACAAATGGCGACCAAAATATTTCCACTTTCAGTTTGACAACACCCAACGAAGTAAGTTATTTATGAGAATATCATCTTTTTGGAGTAAAAATAATCTGCAATACATACCCAAACCAAAGTTGATCTCGGCCATATCGTAAATACTTTGCGGTGTATACACGCTCCAGTATATTTCTGGCTTGGGCTTTCCAAACGGTAAATTCAGTATGTGAAATTCCAAGACGTAATGGTGCTAAATTTAGGTTTCGTAGAAATCCGTGGGTGTTCGGCCAAGATCGTATCAACATTCCAAAGATGCTGTATTGAAATCACTTTTGTTCATTATCAGATTTGCAACTTTTATCGTTCATGGTAAGGTTCAAGACAGGTATTATAAAATTTGTTTCAGTTTATCAATTTTTAGAGTGCACACGGTATTTTTCGGACATTTCCGAAGTATTCTAATTGACTCTACGTCACATGAAAATGGAAACCCCACATTCTTGTTTATGCTGTTAAGTTTTGTTCCAGAAGACCCTATTTAATTAAATATACTTTGACAAATGCAACCTGTGAATAATTTTAAACTCATTTAAGTACAGATGATCTCGAGACCTTGACACCCCCTCTTCCC
Organism: Saccostrea glomerata; assembly: GCA_003671525.1. NCBI lineage: Eukaryota > Metazoa > Mollusca > Bivalvia > Ostreida > Ostreidae > Saccostrea > Saccostrea glomerata. Next base: position 142,739 of record PRKT01000770.1, read on the forward strand.
TTCGACGGCACAGATTAAAATATGAATAATTTTATGTTGCTCTAAATATAAAACCTGGTTTTAGCAAACCTAAATCTAATGCGCATGAAAAATAAACTTGTATGAACCCCTGCCGTTGGCGTGCATCCCTTGAACAAAATTTTAATGACATTTCCCTCGAGTTGTGAGCAAGGATCGAAATTCATAACTTAGTATAATTAAGCTCCTTGCACAGAGAAAATGTATATATTGTTTTAATTTAAAATAAAAGACTACAAACTCTTAAATTGTTGTGTCTTTTTTTGACCATATATATTTTTTGAACTGTTTTAGATTCATCTAATCAGCATATATTTTCCGTTTTTCTTTAGATATTCAATTCAATTCATTTTATTGACAACACCATCATACATTGGCATATATCACGGTCATATTTTCCTAATATCAAAGCACATTTTCAAAAAATTACAAAGTCTCCTAGCTAGCAGTTCTAATACTTGTAGGATTGATAATGTCAATAATAGCTAGGGTTTTCCTTAGATGATATTAATTGGTGAATCAATATATATAAATAAATTGAATTGAATTAATGAAACAGTTATAAAGGGTATGCAATAAATGGGACTTTTCTTTGGAGCAAACTTGTACAAATCCCCTTCATCTAATCGACTAAGGACACATGCAGTTAAGAAAACATAGGCGTTGGAACCTGGAAGGGGATAGATCGAGGCCGCGGGGGAGGGGGGGGGGTAGCCTTGCAAACTCCCCAAATTTTTTATCCCACCTGAGCTGAAAGCTCAAGTGGGCTTTTCTGATCTCATTTTGTCTGTAGTCGGACTGTCCGTCTGTCTGTCTGTAAACTTTTCACATTCGACTTCTTCTCAAGAACGTGTACACGCTGGACCAATTTCAACCAAACTTGCCACAAAGCATCCTTGGGTGAAGGGGATTCAAGTTCGTTCAAATAAAGGACCATGTCCTCTTTCAAGGGGAGATGATTAAGAAAATGTAAAAATTTGGTGACACGTTTAAAAAATCTACTTCTAAAGAACTACTGGGGCAGAAAAGATGAAACTAATATGGAAGCATTTTCAGGTGTAGATTCAAGTATGTTCAAATCATGACCCCTGGGGGTATGGCGGGGCCACAATGGACAATCAAAGTTTTACATCGGAATATATAAGAGAAATCTTTAAAAATCTGTTTCTCAAGAACAAGAAACCCATTATTTGTCATATTAATAGGGAAGCTATACCTCAGGTAATGTAGATACATGTTTGTTTAAATCATGACCCCCGGGAGTAGTTATTTCAGATCATATCTCCCCTCCTTTTTAGGGGTATGTTAGGACCACTTACACTCGTACATTAAAGATTTTAATTGACGGATTAGCCACAGTGATCAGGTGAGCGATGTGGCCCATATGGTCCACGATCTTAATTGTTTTCCGGTAAAGGTAGACATAATATCTGGGCGTAGGTCTAACTCTTTTAAAAGAGTTTTGAGATAATTAACCTAATTTTTAAAAGTTGCCAGTATTAGAATAAATCGGGACGGAAAAATTATTAATCAGAAAAGGGACCGTTCTACTGAGATGTGAACTGAAGTTAATTTTATTCATTAAAGTATTGATATACTTGTAGTTTTATGTCAGTTTAATTTCTCAGTGGTATAGATTTTTATTATTTCTTTTAAAAACTGATGACCATGCAGCTATAATCATGATAATGCATGTAAAATCTTCTATATAGCTATAGGGTAATAAAAAAAAAAGCCACACAAATGGGGTTATTATAATATGACTGCGGGAATGTATTAAATTTTATACAAAAAAGTTATAAGTTGTCGAAGACCTTATATTCAATTCAATTTATTGACCAATTAAGGGCCCTCGTGGGGCAAAAAGAAAGTACATTGTTAAAATGTATATAATAATTATCATACACATGCAATACAATATACATATACATATGAGGGAAAGGGTTGCTTGATTGATAGGAAAGACATATACAAAAGTGTAACATGACAGAGTCTATACAGTCTTGCAAATATGATGGCAAATCATTTAGGAAAGAGAAACTTTATTTTGGACGTCATATCAAGTTTTGTTTTAAATTGCAAATTCTAGCTTCCGAACATATATTTCTTAAATTCCAGGGTTTGACTAATTTTGTTGAGAGATCATCAATTCATGTACAGTTAAATGTTTAATCTTTCGAATCTTTGCAGCCACCTATATATGTAATAAAGATTCAAAATCATGTCTATCTATAAATGATTATCTTCTCCGCCACGCATTACCTTCTATAAAGTTGCAAATGCGCAGCTTGAGAGAAATATTTATCCCACTTCTTAACGCCTTCGCTGTAAGCTAGCTCAGGTATTCATGTAATATCTAGGCCAGTCATTATTCTAACATATTTTCATATAAAGGTTCTGGATATTTCAGATTGTCGGCTTATAGTCAAATTAATTATAAAACAATCAGATAATTAATTTGTGACTACCTGTCCTTTAGATTAATTATAGAGAGAGAAAAAATCTCCCTTTGTTCATATTCCGTTGATAACTTGAGAGGCTCAGCACAAAATATAATTTAATTTTATATTGCTACAAATCAAATCAGCTATGCTGATCTTCAACAGACAACAAATCATGTCATAGTACCTCCTAGCTGTGATTGAGTATGAATTTAAAGAATTCAGAAAGGCCCACATAAGACCATTTTTGGCGAACAAAATGCCGAGATAGCTTCATTTGTATAAAACTCATATTTACAAATACGGTAAATATGCCCAGTATTTTAATTAAAAAAAAATATGACGCAAAGAAAGCGGGCGCACTAGATTGGCAGTCGGCAGGAATCATTGACACGAAACAATTCAGATTTAAATGACCAAGCACCATGTGGTTTTAATACGTATCTTATACATCTTATAGAAACTGCATGGGAATGGATTTCTGTCTTATGTTTGTTTATTTGTAAATAATGTTTTTCAATTAAACGGTGTCAAGAAAGATAAATTATCTATGCTGGATACATTTACATATAATAGAATATAACAGAAGTCTAACACTAAATAATATTTGTGCTCAGTTTTCAAATGCATAGAAAATATTGAATGTAACAGAACGATCGAAGTTGCTAGTTTTTTTTAAAAATATATTCAGTATTTTTTCATCAGGTGCAACTTTGTAGTTACAAGTTCATGTAAGTTTATTTCTATTTGAGAACGTTAGCACTAAAAATGACAAAATGTGAACGCATTAAAAAAATTAAACAATTAATGTAAAATAATTTATAAAACATAATTTGCAACTTTATTCAAGGAATATTTATTTTTACTATAAATTCAAAAATTTCAAGCACAAAGAAAAATAAAATAAAAGATATCACTGCATTCGAACCTAAAATACTACTTCGATATGACTCAAATCCATCGACAAACCAATGTAGCTACCGTGGAACACTATACATAGCTAGTATGTAAATCATTATTTAAAGGCAAAGCCCTATACATTTGGACTTTGTCAATTTTCTACTAGAAAATAAATGGAAAAAGTTAAGATTTTGGTATTTCTGGGTCGTCTCTCCACTTTTTAAACAACTGGAATAAATTTAACGGTTAAAAATACACTGATAACGCATTTAAAATTCATGGAGAGAAGACCCAGAAACAACAAAATTAATGAAAAACGGCTATAAAAGAGTCGATTTTTGCATTATTTGACTCGTACGGCTATGTTCAGGTGCATATTCAAATAAAATCAAACATATTTAACTGAATATTTGCCCATTTTACATTCACCTACAACACGGTCATTGGCTAGCTTTTGATAAAAGTGTATAAATCAATGATATTTTTTTACTCTTTTTATGAGCCACTATTCCTGCCGAATCGCCATCTAAAGCGCCCACTTTCTTTCTGTGAGGAAAATTCTTTGATTTTCATTCTATGATTTTTAAAAAGTGACTTTCTTTGGAGGATTTAAGTCAAGCAATAGACGGCACACTGGGTAATCACTGCGCAATGCAGTTTAAGGTGTATAATGGGTCTTTGTTCCATGAAACTGAAAAAAAAAATGAAAAAAGACGCATTCGTACAGATATTACCCCCAATCCTAGTGTGACACAGTGGTTAGAGCGTCTGCTCTAGAGTCGCGAGGTGAGGAGTTTTAAATCACGTCGCGAGTTCGAATTCCACTGTGGGACGTGGAGATCGACTGGTCCTTCGAATGAGACCGTATAAACCGAGGCCCCACGCAGGCACGTTGCAACAGGGATGGGGCCAGGGGGACCTGCCCCCCCCCCCCCCCCCCCATAGGATTTTCGAGCTTAGGCAATTTCCTTTTTTTTTTTTTGCTTGTCAACTTTTACAGGTAAGTATTCAAGTATTTAAAAAATTGTCTCTGGTTGGCCCCCCACTTTCTAAAAACGATGCTACGAGCCTGCCACGTCGCAGTACGCAGGTGCTGGCACGAAAAAGATCCCTCACTGCATGCTCCATGACTGTAAGTGCCGAGCATAGGACTGATTTTGCAGCTCTCCACCGACAAGTGGTGGCGCTTTCATATGAGTAAAAAAAATTCTCGAGAGGGACGTTTAACAACATATATACCCCCCCCCCTTCCCGAAAAAAATGAAGCAAAGAAGCCCGCTCAGAGATGAACACTTGTGCCTTCGTATGATCATTATTGTCCTATATTCGGTCACTGCCATAGAGAATAACTTCAAGCATTTTGAGATTGCAACAATTTCCATGCTACATGCAGCATGTGCAGTATCAAAGAAAACGTTGTCATATAAAATAAATTGAGATTGAATGTTTTACCCAATTGTCGCACAATTATAGTCATTTTGCTCTCTTTATTCGCCCGTCTTCTTTGGCCAATAAGTTCAAATATGGGTCTCATGCAGTAAAACAGATCACATAATTGATTTTCCATTATCATGTCCTTGTAATCAGCGAGTCTGTGGTTAATGCTGTGAGTCTTCTAATCAAATGAAACGCAGAGACATGACCTATAATTACTTATATTTACAGAGTCTGTTCTTCTTGGCATCCTTTTTGTTAATGCATCATGCCATGTACTTACTTGTTGTTGCTGTTGTGTTTTTTTTTCGCGAAAGCGAGTGGACATTAAATAGTTTTGTCTGTAGGTCTGTCAGTTTTCAAGTCTGTTTCAAAAGTTTAACCTTGGTCATATCTTTTGAATGAGAAGAAAGAGGACTTTCATATTAAAATTGTGTATTACTCGTGACATTTCTAAATACACTATGCATTTTTTTTTTCTCGTGACCTTGAAGTTTGACGTCCTTTTAAAAAATTTACACATTACACAAGTTGGCCATAACTTTTGAATGAGAAAACATATGGTTTTCATATTATACATGTGTATTACCCGTGACAAAGCCTTTCTGAACTGATACAACTATGAATTCTGATCCCTTGACCTTGAAATTTTTCCTACTTTTCAAAGACTTTAACCTTGGTCATATCTTTTGAATGAGAAGATAGGGATTTCACATTTAACAAGTAAACCCGTGCCCGACCTTCTGTTCAGAAATTTAATTTTTCCTCGTAACCTTTGATTGAGAAGAAATAGGGCTTTCAGGGTTGACATGTGCATTACCTGTGACAAAAAATTTCCGAGCATGCAATGAAAGTCAACGAAATCCGGGAATCACACTTCTTTGAATTTGTTTTTTTTTTAACTTTTTATGCGCCAGACAGATATATTGGGGCGGAGGTGTTATTGTTTTTGTCCTGTGTTTTTGTCTTCAACTTTAACCTTTGAACCATGAGAGATAGACTTAATATTACGTATGCATACTCCACTAAGAAAGTTCTTTCAAATGGCACCAAGACAAAGACCGTGTGACCTTGACTGTGACCTAGCTATATGCTAAAAATAGCCTTTTCGTATCTTCGCCATAACTTTTGAACTATGGGATATGGAGACTGCATATTTGGTATTTGCAACAAGGTCAATGACTGTGACCTATATGCTAAAAATAGCCTTTTGCAAAAAAAAATCCTTCTCCATAACTTTTGAACCATAACAGATAGAGACTTCACATTTAGTATGCATACTCCAATGATCAAGTTCTTTCAAATGACTCAAGGCCAATGACTTTGTGACCTTGACCTATATGCTTAAAAATTTTTTTTTTTTTAACTTTATTGCTGCTGGGCGCATTGTAATTTGCAAACACATCTTGCTTCTCCAAAAAGACACATTGAATAAATATCTCCACTAGGGACATAAGTTTGTGATCATTTGGAAACAATTTATTTTGAAATTTTAATCCCAGTGCAAGTACATATATAAACTAGTAGTAAAGAAATCTGTAATTAGTTATGTGTGTGAACTTAAAAAGTGCAATTCAAGGTCATCTGAAGGTCAAGGTAATAAAAATCCCCCTTGGAAACATGGACCTGCAATTGCTTTATCTTTAGCTATGTGTCCTTACAATTCTTTTTCTGAATATGGCCAACCATCTGTCATATTATACAAGAAAAATAAATTCTCAACTCAAGCAGTATAAGTTCAATACAGACCCAAGATTCTCAACAAAACACAAAAACCAAATGATATTTCCAGCAGTTTTTTAATAATTGTCTGTTTCATTGTCATTTTTTATAATTTGCATTTAATACATAGTTAATAATTATTGTGTTAAAAAACTTCTATACAATAATAAGCAGAGGCCTACGCATTGGGAGCTACAAACAGCCTGACTGATATGCAGTTTATACAGCGACACATATACATATATACATCCTCAACTTCACACTATGTACACCCTCAATTGCACTTAATTATTTTGATTTCCTGGTACAGAAAACAACTATCTTAATGAATGCAGGCTTAAAAGTCAAAGGTCAACCATCATATCATAACAATTTATGCTCTATTGTCAGCAACATTTAAAAAAACAACAGGATTTTGGAATGGAAAAAGGAAAGATTTTAGCATGATTTTTTACCTTAAGTTACTAGCATTCTAAATAAATATCAATTTATATAAATTCATTGTAACTGATTAATTCAATGCTTCTTTAAATAATGATTAAGTTTCTTTGGTGCCAGATTGAGTTTTGTCCTTGAACTTGAAACATGTCACTAGAGAAGAAGGAATAAAGACTAATCTTTTAAAAGGTACTAAGACTCAAACCTAGCAGGTGTGATAATTTAACCTTTACTTAAGAGGTGTCCTCTTTTAATTTAAAAATCAGGATGGGGGCTCAACAGTGGACATCAACACTTAAAGTGGTATTGTCTTCTAAGTGGGAGATATCTTGCACATGAATGGGTAGGGGGATGGATTTAAAGACTTGCTTTTAAATGGTAAGTCAACTTGAATTAAAATTTGCTTATCAGTATTACTAGTACCTAATTTCTCAGAATGCCAAGTTTCTGTTGTTGCTCATGATGAAAAATTACCTTGACATTAAAATATTCAGATCAATCGTAAAATACAGGAAATTGAGAAATGATTTGTTCTAGCGGAGGTAGAATACATAGAGAAGTTATGGCACGGTTCCCATGGTAACACAAGAACGGATGGCTGAGTGCAGCTGTACTAGAACTAGCGGTGTGGAGAACACCCGTCCAGTGTTAATTAACCAGTCCAGTGTTAATTAACCCGTCCAGTGTTAAATAACCAGACACTGGAATGTCACGTGTTGTGTCCCTCGTTAACACCTATCTATACTGTACACCCATCTACGCACCACTCCCAATCAGTTATCAGGTCACACTGACCACGTAATATATTAGTAATTATTATAATTAATATTTTGGTACACACTATTGGGATAATGAATGACATGTAATGCACTATGAGACAAGCTATTGCATTGCCATTTATGAAAAGAAAATCTCTCTTAACTTCACATTTCATTTTTCTGTCTTTGCAGATCTATGAGGGCTGGCTGTATCATTCAAAATATCACTAGTCTTACAAGTTGAACAATGTTTTTTTTCTCTAAAAGTTCTAAAACATTGATAGAAACCAAAGATATAATGAACAAATTAACTGAACTATTCTTAATAACTATCAACAAGTGCTAGCTTCATTGAATTTCAAATATGAAGTTCAAAAATTATGTAAATACTAAATCATATTTCAGAAGCAAGCATAACATTTGAAAACAAACCATCATCAAAATAACAATTCTGGAAGAAAATAGGAAATAAAGTGCTAGATTTGTTTATACATCACATGTCCCATCTATCATCAGTAAAATGTATTTGGCACAAAAAAACAAAGAACCATTCTGTACACATGGCAAATAAAAAAGAAACTGATATTTGCTTTGGTTTGTTAAGTACAGTCAATAGAGCACCATGTACAAAGGGGGAGCTGGCCCATCTCACATTATTGGGGGGAGGGGGGCACCTGTTGTTGTATCACATTAGATCAGACCACCAAAAAAAATAATAATGGAAGACATAAATTGAAATCCATGCTGATACGATACGTAGCAACAGAACTGTTAACACCAAGCCACTCATAAAAATCATAATCCTTCGCTGTAAAAATTAACCACGTAATAAAAACTTAGTAAAACTAGTAACCCAAACAGCTGGACCTAAAAATAGGCTTAATATATCTCTCTATCATGTCATAATCACATATCTGGAGCTTGATAAATACTGTGTGTAAATGACAAAACAAATATATTATTAGTTGGGATTACAAGGGGGGAAAACAGTATTATAATCTCTTGTGACAATTTATACAAAATGGACCTAGTACATGATTTATAAAAACTCTTCAGATCTTAAGTAACAATAGAAAGAAAAACAACCACAGTAAACAGATTCCTTATAAAGAGGGAGGAGGACTTTGATCAGAGAACAGATTAATTAAATTTGATCATTATTATGTCCATAACACACAATATATTAAACATCAAATTCTGCCTTTCGACACTACACCACAGATTCAAAATGAACACTTGACATTTTTTTTCCCTAACATGTGATCACTGAAGCATGACGACAGCTGAACAATTAAGCCATGTATATTAGAAACAATGGAGGCTAAAATACAATGGGGAAATAACTCTTATACACTGCCATGTCATGTGACCATCCCCAGCAGAGTTCGTGTCATCTGGCTATATCTCAGGGTGAGTTCCGACAGGTGAGATGAATCACAAATGAGAGGTCTCGATCTCGACCCGAGATGAATCACAGGTGAGATGAATCACAGGTGAGACGTCTCGACTTCGGGCTCCTCCTGCTGGTGATGTTCTTCAGACAGACTTTCCCGGGCCGAGGCGCTGCTATAGGTACTACTGGCAGTGGAGGCTACAGACAGACGCGTACCTGGCCGGTCAAAGGAGATATCCTACAACAAACACAGGGTCAGTGTTACACACCAATACAAAACTGTCAATATCTTTATCTAGTTAAAATGAAGTATGGATATTATAAACTGGTTAAAAACATGACAATGTTACTGATGTTTTAATAAAACTTTCAATTGACTTTTATGTATTATTTTTCTTGGTAATGTTGCTTACATTTTATTAAATAATTATGTTGTTTATTTCCCTCTAAATTTTTCAATAGGTTAAAATAATAAAATTATTAATTCTGCCTCAATATTAGACTTGTTAATGAAATTCATTTATTAATTCATGTGTTAGGCAGTGAATAACATGCCACCTGTCAACTGGAAAAAATATAATTGTGAACTAATGACGAAAAGTATTCAAAAAATCAAACGATGTACAATTTTAAGACCATAACAAATCAAAATTAACTGAACATAATGTCTCATGCCTGTGAATGTGAAATGATTGATAGAGAGAGAACTCGGTTTTTCTAACCTTTAGTGTCAGACCACATACTGAATTGGAAAGCTGCTGTTAAAAAGAAGACAGAGCCAATCAAAGACAACTAATTAACAACATGCGATATAAACGGATCATGCAACGACATTGTAGGATCAAACTTATACTGAACAACATTTGTACCCTGACAACTCAATGGAACAACATTTGTACCCTGACAACTTAAATCTATCAATCAATCCATAGATCAAAATTTACACTATGACAACTTAAATCTATCAATCAATCCATAGATCAAAATTTACACTATGACAACTAAAATCAACTAAAACTGATAGAACACCATTTTTTCCCTGACAACTGAAACAATCGATCAACAGAACAAAATCTAGACCCTGATAACAGAATTCTCTCATAAAAATTGAAATAACAAGATTTTTACCCTAACAAATGAAATCTATCACACAATATACAAAATATACTTTTCAAAATAGACTGCATCATCACCTGTGAGGATAATTTTTACTTTTTAGTCAGCCAACCAAGAGCATTTATTAATAAGCTTATTAATTGGCTAGATTTATAAGGTCTTAGCTCATAACCTATTTTACTCCCAAAATAAGAAAAACAAAACTTCTCTGAATTCTAGCCTTGTATTTTTTCCCCATCAGTCTATGCCATATATATTAAAACAATCTTTATATTCATTATTTACTCATTAACCATGTTAACAATGTTCCAAACATTGTGCCACACATTGCAACTAACTTATAACACCTTTGACACTCTAAAACTACATACATATGTACATTTCAAATCTTCTTGTCCTTTTCCATTGAACACTCTTCTCCATTTCCATTATCCAACAAACTAAATCCCTGACAGCATATTAATTCATTATCCTGAAAGGTCATTTGACATCATAGTTATTTAAAACACCATTAATCTTCATTTTCTATTTCTACTATCAAGTACAATCTTAACTTTCCTATAAAAATTATACTTGCAACACACTGTTATTTTCCATCTTGAATCCTCAGTTTAACTGCACTTTACTATAAGCTATAACATTCATCCTATTTTCCAAATCCGACAGGCTAAAAAACTAAGTCTATTTCCACAGTCCTACAAACTATAAAATTTCCATATTCTTACAGGCTATAAAACTAAGCCTATTTCAACTATCTTGCAGACTATAAAATTTCAACAATCCTACAGGCTTTAAAATTTCAACAATCCTTAACAGACTATAAAACTCATCCTATTTCCATAATCTTACAGGCTATCAAACTAAACCTATTTCCGCAATCCTACAAGCTTTAAACTTTAGCCTATTTCCACAACCCTATAAGCTATAACCCTCAGCCTTTTTAACGAACCTAGAAGTTATAACCCCCAGCCTATTTCTACAATCCTATAAGCTATAAATCTCAGCCTTTTTTAACAAACCTAGAAGTTATAACCCCCAGCCTATTTCTACAATCCTGTAAGCTATAAACCTAAGCCTACTTCTACAATCTTGTAAGCTAAAAACCTGAGCCTATTTCCACATCAATATACAAGTACCCTCAGCTGAAATCTATTATCCTATAACCCTAGAGAGACAGCTTTTATCAAACCCACAACATAAACCATGCTGAAATCATCTGCAGTGTGAAAGGAAGGGAATGCTAAGCAAAGTGAGTGAGGCACGACAGAAATGAAGACCTGAAAGTCACTGATGCCATGAGCTATCATAGGTAGCATTGGACACACTGCTGCTAACAGATCGAGTCCCCGGCGACACCGTGGTAACCTGTGGTAAGCAGAAGAATAAGCAGTTACTAAGTGATGTCACTGTACAGGTTACCCTGGCAACCACTTGTGTAATCAATGATATAGGTCGACAAAGTCGGGAGATTATGCCCAGGTATAAAGTACAGATAGCATGATTAGGTATGTAATATTTATATATGTATACATATACACATTTAGGCTGGCTATATATGAACTTAAAAGAAGGGGAATAAGAAATAGTTATCCATTACTATCCTCTCTTTATTTTCTTGAGATATTTTTAAAGTTTTGAATCCTGCAGATAGTCATGTTTATTATCTAACATTCTTTAGATTTATTATTAAATGAGGTAGATATCATTTTCTGTAATCAATTGCCTATGGATTGGGAAGAGTGTATTTTTTGGCAGTGTATGTAACAGCTGTGATGATGATAAGGGATGAACCATGGGGGGAGACGGCATGAGATAGTGTCAAGCTTTAAGCGAGTTTCTCCCCCCCTCCATAAACTCACCTATACAATGGAGAGTTTCTACATGATAAATGAGAAATTAGTGAGCGGTTGGACCATGCAACATGGCACTAACATCACATATATATATACAAATGGTATACTATGGTATCTGTATTAGATGGTTCTATACTTGTTTTGTACATGAACATAAATTGGCTTACTTCAAATATATCCCTTCTATCATCAATGTACTAAAAGAGAGATGAGATAAACTTAGCTGAAGGTGAGTCGCCTCACTTACATGTAGTAGGTAGGTAAGAAAAGCAAAAACAAATTCAACCCCAAAAATAAGTGAAAGAATAAAAAGTACTGATGAGGAGAAACTTTAAAAACAGTTTTAAAAATCAGTTTTCCAGAAAAAAACATGCATTAGAAGAAAAAATATACCAACCCTTAGCTTCATTATTTTCCTTATACAATAGTGCTTTGTTTTAATCTTTATTTTGATGTGCCTCAATGTTTATTTTATACCCTTTCCATGGATAAATGAATGTGAAAAAATACTTCCATTAAACCATGTGTCAGGAGTTTGTGTTTAGGTAATTAGTTAATGCAATTATTAAATCCCACGAAAATAAGCCCTACCTTTTTAATATGTTTACATGTCTATCTGTAAGCAGTAGTTAACAAATTTTGACAAATGTATCAGTAATTGTTTAAAGCAGGTGTTTGTCAAAAATACTACAGGGTCTTCAAAATCTATCACTACTGAGAACAAGGAAAGACAACTCCGGCCTAACTACGCACCTCAAATATGGCAGTGGAGAGATCGCCCAGAGATGACGTATCGTTAGACGTGTCGGGACTTTCAGGGTATGAGGCTGACGGCTGACGAGGACTGTTGTTCATAGCGCCAACCTTTGAACTTGAATCACGCCTGGCACTTCCTGTAAACATCACAGTCATATAACAAAAAACATTGTTAACCCCAGTATTTAATGATACTGAATTCTAAATTTCATTTTCAAGGTTTCTAGATACATGTTTAAAATATCAATTATAATTAGGGTTTAACTAGTAAACATTTCATCTTATCAATAAAATTTTTAATGGGATATGACACAGGCATAAACAGAGCTTTTCTTAAGCACACATTTAAGTCTCTAGAAGCCCTCCTCCCCTCTTGAATCCTATTACTGACTCACCATTAGGATGTGCCATTGACGTCCTGGCTCCCCTCATCTGAACTTCCTGGAGCGCTTTCATGGAGAATAGCTTGTTCTTTTGGCTTGGATCCACCCCGGGGCTTGTTGGCATTCCATTTCCACTCTGAGCACCCTACAGGTCAAAAGGTCACCAATTTATTATCAATGATAATTACTCATTATTTATTATACAACCATTAAATCAGATACATCTACTATGAACACTTTATTAGCTTCCAATAGTTGAGGCCCTGACCTTTCTATTTATTGGATTTACCCATGAGTTATAAGCAAGCTTTTATTCAAGTACAAAGTTCAAAAGTTTATCATTGAATCTTTCACAATGAAATCTTCAAAACCCACATTTTGAAAATCTTGACAAATCACTGAGAATTCTAGGTACACATGTTAAAAGTTGTTGATATATTTTCTACAATTTTGAAAAAAAAATTCTTAAAAACTTATCAAAATAAACTGTTGATAAAAAATTTCAATGGTCATCAGACGAACAGAGAACAGAATAGATTCAGGTAAATCCCTCCAAAATCTCTTTATAGGGACCATAATAAAACATACAATTATATAGATATGTATATATTAGTGTGAGGATACATTATAAACTTACCCTGGGCAGGTCAATCAGGGCCTGCATTCCCTGGTCTGGTCCCATGTGGGCCACATGACTGAAGTTGATTGGACCAGATATAATCTTTGACCTCCTGTCTGACCTAGATAAAAGGTAAAATTCCTATCTGTAACATGTATCTGGGCTTATAGTTTCTCTAAACCTACTAGTCCTAATACTACATACGTTAAACTGTCATAATTTTTGCCCAAAGGCTTTTTCTGAAAGCATTCTTAAAATTCTTAGACAATTCCATGTTTTCATCATTTATATGGAAAATGAAACCATAGACTAAAACAATAGCACACAATACCAATACCAATCATGCAATGACAATCTGCACACATGTCCACTCTCATGCAGGAATTTCTCATTCTCAAAAGAACCAACTATATATTAAAAGCATGCAGTTTCACACAAGCTTTGCATTTTGTGGTGCTGAAAATAAATGTATCTGCTTCATACTTTCAGCATTTCCTTTCAATTTAAGCTAGAATAAGCAAGAAATTCCCCTTCTTTCATTTCAAACATAATGCATTTACACCACCACCCCCAACCCCAATATACATGCAAGTGTTGTTCTTCCATTCAATTCCAAAAAAATCCTCCTTCATGCTGCGAAATTCTTATGCCATTAAGAGCATTTCATACGAAAACAAAACCTCTTTCCCACATGATACAGCAAAATTCAGTGCAGTATATAATGAAAGTGAAAGTTAAGAAGTTATAAAATGAAAGGAGATTATGTTACAGAGGAAAGATTCCCATCACCTGTATGAAAACTCCACTAAATCTGGACTACTAGTCTAACTCTACTATGATTTGGCATAGCCTGCAAGCTAAAGCCAGCAGAGGGAGCCCCACACCCACCGAGTGGAGCCTTCTAGCAGGGCAGTGACATGCAGGGTTAGTACAAGCGGTGGGGGAGGGTACGATTCTTACTGGGTGGCGGTAGGAACGTTGTGGGCGGTGCCGGAGGAGAACACCTGATCCGGGCCCATGTGAGCCACATGACTGAAGGACATCGGAGCTGAGATTTCCCGCGATCTCCGTTCAGGGCTACAGAACACAGATCCTTAGTGTTATATCAAAGTTACCTCAGGAGGCTTCCATACACTTACACCCTGCTTTATTACAAAGGTTGTAATGGTGCTGTGAATTGGCTACAGTCACAATGCTTTACAGAGTTTACATGGCAGTCAAAATGCTTTGTTCTATATGTAAGTCTCAAAATGCTTTGTCAAGATGCTAAGAGTCACCAATGCTTAGTAGAATGCCAGTATAATGTTGGTCATAAATTCAGAAGTCAAAGTGGATTAGGTCATGATGCCAAAGGGAGTTATGATTAGAGTCGGTGAGCAGACATGCTAGTATAGACAGTAAGATATTCTGAGTTGTAGCTTCTCTATACAAATGTATGATATCACTTTCATTTGAAACGACTTAAATCTGTAAATGTGATATCCACTCTACGAGTGACAATAATACATGTATATACATGTACTGTATATAGTCAACATGTACTGTATATAGTCATAATGATAACATTTCACATTACTTAATGTTACAAATACACACGTATAAATGATCTACATGTATATAGAGTTTATATCCCTGTACCTGCTGTACATTAATACATGTAATCACATCACATTCCAATGCTTACACTATAAACAACTTACTCAGATATGATTTAACACGCAAGTATAATGATTCAAAATGAAATAAATGTTAAGTTATTGTATTGTATTAAAAATCTTCAGATGTCCCTATCAATAATATTAAACCCACATTAAAAATTGGACTTCTAGAGTTCTTAGTATCAGACATGTTGAGATGAACACCTTAATGTAGAGGACTTACCCCCGCGATCCCCGATCGTGATCGTCTCTTGTTTTAAAAGAAAACCTCCGTTTGTTACGATTGACACTTTTCCCCTTAAAAATTTCTGATATAGCCAAGGCGTCTTCTTCTAAAATATAAAAAATAATTTGTAATGTGCAAGAACTCTTTTTTGATCACATGTATTGTGAAGTACACGTAACTACTTTGTTAAGAAGGTATACGCTTCTACCTGCATGTAGGTCTTTGAAGTAGACAATGTACTGCATGTCTATATTGGTATAGAGATTCAATGAGCCGTCCCTTGATAGGGGCTTTGTCTGTAAATAAAAAGATAGGTACTTGTACATGGTGACAATATTACACATTTATATAAAAATTGTAGACAGGTATTATATGAACAAGCTTCGACAACCATGTGAAAAACAGAGGCCCAAAATTCAACATCGACTTTCAATTTTGGTAGAGGAATGTTTATTGTCAACATAAATTGATTTTTGCTCAAAATAAGTTTACTAAAATATAATGCACTTTCAATATATGGTGAATTTTACCCCTTCTTTGGATCTGAACTATTACCCCAAAGGACATAAATTTCTGTAATCTGGTAAAGGGCTCACAGCTTATTGTCATCACGCACACAATGTGTGCTAGAATTATTTAAGTGAGTATACCATATCTATATTTTCTCCTCCCGATCTAATTCTGTTTCTGATGTTTACCTTTTTCAAACACAGTGTCTGGACCCACTCTCCTTGGTTCACTTCAAACATGTACACTGTGTTCTCTGTATAACAGGTGAGGTAGGGTTCCTTGTATGCTACAATATACAACACAATCAGCTGATTATACGTGTAGAGACTTCATGGACTTGCACAATCAATCCCATAGTGTCTATTATAAAACACAATCTGCTGATTATACTCAAAGAGATTACATAGACTCACAGAATTAATCCCACAGCGTCTATTAAACACAATCAGTAAATTATACTTGTAGAGATTTCAGAGACTCGCAGAATTGATTCTGATGGGTCTATAAACTTACTGACAGCGTGGGGCTGAGCAGGCCACATGAGTTCATAGGGACGACTCCGTCTTCCACTAGAATCTACATACACACCACAAACTGAAACAAAGTCAATACAATCAGATAAAATTACTCAAGCAGAACAGTCAAACCTGTTTTAAGAGGCCACTTGTGGGAGAATGACAAATTGGCCACATAAGACAGGTGGCCACTTATTCCAGGTTTCAGACCAATGAACAAAAAATTGCGACCACAGTTGTATATTTATTTTCACACGTATACAAATCCACAATTTCAACACATTTAAAAAACTTGGGAAGTTTTAAGTCACATGAAATCCCTTTTCTTATATTTCTTTTTACATTAATTTCTGAAAGAAATCTGTTATTTTTTTGTGTGTGTTGGTAATATTAATTTTACAGCCATAGAATTTACATCACACGAAATCATAAAATGTTCTATCAACTCAGCATTTCCCTGATGCTGTGTAAAGCTTTTTAGTTCTTCTAGATATGTATTTATTTATATAACATAAAAGGTTAAAAGCGAGACTGACCGCTTGACTTGATAACCTCAGGCGAAATTGTAATTAATGTATTAAGTTTATATCATGAACATATTCAACAACTTACTTTCGTATATGTATAAAGAACACCAAAAACATTTGTTAATAATAAATCATTTAATCATATCATTAAATCCTGACAGAATTCAAATTAAACCTGCAATTATTGGTCATTAACTCATTATCAGCTGTTCATGTTTGGCTTCGTAGGAGGATACAAGGTCACGTGTCAGACGGAAGTCATGTGACAAAACAGACAAAATGGCCGCTGAAAACAGGCATGTTTAGCGCACGGGACCTAAAAACACTGGCCACTGGCCGCGTTAGACAGGTGGTCGCTTAAATGAGTTAAAATATAGTGAAAAAATGAACAGGCGGGATTGAAACTGGCCGCTCATGGGGAGTGGCCGCTGATTAAGGGTGGCCGTAACAGCAGGTGCAACTGTATATGCTTTACATAAATGTCCTAATTCAGGATAAACTTAGGGCGAATTTGTTGCACATAAACTGGTTCGGGTTTTGGTTTAAGGTTTAAAACTAGTTTTTCAAACTGGTTTAAATTTTAATCCGGTTTACCTCGGTAAAACAAATGAACAGTTTATACAAGATGGCGTCAAAAGACGCAGAACAACATACAAGTATTAACCAAATTACATATGCAAATAAATTTGTTAAAATTTGTTTCTTAATAAAAGAATCCAAGAAATTATAACGTATTTATATTCTTTGATTATATTCTTTGATTATCTTACATATAGTTAAAGTGCAGTGTTTATATTTTTAATGCCTCAAAGATTTATCAAATGAACAATTTTCACATTTTTTACACAAGGGAAGATTAACATTCGGGTATTTAATAATTACTCTTTTAGATTTCCAATATTTAAGCTGTCTTTACAATATGTTCTACAATTTACCATACATGTTGAAGTTTGTCCAAATGATTCAAAACTTATTTTTGAAAAGGAAAATTTAACATATTCTGTTGATTATTATTGAACAAACACCATTATTTTTCAATATGCAGCATTTATCTATTCTCTGAAGCCTTATATATAAAACATCAAATATCAGAATGTGGCATTTTAGTCAAAAGAGTTGTTTGTCCTCGAAAAAACAATCATTTATAACTTTTGTTCTTTATTAGAATAGTCACCATCTTTCATCACCGCCATATTGGAATACTTCCCGCTCTTTCGTAAACCGAATAAACCACCATCGGAGTTGGTTTGGTTGATTTAACGAACTGGTTTCAGTTACTGCCAAAACAAATGGAAAACCGGTTCTGGGTTTAAACTAGTTTAAAACCAGTTTGTGGAACAAATGAACAGTTTACAAAACTGGTTCAAAACTAAACCTAGTTTTTGAGAAACAAATTCGCCCTTAGATCCATGCTCATTAATTCCTCTTGTTTATCGTTTCATTACAGACTCTTTATGCCTGTGTCACTTTCATCCCACTTAGATGAATTCTGCAACACTTTAATTTTAAACATTGCTAGAATTTCCTCCTTCAATAACTTACCATTAAAGACCAGTAGAAATTCATTCTTTGGTAACTCCACTGCCAGCAGGGAGTCATTTTGTGTTCGACTCAGGTATTGGAGAGAATTATCCTCAGCATTCAACAAAGCTACAAATCAAATATATTGTGAATTATAAATTCTGAAAACTGTATCTCTTCCATACAAAAGCATCATCTCCCCCAAGCATTGGCTTTCTTTTTAAATCACTATTTTTTCACAAATGTTCGACTTTATCAAACTTTCTATGTTTTGCCAATGCCTGGTAAGTTAGAAATTAGGCACTTATTCACTTAGATGATAATATTAAGTACTACAAACTTTCTTAAACGAAAAAAATAATCACTTGACATAAAAGAAAACAGATCATCTTGGACTGAATCAATTCTAAATAGTGGTGATCAATTTCCCTACTATTTTTCACTGCCCTTTGAAATGAGAGATAACCCCCTTTTTTAATCCATGTCACAAAACTGCTACCACTAACCTGTAGGTGGGGAATCCCCTTGAACACTATAAATAGCAAAATAAGAAGGACATCCCACACACAGCCCTTGACTCATCATCTCTAAACACTGCACATGCCCGGGCACCTGAATCTCCTTCAGTTTGCGAAACTTTTGGCGTGTTTTGTTCAGTTCATAGACCTGCACTGTTCGTTTAATTGCGACACAGAGACACGTGATGTTCCCGCCCTGTAGTCCGTGAGATATGGACCCAACACAGAACATCTGACAGCCCCGGGTCTCCTGGATTTTAACCGGGTCAGTGTCGTGGCCCTCCAACCCGGACTGATGGAGCAGCTTTATGTGCTTCTGTTTACCTGTTGTAAAGGAGGAAAACAATTCTGTCATTTACAAAAATATGTTTTAGCATAAATTGTAACAAGATTTAATGAGTCAACCTACAAAAAAATCCATGTACATTCTACCATTGATTTCTAAAGATATTTCAAAAGTATGTTATATGATTGGCAAAATTATAGGCCCTTCATTTATGAGCCAGTCTCAAATTTTGTATAAATTTTATAAAGTCATCAAATTTTTTGGAATCATCAATATTTATGAAGGACTAATGTTTGTGGATTTTGTAGGCCACCCTTTCCCATAAATGTCCTCCTCATGAACTATAATTCTGTCAAAATATTGGCTTTACTGAAATTTGTGTACCGTGTATAAACAAGGTACCCTTGAAACTACCTCTATGAATCAGAAGATTTGGATTCACTGAACATCTATTCTACAAATGATTCCACAGTGCTGTAATGTAAAGTACTGTACATGTACATTCTTTCTTTTTAAACTTATTAAGTATCTACATGTATTTATACTGACCACTGATGAAGACCACCAGCTGTTCACTGGGAACCAGTTCAACTTGAAAGACAGGTTTCTTGTCTCCAACTCTTAGCAACACTGTAAACAGAAAAACAGAGTCATGTCTTCATTTGAGTCTGTACAATTGCAAATAACATTCAAAATTTAGACAAAATCACATGTTTTTCCCTCTTAGTTTTAAGTAACTTACCATCTTTTGCTAACTGGGCAACAAAGAGTCCATCCTCTGTCCCCAGGACCACACGATTTGAATCTGTATATCATATTTATTCATTCAATTTGAGAACCATACAAAGATAAAAAGATTTCTAATCACTAATACCAGAGAACAGTATTTAGATTTAAAATAATTCTATATTTCTATAAAAGAATGCAAAACTGACCTAGCACTTGAGCTGATAATGTTCCTTTGACTAGAGATAAACCATTGTCATAAACTTCTTGTGCAAGATAGGCCTGAAAAAGAAATTTTTAACCATTATAAATGTCGATATATAATTTTTTACATCTTCTGTTTGTTCAATTTTGCATTTATCATCAGGCTTCACCGACACAAAGGAAAAACTTTTCGCTTGTTTTGCATAGAAATTGTAAAAAACTCACAGCATTGTTTGGAAGTTTATTTTTTGCGTAGAAGTGAAATACTCACTGCTTTGTTTGGAAGCTTATTTTTGCGTAGAAGTTTGTGGAGCTCGTTGAGAGCGCCCACCCAGCGATGTCGTTCTTGTTCACTCTCCGCCAGCATTAACACCTGGTGTTTGGAGCCTGGTGGATTTAGTTCACTGGTTGTCACCTAGATAACATAGAAAACCTCATCATGCTGAAAAAACCTATGTATAATCCAATTAAAAGAACTGGTTGAATGTTAAAATAAAACCAAAAACAGCTGTGCTGCAAGTTGATTTAAGAAAATATAACTACTTTAAAGATTTAAAATATTTTGTTAGCTTTTAGAAAATCACACTATTTACCCTAAATATACAAGGAATATCCTTCTTGTTGGCGTGAATGACATCTGAAGGCAGCACTGGGCTTACTGTAAACTCTTCATCTCTGTCAACACAAAGGGGAAACATTATCAGTATTTACCAGTACCTATATCATAATACATACACTAATTACAGTCCTTCACACAACACTACCGATTTAAAGGCTCACCTCATATCTAGCACTTGTTGAACTATATGACTGGGCTGGTTACGATCAGGATTAATATCATACAAAAATAATTTAAAATCACAGACTACAACAAACTGCCTCGTCCAGCCTTTCTTGATTCCTCCTAATCGAGGAACCTGTAAAGAAGAGATTACGAGTCATGAGGAAAGTTTCTAAGAGCAAAACACATTAACAAATCACTTACTGACTTTGATGCTGGCATAAGGTTAGTAAAAGAGACTTTACCTTAACATAACCTTCATAGGCTGTGCCTATTCCTTTATAAACATCTATACCCATAGGTCGCTTAGCTGAAACATGAAGGAATACACAATTAAATCTGGTCAGAGAATATTTACGGTACATACAGTAAAGTTAAACTGTCTCTCTGCCACAGAGAGGGCTATACACTTACTTTGATCGGGAGGGACCGGACACACCATGGGGGCCTTCTCCATACAGTGGATGTGACATGAGTAACCACATTCTGTAACATTAATGTAAATGTCAAATACTTGCTCTTTCATAAGAACTCATTTTAACTCTCAAAATTTAATTTACCAATAAAATTAATAAAGGAATTTTTTCCATGTGTATCAGTTAAAATAAATCTCACCACTACATGTGGCTCCCTGCCTCTGAATGCCCACCATGAGTGACGTACAGTGATTACATTTATACGGTAATGAGAATGTCTTCATGAGGAACTGATGAGTTTTGGGCTGGGCGGGCAGACTCTGGGAGGGACTGATGGGGAAGGTGGCGCCGATTTTGGAGGCCCCCCAGGGCTGGTCATACACCTGCTCGGTGGCAGGGTGACTGGTGTGGATGGTGCTGGCTGGACTAGAGGTGCTGGGGGGTGGGTGGTGGGGTTCTTCGTGGTGACTCAGGTCTTGGCGAGAGTTGGTCCGAGAGTCTGCCCCCCGGGACAGGGCGTCCTCACTGATACTGTCCTCATCGTGTAAACTCTCCTCAACGTCAGACTGTACAATAAGGTCACAACAGTGATTACAATGTTCAGGTTACCAAGCAAATGTAATATTTCTTAAACTTTAAGACAAGGAATGTTTTTCCTGCTCATTTCATTAAGTATTGAGAATTGGCACTTTATAAATGTCATGATGAATACTTTTTCTATTTACATCATTAAAGTACTGAGAATTTATAAACAACATGAAATTCAATAGCACTTGAATAACTTTCCTACTCACGTCATTAAGTATTGAGAACTGGCCCTTTATAAATGTCATAAGACTAGTATCCTGGTTATTGGACTTCTCCCCTGAAAGACAAAAAGCATGTCTACTGACTTGTTCTCACATGCAGCTTAGAACTTTATAACAATATTTAAGTGAAATACTACAGCACTGTATTTAAATGTATTTATGAAATACACATAATTTTTTTTTTTATAGATTCTATACATCGAGTCAATATCAGATCATAAAATCTTGAACTTGAGTACATTTAACACAATATACTCTTTGTAAAACTGAAGAAGTCTTCTGATGACTTACAGTCACTGAGTTTCTGGTTCTGTAATTGTCGATTCTCGGCTCTAAGTTCATCAAGGTCCTTATTCAACTTCTCAATCAACTGGCTCTGTTCCTCAATTTTACTGAAAAGGAAAACAAAATAATGCTGCTATATACAGGTAAATCTCAGAAATCAGTTATTCCATTTAAAGAAGTTTTTTTCTACAGAAATTTTTGCAAAGGAGGAAATTCGGCATTAACTTTGATATGTCCTTACTTCTCTAGACTGACACTCTGAGATTTGACCCGGGTCAGTTCCTCACTGATCTGGGTCTTGGCCTGGATTTCACTGTTCAGATTTGACTGGAGGGTCAGCAGTTCCATCTTATCCAGTCTCTGGGACCGCCGGTTCCTCCAACGCTGTCGACCCTGTCACAAGTCAATTTTTTTACTCAAAATTTATTTCCATTTCACTGAAGTTAAAAACTTGACAATTTTTTTGCATATTGTGTACAATCCTCATAATCTGACTCACCTATGACTTAAAGGCCTTTTAGAATTTATTGTTACATAAATATAATTTCTATTAAGTTGATGTAAAAAACCTAAACTTGATGATTTTAAAAAAAAAATATTATGTACTGACCCCATCATCGGACACGCCCATCACTTTGAGGTTTTCTAATTCCTCTGTCATTTTACTGGCCAAGGCTTGGAGGTAGCCACGAGCATCTTTCTCATCACTGACCCTGTTGATGTCAAAAGGATAATGTCAATTGACAAATTTAAATTCAATTGACTTTTCTTTTTTGAGACATTATTTAAAATTCTACAGATGAAATAATCACTTTACAAGCACTGAAGCGTTGTGATAATCAAGGCTCCTCAATTAATATTATTACGAATCCCCTCAGGATACCCTCTTCTGTTTGAGATAAATCTTAACATTTGATGATCTCTGAGATCCTGTGAGACAAATCTTACCATTTGATGATCTCCGAGATTTGAGCCTCCCATTGAGCCACGGATTCCCTTTTGTCGTAAATTTCCCTCATCTCTTGCTCCAGCTGATTCTTCTCCTTCACCACGTCGTTCATCGTCGATTGTTGCTGTATAAAAATAAATCTTACATTAACTATCCTCATCCATTAAAATAGGCATTATATTCAATTTTCCTCATCCATTTTCTTATTATTTTGCACCCTCTTTCCCCACTCATCAATGTATGCAGTAACGAGCTATTTTAACAATACTGACACAAGTATTAAAGAAACTTACGAAGGCAATTTCTTCTTTCAGTCTTTCATTTTCATCATTGATCTGTGACCTTTCCCGTTCTGTATTATCGGACTGTAATTTAAGTCTCTGTATTTGGTTACTTAAGTCCTCTATTGATACTTGGTTATTTAACTTTTCTTTTAATGCACTGTTTTCACGTTTCAAGTCTTTGTTTTTATTCTCTGCCTCTGACACTTGGAACTGTTTGTCCTTTATTTCAGCATGGTGTTTAGAGTTAAGTTTTGTGATAGTTTCCTCTACTTCTACACTTTTTCTGTCGAGTTCTGTTTTAAGCCTGCAAAAAATTAAAAGAAAATGACCAGTGATGCAGTATCATACAATCTGTTGATCTTTAAACCAGAGCATGAAGACATTCCATTGAAAAGCTAACAATTTTGACTGATATTAGACATATGTGATATTGGGTGCACATGTACCTGGAGATTTCCTGAGACATTTCTAACACTTGACTTGCACTGGGCCCCCGACTGATGTTTTTCCTCTTGGCGGCCTCTATCTCCTGCTCGAGTTCCCTCGAGTACTGCTCGGCCCGCTCTCTGAGTTTCCTCTCCTTGTTGGAATCGGCTCGATACTCGTCCACTTGGCCATGAAGCTGTAAAGAGCAAAGGAATGACATATAGTGGTAGATATACTTTATATTTGCTGCCTCATGAGCCCTTCAGAGCACAGAGAGGATAAGTTAGTAAGTATACCTTGTATTTATCATTTACTGAAATTTAAGTCGACTAATGAGAGTGTTTTTATGTTATTAGTGAACAGAATCTTGCATCTTTTGTGGACGTTCAGATTCCTACTCGTAAAGTAATCAGAATGAGCTTTATCATGTCTATGTAATTTATCTTTAGTGCAATTTTTATCACTAATGGTTAAGATACTGTCCAATTTAAAAATGACAAGTTACTTCATGTCATTAAGACAGCAGAAAACATGCACAAACACAAGATATTGTAGCTGATTTCCTCTACTTCATTTCTACAACAGCTAAGTACATGTAGAAGATCTTTGTCTTAACAAACTATTTATATCATTTTCAAAGGTGACAAATTTTTACCTCCTGGACATTTTTCTCTGCCCTCCTCCTTTCGTTTTTGACACTTTCTAACTTCCGTCTATATTCATCTATTTCTTCATCTTTGTTCCTGGCATCCCTTGTTAATTCTTTTACTTTGGACTGAGATTTCAATAATCTACAAGAAAACCAGAAATAAGTAATCTACAATAAACCCTTAAAATAGGTAATCTCATTTTACATATTGCCTTCAATGCTTCCTTTTGCCTTAAGTTATCAACAGAAAGAAAACGAATACATACGACTCGTTTGTGTCCGTAAATTGTTCAATGGCAATCTTTTGTTTGGCTACAGCATCTTTGAGCTCTCTTGCTTGTAACTTGTACTTGTCCCTTAAATCCTGCAAGTCCTAAAAAGGAAGAGGAGGAAATACATGTACAACATTTTAATGTAAGGAATATTCATTCCAAACCACCACAACACAATACTGCTTCTGTAACATACCAGTCCTTAATGCCACTCACCTTTTCCAGAGCCATTTTCTCCTCGTCAATGATCCTCATTTTACGTTCCAGGTCTATTTTGAGGTCTTGTGCTCTTTTAAAGTCTTGTTCCACTTCACTGATTTCAGTCTGAGATTCTGGAAAAAGAACGCAAACAATATGATTATTATCTGACATTTCCACGTCTAGAATTTGAATCTATAATATAGCCAGTCATTTACGTACCTGCTACGACTCTATGTAACACAGCTATTTCCTCCTTCAGCTGACGGACCTCGGATTCAGCGGATGCTGAGGAAGCCCCGGCCGCTGGGTTGATCTCCCCTGAACTACTGCCTCTTTGTATCGTGGCATTTGCTTCTACAAAGAAGGAAAATGCATTCAATAATCTATTAGCATGCAGTCGGACAAAAATGTTTTTCTAATATTTTGTGACATAACACAGTTGATGTTGACTCCTGACATACTTTTCAAAGACAAATACACTACACAACTGCCATTTCACAAACATTTTTGAAACATGCAGTTATTTCATTTAATACAAAAAAAGATAAATTACTTCATTTCTTATGAATTTGATTTCCAAAGTCAGACTGCACATTTAAATTCTGACATGTCTTGTTCTTGACGATCTACATTTATATACCCAGCAGCTTTAATGGACAGTTTGATACATGTATGTCTGAAGACTCATGTCTTACCCGCTAGTTTCCTTTGTAACTCCTTGTTCTCTCTCTCTAAGTTAGCTATCCTTCGCTCAAAAGCAGCAGCAGCAAGAGATTCTAGGTTTTCTGTGGCAATCCCTGAGGTATCCTGAAGATTTCCAGTGTCAGAAATTTGACTGCAAAATAAATTTGAATCTAAGACTTTCTGAATGCAATTATTATTCGCATCAAAACACACCTTATCAAGCCTTTTACATACAAAAACTCTATGATTAAGATTTTTTATTGCCATTTATGCAGCGTTGACCTTGTCAAAGATTAGCAAGTATGAGATTGAGATGACATCCTTGGTTCTAAACTTCAACACATTAAATATGCTTGTGTTAAAATTTGACACATTTGAATCATTCTGTAACTACGTAACTGACCTGTCTTTGGTGAAGGTAAAGCCAATAAAGGGAAGGTGATGTCCTTTGAACGCGGCATTAGAGGTGGGTGGCAGAGTATCCTACAAAACATATTATGGACCATCTTCACTCAAAATCTATTGTTTATATAGACATCATTTGAATAGAAAAATAGACGCTTTAAAAAGAATTTGTAAAAACTTACAGTATGCCTAAAGTCACTTTCGTCTACATCAAAATTGGAGGTGTCTGTGGGACTGCTAACTTCAGGTATGTATGGAGCATTCACTGTAGAAAGTAACACAGAGTACTGTAAGTCACTTTAATTTTTCAAAAACTACCAGTTGTGATGGTTTTTATTCATGCTGCAAGAAATTCATTTGAATCTCTTGTAAGCTTTGAGTAACCTTTAAAACTTATGATATCATTCATGATGGATTTAATTTCGCGGATAAATGATTAATTACAAACATACTGAAATTAAAACCACCATGATTATTAGCCAATCAACAGTATTCATTGGGTGTTCTGAACTCAATTGTCACCATCATTTAAAGAGGACTAAACACTGTACTCACTGTCTCGGATTTCCTCCCACTTGATGCCTTTGAACCACGGGTGACTGATGAAGTCTTCCAGACCATTTTTCCCAAACCTCCTATCTGCACCACATATAAGTTGCTGCAGTAGATCTTTAGCTTCATCTGATATGTCTTCTATATCTTCATCAGTTGGGAACTCAAACTTGGACTATAAAAAGGAAATACATGTATAAACAAACAAATGTTGAGTGGGATAATTTTTTCACACAACACTGACTGTAACCTTATGTCACTGCATTGAACATTTGTACTTTAAAATATATATATGTGCAACTTCATTTTGCAAAGAAATTTACATGTACAAATAAGACTAAAATGTTATTGTGCAAACAGTTTTGGTCTTCGTCACAAGTTCTTTTGTAAAACAGGGCTCTGATATTTTTATATGTTTAAGAGAATGTGACTGATAGATTAATCCCAGAATGTGACTTACCTGATGGTTCATGATTTTGCCGTAGGTTTCTACGAGTGACTCGGCATAGAATGGTGTAAATCCGTATAACATCTCGTACATACAGACCCCTAACGACCACCAATCACACTCCGGACCATAGCGGCCATGTCCATCTTCCATAGCCTGGGAACAAGAGAGAGAGAACATTAACATGACAATGGTTCAGAAGTGAATGGATAACAAAAGTATTCAATATTATGAGACAAAAGTCAAACTGTTTGTCAGTGACCTGAGAGTACAATATCTAAGTCATTTATCAGCACTTACCCGGAGAATTTCTGGGGAGATGTAATCAGGGGTACCCACAGCAACAGAGGACTGGACCTGTAACACAAACAATTCAATTAGTATAGCAGTTTTCTAAGGTCCAAATTTTTAAAACCATTATCAAATCACCTTCTATAGCATAGCATACTGAAAATGTGTGAGAAAAACTTGATGCTTCAAATTGACTGAATAAAACCTACCGTCCCATCATCCAGCATTTTGAGACAGGAGCCGAAGTCGGCCAGAACAATATGTCCTGTTAGGTCCAGCAGTACGTTGTCTGGCTTGATGTCCCGGTGGACGTAGTTCATTGTGTGGAGAGAGTGGATGGCCAGCACCATCTCGGCGATGTAGAACCGGGCCATGTCCTCAGGTAGCCGATCCTCGTACTTACTGAGGAGAGTCAGTAGGTCCCCTCCGCAGTAATAGTCCATCACCAGGTACTGAAATAGTAAGACATAGAATGACTACTGTATACAGAGAAAATTTTGCCCCCGTTTAATTTTCGCCCCAATTACATGTTGGCCAATTTAAAACGGGGTGAATTCAATTTACACAGAACAATGTCTTAAACAAACTTGATTTGGCGAATTTAAAATGGGGCAAAATTGTTGGCAAATGCAATAGGGCGAAAATAACACTGGGAGAAAATAACCCTGTATACAGTATTCACGTAAAGAAAAATACTGAAATGCAGTATTATCCAGTTTCGAAATGACATGTTCATGATATTAAACTATTGAATTACAGATTTAATCTATGAACTACTTCTGACTGAATACCTCTTGGAAGACAAATTTTTTTTCTTACAGAGTTCTCATTGATGAGTAATCAGAGTGTTTTCAATTTCATATGTTCATGCATATTCACATCATTAAATAAGGAATTTTATCTTTTCAGATACACTTCCCGTTGATACTCACCAAATAGTTGTCATCTTGGAACGCATAGTGTAGATTTGTAATCCATCTTCTGTCACCATATACCAAGACATCTCGCTCTTCTTTGAAACAAGCCGTCTGAAAAAAGTTAGACATGATTAACCATTTCACACTGGTTGTAGGCTATATATAAATACAAGATATTTTTACACCTAAAAGATTAAAAGACACGAATAAATTACAGCAAATAAGTTGAAAATATTACTGCCGAGAAAAAAAAATTCATGTAGTATCTTTACCTCTGCTCGCTTCAGCATTTCCCATTTATTTAAAATTTTCATGGCATAAACTCTATCAGTGGATTTTAACTTAACAACAGCAACCTGCAGATAAAACATTGATTATGAATTAGGCCTATATGAGATGTGATTACATATCAATTGATGTTTTTCCCAAGTAATATTTAGCAATTCAGTCAAATTCTTGAAATGGGAAAAAAATAAGCTAACAAAAGTTACAATCTGACTTTACCAAGTTTACAAATACAATTTATACCCGGTATTATTAACATGATCAAGGGTTGATTTTTTTTTCTTTAGTTTCTTGTTTAATGAAAACATGCAAGTGCACATTTATTTAATTTGGATATAGCTTCTTAACATCAGTTTTAAGGACAAATACAGTTGGCTGGGGTTGAATGTACCAGATGCTGAGGCCTTTTTTCTTCACCCCTGTGCCTGGTTATGATACCCAACTTACCTCCCCAAATGCCCCTTTTCCAATGATCCTAATGACCTCAAAATCATCTCGGTGTAATCGATACTGCTTAACCTTGGAAACAATCTGTCTGGCTGCAAGGGAAAATATTTACAGTTATAACACTATCTGGGAAACTTGAAGTCTGTGTATTCTGTTTACTTTTTGTGATTTATTATCAACTCTTAGTTATAACAAACTGTGCTATTGGCCACATAATGTAGAGGGAGGGAAAGAGAGAGGGAGAGCTTTATTTTGTTTTGATGAACAAAGTTATTTTTAGAGGGGTCATCACAGGTCAATGCGAGAGATTAGGTGGAGTGCTGACCACATACCAGTTTTCACTCTCCATAACCATTAAGCTGTGCCACACATGGTCAGATATAGGTATAAATAGGTATACATTTATAACATAAATGGTTGTATCTCTAGTGAATAGGGGATACACAATGTGTTCCAAGATAAGCAGGGAAGTGCTATCTCCAATTCACATTGTTGACATAACTAAGTTAAAGGTCCCTGAGACAGAGCTAACATGATAATTTATTGATGTCGACAATCAGTGAAGTCCCTTTTGCCTTTTGAGACGTCCCCCTTGAATAATAACTGTCAATGATGACTCAGAATGACTGGGAGAAAATTTCTTTGAGTCCTGCATCTGTCTACAAAAGATTCTGTGTAACCGCTGCTCAGGAAGTGGAAACCGCACGCGCTCAGAGCTAGCCCCTACATGTCATTACCCTCTTCCTGCATTCACACCACTGTATAATTACACTCAGTTCAAACAGAAGCTTTTCTACTTATGTAATGTTCTACATGTGCAGCATAAGCCAGTGATACACCTTGTTAAGACATTTACTGGAATCGTAACATTCTAACACAACTCTTTGAGCGTAGAAACCCGGCCAGGGTGACAGCCTACCTGAGACCTAGCCTCATTTCCTGAAGATTAGTCATCTTATTATACACATCTAAATCTGAACCCACCCAGGAAGATGTTAGCGAGAAAAAGGAAAACATTAGCTATCTATTTATAGTGCTTCAGACATTATAATCTGACACTAGTTTACTCCTAAAAGTTCCTAAGATGACACTATGGGGAATATCAGAATGCTGCGTGTAACATTTTCATTTCCTTTTTAGCATTGTTCATTGTGCGCTCAGAGAACACTTGTTCCTCTTATTCAGAGGAAAAAATTCAGCCTTGGTTTATTTTTAGCATCGTGACCTAGAAAAGTAGGCATATATTGCAATTTATCAACAAAATGTTTTTAGACATGGTACTGACAACTAGCAGGTGGGAACAAATTTCAACCATCAATGAATTTAACAGAGGAAATCCTGCTTATACCTTAAGATGAGTCTATATTTATACAGTACTATCTCAGGAATGGCATGTGTGAGTGAGAAATCAAAGTGATGACAACACACAACATAATAATGCATATAATCCACTCAGAATCTTTGTCCTGATGATTTATACACAGTAGACTAAGTAGAGCCATATCTGAATGATCATTTAAACAAGCCACTGTCCTTAGACAAATTAAATAATTCTAAACAAGACTTCATCTCAGATAAATGATTTATACAGCAAGTTATCTTGGAGCAACACTCAAACCAACCTGATGTTTTATACAATTATTTCATACACAGACATAAACCTAATGTTTCATACAATTATATCAGACTATCCTTATGTTTCATACAATTATCTCACACTCAGAGTCAGACCAACTAAAACAATTATCTCATACCAACATAATAATTTGAACAATTATCTCAGACTCATACTAAGCTAATATTTTATAAATTGTCTCACACTCGAACCAACGTCATGTTTCATATAACTAATATCCTAGACTCAGTGTCTCAGACCAATATTATGTTTTATACAATTATCTCAGACTTTATCCTAATGTTTGACTTTCATACAATTACCTCATACCATACTAACCTAATATTTTACAAAATTCTCTCACACTCGGACCAACATGTTTTTACAATTTAATATCTTGAACCACTCTATTACTTTAATTAATTATCTGACTCATGCCAACCTTATGATTTTTACAATTATCCATTTCTGACCAACCTATTGTTTTATATAATTATCTCAGACCCAGACCAATCCAATGTTTTATACAATTCAGACCATTCAAATGATTTATTAATAGAATTACCTAAGACTCTGATCAACCCAATGATTTAAACAATTATCTCTGACTCAGACCAAACTATTTCATACAATTCCTTATGATTTATACAATTACCTAAGACTCAGATCAATGTAATGTTTATACAGACTCAGAAAAGATAATTATTGATATAATGATTATGTTATTTATAACTTCATTATATTTTGAGGAATCAACAGTCTGGGAAAGAGAGAGTGATTTCTTTCTAATCTGTTATCATGAGCAGAGGTTGAACTCCTGCATCCCTCATTACGGTGTGATAGGAGTCAGTTAGGTTGTCTGGTTAATGCTGGTACTGCTGTCAATCAGATTTCTTATAACTTCCATCAGAGTAATTAATTTATCACCTACAGTATGTTCCAACCAGATGAGATACTGTTATAACTACTTAATCAAAACTGATTTCTCCTCATCAAATACCCAATATATACCACACACACTTGAAAGCACTACATGTGTACTACTAGAATTGAAATGTGACTACCTGTTTTTCATACATGCTTCCTTTTTAACATGTTTTAATGTTATGATAATTTTACTGTGTCTAACGTTTATTTCTTATTATAATTCAGGAAGTAACACATTAAAGAATGACGCACACAAAAATCTCATATACATACGAACATGTATAATATAAAGTGATTCTTAGTAACTCAAGATGTTGCATTGTTATTTTGAGCATGTGTATTATTAAAGTAGATGTAATATATTCAGGAAACACCAAGCCACTATTACCAAAAATATTACAAGCTGTCCTTGATGTGACCTTGATTTGACATGAATAATTCAGATGAAATTCAACTTCGACTTCTTGGCAACACAAATAATATATTGGAAATGGACTTCGATTAGAAATGGGGATAGAAACATAAAATAAACAAAAATTCCAAAGAATTTTTTTTTGTATTTTTATGACCTTGACTCTTTGATGAAAATGAGTTCAAATTTAACTTGACCTACATGTATCAATCTGTCCTTTGAAACTATTGTTCTAGAATCTAAATTTTGTTATCCTCTGAAGCTCCTTGTTGTCTTAAACATGTTAAAGACTATAACTGAATTTCATTTTTCATAAACATCTGTAAACATGGTAAAAATAGTTCTGATCCACAAGACCTTTTAACTTGTACAAGTCACTATTCTGAGGTCAAAATGAAGAATAATTAGCAAGCAAGATGTCAAGCAATAATATGAACAGAAATGTATTTATTAAGTATACCATCAAAGGTTGGTATAAAATAGGAGTCAAATTAGTAATTAAAGTACAAGAGGCCCACGGGCCTTATAGGTCACCTGAGTTTACTCAGGTGACCTAATAATGATGGGAGAAGAGAAAAATATAATGGGCCAGACCAGGATTTGAAGTTGGGTCCCCTGATTCTCCAGTCAGGTGCTCTACCTACTTGTCACTCGCAATTAAACCTATCTGACTGCATTCTTTCCTCCTTAAAGTTCTTCAGTCCCCAAAGACACCAAGCCAGGCCGGTTTTTCACCTGTCACTTCCAGGGCATGGCACAGTAACATATGAAATGGGAGTCGAGAAAAATACAAAAATGGACCAGACCAGGATTCGAACCAAGACCCTTGTCCCCTGTATCTTCAGTCATCTATGTGTTAGTGACTTATCTGGTCACTGGCAATCAAACTTAAGTGACAATCACATACACCAATAACAGCAACAAAATACAGCAGAAAACTTGGACAAAACAAATGACGACAAATCTTCAAGGTAGTTGAAAGTTAGTTATTGCAGTCATTAATTGTAATTTGTTAACATCATTTCATGGGTATTCCATGGGTATAATATGCTCGCAAATTGAACACAATGACTTTGGAATTGTCAGTGCCTACACCTAGTATTCAGAATACTGCATGTAAACAAAATACCTGGTCAATCAAGTGTTTTTTTTGTCATACAACTTGTGAATAAAAATATTCCAACTTCTTGTGGAAGGTCTTCTATACTGTTACAAAGGGCCTTTAATTTTTTTTTAAAGAAATATACATGTATCATAACATTAAATAGGTTCATGCAAGTGCAACCTATGACTCAAGTAAACATTATGATGCATCAATGTGTCCGAAATGATATTTTTCTTTGTATTATACATATAAATAAATGGTGAGGTATTTAATATCAAAAGACAAACCTTTCACATGTCAAAACAGAATATTAGTGTAAACTTTATACTCAGATATTCCCCTTACCAAAATCTATGAACTCGGATATGTTTTTCTCTCTGCGTTGTGTGGTGTTGCAGCACTCATCATAGAGGACGATGAGAACGTCTAGGAGGGTCTCCACACTGAGGGCCTGTCCATTGCTGTTCGGTACCCCTCCCACATACAAATCACTTAACTTTTTTAAACGCTCTTCTGCAGACATCATATTGTCGAAAGAGCGTCTTTAAACCTTCGTGAATCAAATTTATGAGAACAGACTGCACTCATACCTTGTTTTCTATATACAAGGTATGATCTTTGGTTCTTTCACTTACTGTAAGAATACATATTTTGTCTGAAATTAGTAAAATTATCACTCTGCATTTAGGGGGAGCCTGTCAAAATAACCTGCATACTTCCGATTCTAAACGTCAATTAATCACTGCGTCCAATAGCGATTGATTTGTCACCAGCAGTTTTAAGTAATTTGTTAAACTAGTTTTAAACTTCAATCCTCTGAAGTTTCTTTAAGATTGCATTCCTCTGATCTGAATGTTTATACACCCTCCTTTCATCGAGTCGTTCATTCTTTCGGATGTCATGAACATGGCCGACGATAATGCATTGTGGGATATTAATACGCAGATGTGACGTCATCTTTTTTTTAACACATCCAGCATCTGCATAAAACGCGCATACTGCCCACTTAGCATCAATAGATTGGATACCAAATTATAAACTTAAGCATAAATTCACTTAATGTGCTTTCACGTAATGTTACAATATTTTTTATAGCAATTATGAGCACTGTAGTCTGCCAGACATCTCAGGGGCGGATCAAAGTATGTTTGAGGTGGTATACATGTTTTCAGATCATATCATATTTATAATATTTTAAGACCATCACAAAGACATATTAAGAGAAAGTTGTCACTGATTAATAGATTGATTTAAAAGTTTTTACGGGCAGATAAATCTGAGGACTGTGTGTGTGTGTGTGGAGGGCGTGGGGGGGGGGGGGGGGGGGG
>PRKT01000770.1:177768-235513 GCA_003671525.1 Saccostrea glomerata
GGGGGGGGGGGGGGGGGGGGGGGGGGGGCGGTCTAGCTCTAGATTTTGGAAATAAATAACCCAGTGTTATAAAATAATTAGTTTAATATGACAAATTTTTGTGATCAAGAAATCAACCAAGACCCAAAACAAAATGGTTGTCCCTTAAATGTATTGGTCATAATTTTGCTACAGAAACATGTAGATGCTCCATAGGAAAAGACTATCTCATACAGTTGATCCTGAGAGCTAGCCATGCTGAGTGTTTGTTAAGGTCTCAATGATTCCTCGATGTCTCTGAGGAAAAAAAATACTTTGTAAAAATCTTTAAGAGGGGCCCAGCAGGCTTTGACAGTGTAAATCTCTATTTTTTCCCTGAGTAGACCATTATACATGTAGCACATAAGTAGAAAATTCAAAAGTTAGTTGCAGTTTGATATACACTTCAAGACTTTTCTATTTTCTGAATTCCATCTCATAAAAAAAGCCAGTCATTATGAATCTCTGTGTAATTAACCACAATGCCCATAGAAAAAAAAATCATTTTTTAAAGATAAAATTTATTTAAAAAACAAAAATAAACAAATGTACAACCCACATATTATACAAAAGCCTTAAGATTCAATACTTGACATTGTAAATTTGGACATGACTGGTTTGGTCACATTGGTTGGAAACATGTTGAATGAGGAATAACAAAAAAATCAACAGCTTCAATCAGAAATTAAAACAGTTGATATGGTCTTAAATTTAAAACACTGAACTGAAAAAATATACCTATCATTTAAGAAATTATTACTTTTTTCTAGTCACATTTTTAGTTATTTTCAAGCAAATACCCCTAAACAGATTGCTACAGTTTATTTAAGAAAAAATAAAGTGGAAGGCTTTATCAAGGCTCATGCACTACAAAGGAAAATCATCCAGATGGACAGTGAAAAACCTAATGCAAATGGCTAAAAAAAAGATAGTGGAACAAGTCACCAAGCTAGGTAATATGTATTATATGTATTTTCCAATCTCTTAATGTCCTTTGTAGCAAAATTTAGAACTTCATTGAAATAAAATCACAACACATTCAGTGTAAAAAAGAAAAACAATGAATATTAAGCACTACAGATCTAAGCTAAAGCACTACAATACTGCTATATACCGAGGTAAACGTTCTTGGCACAATAGAATACTGGCACATATTTAATACTGCATAGTACCCAATTTCAATGTTACCATGGAATACAGAAACAAAGAAAAAATAATTTGTTTTCAAATGACTCAAATTCTATAATAGTATTACCAAATAGTACTAGTATGTAAATTAATGGGATCAACTTTTAGACTAGGAGGCAATTTTTATTTACCTAGAATAATTGAAATAAAATTGTTTTATGAGGCTGATTTCAACAAGAACTTTTGATATCATCAAAAGCACAAAAAAATCAATAATTGAGATTAAAACAATTGAAGCTCAATAAACTGTTGCAATACACTACATAGAGTTACATGTATAGGACCTTGGCAAAAGGACAATCTATCAAAATCTAATAAACATTGTTAATCAGAATAGTCACAATTTATCTGTTGAAAAAAATCATGAAAAGCAAAAGTAAATATTTTTTAATCAAAATAATCCCTGGCATTAAAAACACTATATTGTATAAAAAGCAAATGTTCTCTTTTGGAAATGGGAAGAGAAATCCGTAATTATCAGATCACATGCATTTACCACTTCATCTTCTTTACTCTTCTTTGCTGGGAGGTAAAGTCAGTTTCTATCCATGTTACAGGAAAGCAAATCAGCCTGCAAACACACAAGTTACCACATTACATTCAATTTACCAATTCATTTAAACACTTATAAGAAAATGAAAATAAATTAATAAATGATGACAGTTTTCTGGTTTGTAGACCACAGTAAGACTTCAGTTACCGTTAAACACAGTGAATCTTGTACCTTTTTTCCCTCCTGGTTTTCCTTCAGGACGTGCTGGATCAGGGCCTGCACTGTACGCGTCTGTTCCTTCCTCTTTACCAGACTCTCTGGAAGTTTGGTCGCCGGTGGCCTCTCATCAAACACACTTCTAAATGGCCGGCTTCTACCTTCATGCCAACGCTTCTCTTCACCATTTGTAGAAACAGGTTTGGAATAACTGTGTGTAAATTGCCCCATTTTAGTTGAAACAGGTACATCATGATTGTGCTTTGTGGGAACACGCTTTACTGGCATTTGGTTATCTTCTTTGGTAGATTGTTGTCTTACTGAGAAAGCATCCTGCCTCTGACTCTCTACACATGGCATTCTGAACAACTTTTGAATAACAGGAGCTTCATCTGAATCCCAACATTCTCTGGCTGAATTGGTGTTTCTCATCTGTGGTGCATTTAAACCCTGTGGTTTATTCTCATCAGTTGTTGAACTATTTGGTTGTGGAAGCCCCAAATCATGCATATGCTCCCTGGTTGACATTGACTTGGAACACTGAAATTCTGAAGCTGACTGAGTGTGGAACACATCCTGACTTGTTGTCTGTGGGTTGGCAGATGTCTGGAATGGCTTTCCATAGTTATCATGAATTTCAGGTTGAGGCTGATCATGTGACTGCAGTGGAATTTCAGGTTGAGGTTGACCATGTGACTGTGGCCTAATTTCAGGTTGAGGCTGACTATTTGGCTTTGGCTGATTTTCAAGTTGAGGATGATCATGAGACTGTGGTTGAACAGGTTGAGGCTGGTTGTGTGATTGTGGCTGACTTTCAGGTAAACCAATGTGTGTCTGAGGTTGACTTACACTCTGTGAAGGATCAACTAGTGGCTGTGTAGGTAACCCCATCAAATTCATTGAGAGAAGTGGATTTGGCAACAGAGGATTTGGCAACCCCAGAGACAGAAGTGGTGCAATCCCCGGTAGGAGGGGTAAAGTTGGCAACATCCCTAATCCCCCACCTAGTGCACCTCCTGCTGTGGCAAGATACTGCATATAAGCCTGAACAAGATGTGGTGGCATTGACAGAGGTAAACCAAGGTTTGGAATACTTTTGGGATCTGCTGAAGCAACACCCGATGGCTGTGGAATGGTTGATGAATTTTCAGAAGTGGGAAGGTGTAAGCCTGGGGGAAATGAGTCCTGGCTCTTTTCTGGTGTGTTTGTTAAATCAATGAATGGTTCGGTTTTATCTGAAGCCATGTTCCTTTCTGGTGTGTTTGTTAAATCAATGACTGGGTGGACTGGATCTGTTTTAACTGCAGCTGGACTGACTTGATCAACGTTCCTTTGATTAGAAGTTGTACTAGTGGGTCCTGATTGAAGGGAGTTAGATTGATCAGGCTTGGAAGAATCTGATGTGGAAAAAGTTGAAGAGACAGGATTGAAAATTGAAGTGGGAAATTCCTGGTGTGCTGCTTTTGCTGCTGAACTTGGCAATGTTGGCTTGGAATGCTGTTCTCTGGTAATTCTTTCTTTGAATTGGTCCCCATTTCCTGTATGTTCAAGTGTATCATTCTGATCATTAGATGCTAGAGTTTGTGGTTCAGAAGTCTGGTAAGTCTTGGAGTCCTCCACATGTTTTGTCAGGCTTTTCAACACAGGCAATCTATGCTCGACACTGTCTTTTTTGACAGTCCTCATTTTTTCCTTGAAGAAGTTCTCTGCATCAGCATTTGTTTGAGTTGGAAGACCACTTTTTGAGGGTAAGGTGATCAATTCACTCTCCCAGTCCTCCTTATCTCTGGAGTGGCTTGTCTCAGCTAACCTGGTGTACTGTGATTTCTGACTTTTTAGATCTGCGCTGTCTTCTCTATTCATTGAAGACCTAAAATCAGAGAAAACGATTCCCTTGTCTTTCAGTGACTGTGACATTTCTTGTGTTGGAGAACTTACAGTATTATCCACCAAAGACATTTTATCAAAGTTGAGACCTAAGCTATCCAGCTCTTCAACCTCAGTTTTCTTTGCTTGTGAATTCTCAACAGCTTTGTCTTCTGATTTTACTGTTTCTGCAAAAGTTTTGGAGGGTTTGGACACCAGTTTCATTGGTCGCTGTCTGTAGCCAGGTCTCAGAGTTGTTGGTTCCTGACTCCCTTCTGCTTCAGACTTCAACAGAGAAGTGGGAGAGCTATCACTGGTCTTTTCTTTTTTAATGGGGTTTGGACTGATGCCAAACTTGGCCATCTTGTTGAACATGCTAGACATTTTCTTTGGAGGAAGTTGCAAGACTTCAGACTTTCCATCACTTGCTCCATCTTTATCAATTTGCACCTTGCTCTTTTCTGTTTTTGGATGGTTGGTGTTTGCTTCTTGGCTGATAATAGGTGCAGATATTTCATCTTCCCAGCTCTCTTGTTTTGGCACAGTTTTGTCTGACATTGCTGTCATCTGCTTTTCTTTGTTTTGGACAAATGGCACAACTGGTGGTACTGTGGAGTCTAACGCAGCACCAACAGCTGCACTGGTCTGTTCACCTAGTTTTTTGTCCAAATTCTTTTCTGGCGATATAAAAATTGCAGGAGGACTGTTAGGTTTTTCTGTTTTGATTGGTGGTTTTGTCGGAATAGCCCAGTAGTCATGTACAGCACCAGAGGAACCACTGCTAGAAGTGGTCATCTGATACGCCTTCCGCTGCAGTGAAGCTATCAGGGATTCAGTCTTCTCTTCTGATTGGTTCAGAGGCTTTGTGGTCTCTTTTGATTGGATGGAAGTCTTGTCTTGTGTACTATGTAATGACAATGAGTCAGGTGACTTTTTAACCTCTACTTCTTTCTTGATTTGCTCAGTTTTCCTTGTAATATTGGTAACATTCCAATAATCATCAATATTTTGATTATTGACAGTCAGGGCGACAGGAAGAGCAGGGCCATGTTCTTCTTTAACCTTTACATGAGACAGGGAGCAGGCACCTCCAGCTGTCAAAGGAGCAGCCATTGCTCCAGCTCTCTGGCCTGTTGACTCCCCCACCTCCTGAGAATTACCCTGGGGATTGGAACCCTTAAGATTATTCTGTAAGGGTGCTATTTTGCTGGCGCTAATTTGTGATAAAATTGGCTCTTTCAAATTCTGGCTTAGGAAAGCTTTCCCAAGAATTGGGTTTGGTAGGGGAGTAGGAATTCTGTCAGTGGAGGTAGACTTGACTGCTTTCAGTGGGAATTGCTTGCTTTCTGACCACTCAGCGTTAGGTCTTGGATCACCCGATTGATGATCAATGGCCTTGTTGGACCAAGGGTTCCTAGCCTTCTGTGTACCTTCTTCCTTCACTAATTGGGTACTTTCTGCCAAAGCTGGTTGGTCTTTTTCTTCTTTATTATTTCCATGTAAATCTTTCTTATCACCATGTTTTATAAAACCACCTCCAGGCACATATCTAGGCATATCAGGCCTATTTCTTTTTGAATCAATTTGAATCACTTTTACAACATTTTTATTTTCATCCTCAACACTTGAGCTATGTTCCTTCGGAGGTAGTGTTTTTGATTTTTGCTCCAAAGCACTGGGATGGGCGGAATTGTTCCTGTTTTCGTTTGCAGACATCACGACTTTGGCGCTGGTTTGCCACCGGAAGCACTCTCTAGCAGTGGTGGGTAGTTTGGTGGACACGTATAGATACTGACCGTCATCGTCCCACGATTCCTTCTCTGTCTTCTGAGGGGAGACATGGAGTCTGGGGGGCGGTACAAGGTTTGCATAGTTCCTGGTAAGAACAGGTCTCTCTGGGACTTCCACCTCCTCCTTGTATAACTTTGGTCTATCATCGGACGGAAATCTGCTCTTTGGCTTTTTGTTTGGAACAGATTCCCAGATGTTTTCAACTTCTTCTTTGCTGCTTTAAATGCAGAAAGAAAAGTGATTATTGTGCCTAAAACATTCATTTAAATGAAAAGGCCATTAAGAAATGTGAAGTACATGTATCAATAAGCTTACTTTTGCATTTTTGTTGTAACAGCTTTAGCAAAACTTATTGGGCCCGCTTTTGCCACTGGTTTGCTGGGCTCTGTTGATGTTTTAACTTCTTTGTTGTTTTGTATTCCAGTAGTCCTATATTTAAAATGTATATACATTATATTTCTTTAATTCATTTTTTAAAAAATTTTCTTGCATTGCACATCATTCACATATAGGTTTTTTTTTTCTTGAATAGGCTTTATCAAAATGCTATTTAAAGTAATCTTACATTTGGTTTTTGGTAGCACTGCCTGAAGTAAAATTCTTTACACTGTTATCATTAGCCACTGGTTTAGTAAGCTTTCTTGATGCTTGGACACCCTGGTTCCTTTGCAGATCTGTAGTCCTAGATATTACAAGCAGAAAAATGTTAAGAGATCTGCTGGTATGGCACAATTTTTACTTAGACAGACCTCTGTGAACTTCAGGTCTTACCTGGGCTCTTTAGCTGTCACAATGGAAATGGAACTTCTCACCCCCTCATTTGCGGCTTGTTTATCAAGTTTTGTGATAGACAATGACACAGATTCCTGGGTATTTTTCACTTCTGTTGTCCTAAATATTACGAAAAGAATCATGTTAATTCTTTAATAATAGGATGTTTTCTGTAAGTGAAAGAGACTTTATTGTAATTGTTTAATGCCAAGTTGGCAATATTTCAGCCAAATTTGATTTCTTCCAATCTCACCTCTGCCCTTTAGTGGTGACAATTTGATCAGAATTATTAGACATCTTATTCTTCCCTCTATCGTTTATAAGACTGTTGACCTCTGTCAATGGTTGGCTTTCCTGTCTCTTCTGTAACTGTTCTGGTATAAAGTTTTTCACCGCCATGATCTCTCGGTACCTAAAATGTTTAATTTGGCATTCACAGAATCATACCTAGAATTATATGGGAGAAAAAAATGCCACTCTGCCTTCAAAAATGGAATTTTTCTGGTGATATGATAAAATATATGGTAACACATAGTAATTTTTAGCTAAATTACTGTTGAAGATAAACATTTCATTTTTAGTTAAATTACTGTTGAAGATTAAAATTTGATAAAGAAATAAATTTATCAATCTTCAAATTGTTTCCCTTAGATAGCTTTATCTCTCTTGACAATTCTCTCTTTGCCTTATATTATCTCTCTTTAAACTAGCATTATCTCCTCCAGTTATAACTTATTGGCAGATAGTTTGCAGCTTATTGAAGGGTTCTAAGCCATCACATTTGGTTCCCCCACTTCCTCCATCTACTGTACTTTATTCACGGACTGAACATCTTATACAGACCCTCTGAAAAACCTGTACCTCCTCTTCCCCCAGTATGAGGGTACCTCCTCTGCTCCTCCTCTTGAGCTGATGTCTTCTGTAGGATTATTCAGACTTACCTCCTCTGTTCCTCCTCTTGAGCCGCTGTCTTCTGTAGGAGTTACATTCTTACCTCCTCTGCTCCTCCTCTTGAGCTGATGTCTTCTGTAAGATGGTTCAGACTTACCTCCTCTGCTCCTCCTCTTGAGCAGCTGTCTTCTCACTCAGGAGGAGCACCTGTTTTAGAATCTCCTCCTCCTCCTGTGTTGTCCTCGGTCTCAGTGATGTCACCTGCTGCTGTCGTAGGTTCCTCTGCTGCCAGACGTTAACACTGGGTGCTGGGGGATCTGAAAACATTCAGCGTATTTAAAGACTTTTACATAAAGCATAGTCTTTAATCATATAAAATTCAAACCATTATTCACATGCAAGAAATATCTGTGAGTTTTGGTACCTACTTAAACTCGAAAAATGTTAATCGCTGCAACCATTTTTTCTGGTATTTGTAAGGAATGCTTTCCTAGTTGCACAAATTAATTGGTATAGATTGATCTCAAACAAACAAATTGTGTATAAAAGCTGACACAAATAACAGCTGGTTTACAGTATTACCTTGGACCTTTGGAGGTGGGACTCTATTTACAATGTCTCTCTCAAACCACTTCTGGGTAGACTCCACTGGTAGTTCTTTCCACTTCTGCCTCCTACATACAAATGAGACACATTTAATAGCTGTATCGCTCAACAAATCACTATATTGGTTATCCTGTGCACTTTTAAGCAAAATGTGTGATAACATAATGATGTTTGCTTTTCATATTATTAGTATAAACTTTCTATAAGGTTTATAACTTGCTGTGACTCATTACTTATTTCCTGTAAGTTTTTAGCTTGCAGTAACTCGTTCCTACTTCCTGTAAGTTTTAACCTGCTATGACTTGTTACTTTACTTCCAATAAGATTTAAACTTGCAGTAACTTGTTACTTACTTCCTGTAAGTTTTATAACTTGCTATGACTCCTTCCTTACTTCCTATGAATTTTTGAACTTGCTGTGACTTGTTACATCCTATTTGATTTTTGACTTGCTATGACTTGTTACTTACTTCCTATAAGTTTTGAGTTCCTGGACCTTGTTCCTATGAGTTTTTTTAGACTTGCTGTGACTCGTTACTTACTTACTGTAAGTCTTGAGTTCCTGATGAGTTTTATAACTTGCTATGACTTGTTACTTACTTCCTATAAGTTTTTAACTTGCTATGACTCGTTACTTACTTCCTATAAGTCTTGAGTTCCTGGACCTCCTCCTCGTTCCTCTTCCTCTCCAGTTCCTGCTGTTTACGTATGTGTTCCTTCCTCATCCTCTCAAACTCCTCCTGGACCGAGATGTCCATCCCTGTCGACTCTTTACCCGGGTCCTTGAGGCTTGGTGGTACAAACTTCAATTAAGAAAACATTTTTACTCTAAGTTAATGCATTTTTCAGTATGAAACATTTGGGTTTTTTTTATCAGTTGTTTCAGGTAAACTGAATCCAAAGCATGAAAAAGAGATTAGAAAAAGATATTAGAATCTCTTGTTTTGAATTCCACCAATTTTTTTAATTTTGCTCAAAGATAATGCAGTCTATAATTTGAAACTTTCTGAGAAAGTGAGTTTCACAAGAAACAACCAGTGGAGTTTCTCTCATGACCCAATAGTGGTGTTACTAAGCAGAACTGCATCTTATTTAGTAATTTAAATACAATATGAAGGTTTTCTATCAACCTATCAACTAGTTTATCAAATCTGTTTTAAACTTTACTTAAACTCACATAATGCCAAACAATATTCAAATCCTATTGTTTGGTTAAAAATAATAA
This sequence comes from Saccostrea glomerata, assembly GCA_003671525.1. Classification (NCBI taxonomy): domain Eukaryota; kingdom Metazoa; phylum Mollusca; class Bivalvia; order Ostreida; family Ostreidae; genus Saccostrea; species Saccostrea glomerata. The sequence continues at coordinate 186,833 of PRKT01000770.1, forward strand.
CCTACAATATAACCATGATCCAAACCTGTTCAGTGTGCCTACTCCTGAGTGAGTTTAGCTCCCGCTGTTGTATCAGCTGCTGTTCCTCCCTCTGTCGTGCCCTCTCGACCTTTAGCTGCTGTTCCGTGTGCCTCTGTGGCTGAACCTTCAGCAAATCATTAAACTCCTGAAGGTGGCGCTGTAGTAGACTAGACTTCACGTCAGTGTCTTTAGGTTGATTCTTCCCTGCTGGTTTTACTGTCTGTTTTGGCTGGTTTGTCACAACTCCTTGCTGATTGGAGATTTTGGGTTTAGCACTGGGATTCTCCAGATCATTCTTTTTTGTTTTATTTTCAGGGTTGGGGAGTGGATCTAAAGTATTGGTATTGTTGAAATTGGAATTCTGGGTAATATTGGCAGTATTATCTGAAGTAACACATACATTTCCTATATCACTGAAATGTTTTCCCAGTAATGAGGATTTGGTTTCATGTTCTTCAGCTCTTCTTGAATCAACAAGCACCTGTAAAAAAAAAAAATTTAAATGATTTTATCTGCATCTCTTTAACAACATAAAAAGTAATTGGAGGAGAACTTATAATTCTGGGATTTTTGATGGAGTTACATTTTCTTTGTTAATGTCCTTATTTCCAAACAAACTGGTCTGCTTTTCTTCGTGAAGTTCCAGCTCGGTCTTTTTTCGTTTGGGGGCGGGATTTGAGAACTTTTTCTCCTGTAGCACTTTCTCAGCCTCCTGACGTAACTGTTTTTTCTACAATGGACGTCAATTTCAAAAATCTCTACTTACACGTATTACATGTCGTTGTTAACTTTTAATTGCATACAATAATGTCCAAAGCATCCATTATAATCCTTTCCTTTCACATTAAAACTCATTTTCTACAGAAAGATATTTCATTTAACAAGTATCCATCAACCGTGAATTTACAACCTCAATGAAAAATTGAATTAAGGTGAGGTCTAACAAAATGATAGCCAAAACTTTTATGTCCCCACAAGCCATCTGCCAATATTAGCTCCTATAAATCAAAATGATACCACTGACCTTTTCCTTCATGTCTTTCCGTTGCTGCCGTTTATTTTTCTGTCGTTCCTGTGCCTCCAGCAGCTGAAGTTTTTCTTCTTCCTGTTGTTTACGCTGGTAATTTTCTTTGTGCTGGTTCTCGACCTCCTCAGAATGGTCGTCTGTCGTCAACTTCCTGTTCAGACATTGCAAGGTTATACAAATTCTAATGTTTGTCCATATTTTAAATTTATGTATTAATTTCATCCATCTTTATTCAAAATATCATTTCTTTTCAAACCCCATCACTTACAACAATGATGTTATGCTTCTAATTAATACAAACACAGATGATATCACGTTTTCTGCTGAATACTCAAATTGATGATGTCAAACTTTGTGCTGGTTACTTACACTAATGATGGAATGTTTTCTGTAGATTTCTTCATTTGCTTCTCCTCCATTTGTGGTAAAAGTGTCTGCCCTATTTCTCTCATTTCCTACAAATTGATAATACAACAGATGGTGAAAATTTTGGAACAAGCTTAGCTTTTTAGAAATACAACATACATTTCTCAAAAAATACAAAGAGATCAGAAAAATCCTTTTGCATATTGCTCAGACAAAGACATAACAAGTTTCATTTATTATCTGAAGCCTCACTTTTTAAAAAAATATTATACTGTCATTTCAAACACTGACCTGTTCCCTTCTCTTCTGTTCTGCCAGCAGCTGCTTCTTACTTTTAGGTTTGGGTTTCTGGAGAAGATTTTGGTTTGCTTTCTTCTTTCCTTTCTTTATGAACCAGAAAATAAAACATAAATTATATATACATTGCTGTTGATTTATAAATTTTCAAATTTGAATCAAACATGAATTACAACATACCAGACAATTATAAATCAAAGATCTTTAACGTGGTGGTTTAAAATCCTCCAGGTTTGACCTACTTTCAACCTGTAGGCATGTCTTACCCATATCCTGTAAGCCTGACTAACATCCACCGTGTAGGATTGACTTATTTGCATCTTACAGGCTTGACCTAACCCCATCCTGTAGTTGTTTGAAATCCTACAGCCTATCTAACTCCTGTGGTTGTTTGAAATCCTATAGGCTAGACTTACTCCCATTTTGTAGTTGTTTGTAATCCTACAGGCTTGACTTACACACATTCTGTGGTTGTTTGTAATCTTACAGGTTTGACCTATCTACATCCTGTGGTTGTTTTAAATCCTATCGGCTTGACTAAACCCCATTTGTGGTTGTTTTAAATCCTACAGGCTTGACCTACCTACATCCTGTGGTTTTTTTTAAATCCTACAGGCTTGACTTACCCGCATCCTGTGGTTGTGTCTTTTTGAAGGATGTCTTGCTTTCAACCATTCATCGTAGGAATGAAATTTCTTCAGCTAAAACCAAAATTATCTTATGTTAGAGATTAAAACTCAACACAAAAGGTGAATTTAAAATAAGACACAAATTCCAAGAAGACAACATTTATTTCTATATAACAACCATGTTAGGGTGAATTCAGAAATGGGAAAAATGACTTTGAAGTTCAAGTATGGTGAGAGGGCAAAAATAACACTGTATACAAATTTTTTTTAGTTCGTTGAAAAAATACTAAAAAATAAAATTGAAAAACTTACATCTTCTTCTGTCAGCTCAACATCTTGTGGTGGTCTATATTTCTGAATGAAAATATAAAAATACATAATATATAGGCCATTAATTTTACTGCAGCAATGATACACGTGGAAGTTTCTTGCATTAACATAAATTTTAACCAACAATTTTTGGTAAAAAAAAATACATTGTGAATAACCATTTTCACTAGAAAGCAATCAACATGTATATTTACAATACATATAAATCTATATATAGAGCTAGCTTTTCATCACTGATTCAATATTAATTACTGTTTAACATTATTCTTCTCCCTATCTACCAAACTACATGTAGTATCTCAAAACAGGCCTGGACTATTTTCTGTTTTATAAAATATTTTGCTGACCTTGAAAATGGAATCAAAAAAGCTATCCTCTTCTTTCTCATCAGCAGTCCATTTGGATGATTTCTTCTTACTGGACTGAAATCCTACAAAATATAAGTATTTTAGAGTTTAATATCTGATGAATTTGATACAGTGAAAACTGTCTAATCTGACACCTGAGCAATCTGTTGCACTGTAAATTCCCTTGTAAATTTCTTTCCCTTTTTATACTGTGCAATCCAACACCCTGTCTATTCCAACACAAAATTTGTCACCCAGTGCAGGTTACACTGTATATGTTTTAAACATTAGCCATGTCTGTGACTATTCAGTATTTTGCAGAGTATTTTGCTTCCAACAAAATTTTAGAAAAACAGAATTGTTGGATATGATACCCAGTACCTCTGGTAATGCATGCATATGCAGAAGAATATACAGGCACAATGCACAGACATTTATAAATTTCTTCAAAAGTATCATGTACAGAAGAGAAAATTAACAGGAATCTTTTGTTCTTCTATAATTTGAAGTATGTACTAAAGCAGGCAAGATATTCAAACTTACGTCTCTCAAACACAAAGTCTGCAAATACATCATAGAACAATCGCCCGAAAAACCATAACTGAAATAGAGCATAATGATTGTTGAATCTAGAAAGAGTATGGTCACATTGTAAATCACTGCTTATAGAATTAATACATTGTGATTCCTAGTAAGCTTTACTAAAACAGAACAAACTAAATCCACCCTCCTCCCTAAATTATTTACAAATCTTAATGTCACTTTTTTTTTTTTAATACAAAATCTTGTTAAAGCACAAATAAGCAGCGAATCTTACTACTGATTCTTCATCATCATCGCATGGTAAGTTATCGTAATAATCATCCTCATCATCATCATTTTCAAAGTATTGGTCATCATAATCGTCGTAAAAGTCTTCATCATCGCTGTCCATGTAATGGATGTTACCACAACTTTTACATACGTGGATTTTCCTCCTTTTGTCTTCTATAAGAAAAGAACACTTTAAACAATGTAATGGATTCATACAGCTAATATAGGACCACACAAACAGTATTGAAAGATCATCAACTTTTTATCTTGAATTTTAAATAGTTTTTGCATTACATTGTACATGTGAATAACCTTGACTATGACCTTGAAATTTGACCATGTGATCTCAAAATCTAATGACATTTCTACCTTTATTATCTTAGTAATAATTATGTAATGCAAAAAATAAAAGAATTCTTTTCAATGAATTAACATTTCCATGAAACCACCACAAGACATACAACATATGATTCATATATATGACATCCTTCTCCCAAAAAATCTGTTGTATAGTTGCATTTGATTCTTGGTCTGTTTTGCAATAAGAAGCCTTACTTGCATATTTTGTTGTGAGAAGATAGTAACTTTCACTTATTTCTTGAAACACTTTCGTGGCATCTGCATTATCAGGGTTCTGGAATTCAAATTGATGACTCAATTAAGTGAACAGGTAACATCATATCTTTTAACCTTAAAGATAAAACAATGTAGAGAGTTTATCATAACTAATAGGAATGCAATATACATACCTTATCTGGATGATGCTTTAGCGCTAAATTTTTATAAGCTCTCTTAATTTCATCTACAAAAAGATTTTTTTTTAACTAAATATAACATCAATAAAGTAATTTAAATTAATATTCATGCTGGAAGTTTGGTACATCAATAATTTCCTATCTATAAATAATAAATGTAAGTTAATTGTTCTCGTTGGTAACAAAATAAATTTGACTTTACTAGGCTAACATAAAGGAATTATTAACTTATTGTCTGCCATGGACCCTAATAAATCAATGGCTGACCTTGACCTTGTAACAATTTCCGACTTTGATAATTACTCATGGACAAACATGATTTTGATATGAATTTTTAATTTTTGGTACAAGTTTGTTTCAAGAAATAATAATTTCATTTAAAAATGTGATTTCAGCTTGACCATGTTGACCATTACCATTTTTTTTTATAGTTGAACATGTTGAAAATCATAATTAATGGCTATTTTTATTTTTTGAGCATGAATTTTAAAAGAAAGTTTGTAGTTTCATGTGTATTCTATCATTGTCTATGTGCAACAGCAATGCTATGTTAGTACAATGTGACAACTCAAAATAACCTTGACCTTTGACTCCTGAGAATATACAGTGCTTTCTTTCTACATGCATTCATGAAATATGAGCTAATGTTCAGACAAATTATATATCTATATGTCATTAAAAATATCAAAATTCTTCATTTGAAAATACCGGTACCAGAACTCCCCACCGACCCAACGACTTCGTTTTCGAAAACTCTTGTCTTTTTTTTAACTACTTCTCGAGAAAGCAAGGACAATGTTTTGAATAAAAAGCATTCAAATAAGCAATAGATAATGAGCATGTATATACCCTCGGTTGCATCTTCTTCTAACCCTAATGACTCTAAACATTTTAGGCGTTCTTTATTTTTTAGCGCCATATTATCCTCAGCAGCGTGTTCAATCGGAGTATATAAGATCTTTTCGGTCAAAGAGATGAGAAAAGTCCAAAAAGTTCCGAGGGTGAAAAGCGACATCTATCTCATGCAAAGATAACTCTAACATGCCTTATTGCACAACTTCCGTTTCCGAAAACGAAAGTAGGCAGACGCGACCAATTTATTGAGAAAGGTGAGTTAGTTTTAAATTAACATATTTAGAAACTAAATCAATGATTCAATACCAATGTACATAATCTTTTTAATAAATGTTCATGTTTATAACATATGCGATTCAGATTTATTTACTTTTTTGATACCCAAAAACATAAATTCTCTCTGTTTTATGTTCACGGGGACTAATCTCAGCGAGATGGGTACAGAGCTCCAGATAATTTTTTACCCCAAAGTGTATTTACTCCCTGATTTTCAAATCAATGCAGATTTTGATTTTCAGCAAAATGATTGAAGAGTATTTTGTTTATGTATAAATGTTTTGACCTTTATTTCGGGAGCTTGTAATCAAAGTATGAATTTTTGAAAAGAGAAAAAGCTAGGTAAGTTCCTGCATTTATTTAAATAAGTTTTGTAAATACCAACAAGACTTTTTGCTAAGATTGGGAAGCATTCTTTTTCGACAAGGAAGATTATTATAAAGTGGGTCAAGGTACACTGTACCATAGAGCCAGAGACACACAAAACTTTTCCTTCATTTAAGATATCGTATCAAGAGTAAACTGAAAGAATCTTCATTAATATGGCAAGTTGAGAGAGACGAAAATTGGCTATAAACCCACAATAAAAAAAGTTATGCCAAGTACATAGTCTTTCTACATAGAAATTGATTTTAATCTAAATCTCTGATTCTTCCTCCCGAAATGGAGATCGTCGTCGTCATTACTAGAATGTTCCTAGTCACTAAAAGGCTTTTAAATTTGTACTTCGTTTTGAGAAAAATCAAACACTGAGATAACCTCAATTCGTATCATAAGTAAGTCGTTCCTGTATTCTTCAACTTGTTACATACGCAGTACTTTCGTGGTGTAATGCGTATCTATGTTTGCTAATGCATAATTGTACACTCTGTTTTAATTTTCAATGCGTATTTTGTTAAATTTTATGCGTATTTCTGCAAATACGCACCTTATCTGGAGCTCTGGGATAGAGACTAAAATTTTGGTCTGACGTTTACAACCGGTAGTAGACGTCAGACCAAAATTTTAGTCTCTACCCATCTCGCTGAGATTACACGGAGACTACAGTGATCATTGACATTTGCTGATCCAGTACAATAAAAATAAATACTGAAAGTGCCATATATAAACCATAGTGCGAGTAAACTCGAATCCCGAGGGATGCACTTAAAGCAGAAGAAGAATAAGAAGAAGAAGTCGAGTTCTGAGTTTTTGTCAGTGTGTCCACTCGTTCATGAAAAGCACTTTGGTATCAAAGAGACAGCACAAAAGAACTTCTCCTAACACGACATGTTTTTATACTTATTTCTTTGTGTTTGAGTACTGCAGATTCTAAATATACGCGTGGAATTCATTATTGTGAAATAAAATTTCTCTTTAATTTTTATGGTGCTGAAATCTATGTAAAATTTCTTGACCAACCGTCCATTCGCGAATAATTTTTCTCGCGATTTGACGTTGAAGAGCCCATTCGCAATAATAAGTACTCGTGAATAATAAGGAATCTACAGTACTTTACATGCATGTGGGGAATTTACTGACAACAACCAGAATTCAACTTTCAGTATTTAATTTTTTAAGAATTTTTTTGAGTTTTCATTACATAAAATACCTTGATGAAGGTATCAGTAATACCTTGATAAATTATGTAGCTTTATCAAGCTACAATGAAGCGCATTGAAGTGGTAAAATTTTCTGTTAGGATGGAACGTTTTGAGCTATCTTTAGACACACCAATTTCTTTAGAAAGGAAAAATCGGTCAAATGATTCACCCGAATACCTGTAAAACAGGTATGCCATAAACATAATAGCCAATCAAATACATACACACCGAGTAAGCTCGTGTTCGACTGATACATGTGTTATGCTAACTCCAATAAACATGATAAAATCATAATCATGTACAAATTCCTTGCAATGGGTGTTTTACAGAAACGGGAACTCTGTATATAGCTCTTTCTTATTTAAAAAAAATCTTCCTTTCAGCGTAACTCATGTTGCTTGTCGCGGAAAATGGGGTGTCCTAAAACATTACGACGAATATTTCTTTCTCGTTTCTAAAGAAATGGGCGTGTCGTTATGTTATAATTGACGTTCAAAACATGACGACAGAACGTTTCATCCAAATGGAAAATTTTACCACTTCAGTGCGTTTTATTGTATATACCTATAATAAATGAGGCTCAATATCAATGAGAATAGGGCTTTATTTTTGCTTCAATTGATGATGGATATTGATCAAACATCCAAGATTAGGTCTTATATTTACCAAGGATCTATATACCCGGTATACTAGCATATAGGTCCCTGATTATACTAATCTATTTACAGAAATGTCAAAGATAAATGGAAAGAGCAAACTTCCATCAAAGCGTTTTCTTCCATATGCCAGAGGATTTACGCCAGCTACCAAGAGAATTCAGCTTTCTGCTATTGGAAATGATAAAAACCTTGCAGAGTTTTCCCCAGGTGGTGACAGTGATAATTTTTTCTCACCGATACCACAACCCACAGACATTGATGACTGGCTGGCCCAGTATTGTGAGGAGGGGCAAACCTACAGGGAATTCTGTGAGGAGTGTCCATGGCTTTCCTCAAGAAAGTGGGCATATATGAAACAAGTTTTCAAACCAAAGGGGAAAAACATCCTGGAGAAATATCCTGAGGGGAAAATCTATTTACTTCCCCTTGGGGAGTTTGACAGTGACCATTGTGTGGATTTTGATGAGCTTCGAGAATTTTCACAGATGTACCTTGGGATTGATGTGGTCTCTCTGCCTGGAGTCAAACTTGAGATAAAAGACAGATCAGTGTCCTGGATTGAGGACAGTCCACCTGGTGTACCCTCCCGAGCCCAGAGATCCAGTAGCAGAGTTAAGAAGCACACACTTAATGCCCGGTTTAACACTAAACCAAAACACTACCAGATATGTGTGGATGAGGTCTTATTAAGGCTGAAACAGAGAATCCCAGATGACGCATTGTGTATGATCGCCTTGACAATGTCTGATCTATATGGTGATGACCGTGACCTGTTTGTGGCAGGGATGGCAGCAGGGAAGCACAGAGTGGCTATTTTTAGCTTTGCTCGATATGATCCAACCTTGACCTTTGATATTGGAGACTGGTATGGAATAAAACAGAATTTAAATGGCATGGATACAGAGGAACGAAAAAAGATCATATTACAAAGAAGTTGCAAGCTCTTAGTGCATGAAATCGGGCACCTGTTGGGGATTGATCACTGCATTTTCTACGACTGCTGTATGAATGGCTCTGGACACTTACAGGAAGACTTCCGTCAGCCCATTCATCTGTGTCCAGTGGACCTCCATAAACTTCAGACCTTGGTAGGGTTTGATGTCACAGAGAGATACAAGAAATTACTGAGATTTTACCAAAAACATGACATGCATAGCGAGGCAGAATGGGTCAAAGCCAGACTTAAATACTTATCTGACTCCAAGTGACAAATGGGTTTTAATTGATAATAGTTTTTGAAATTAGTTAAATCTAATTTGGTAATCAAATTAAAATAAAAGTCCACTTCAATGATTCTCAAATTTTTATAAATATATAATACATGTAATACTTATAAATAATATTTGAAGTAAGGAGATACTGTAAAATTGATATTTTTCTGTGGGGGTTTAACTTTCGTTGTTTTGATTGTACATACAGACCTTTAAATTTTTGTCCTCTACAAAATGTAAGTTTATCAAACATCAGTGTTCAACCATGAAATCAATTTCTCTTGAACAATTTTGAAAATTTGACCCCATGAAATGACATTCTGTTATCTTTAATTTTTCTCTTTTTGTACTGACTGTGATACGTAAATTTTTATCAGGGATATATGTGATATGTTTTTCTACCTCTGTTATGCAATGTGATGTTTTTATAAAAATAATATACATATCAAATAAAAAAAGTAACATTAAAATGCATACTTTTAATTATTTAAACTGAACATAATCATGAGAACTGGAATAGTTGAATGTGGAAAAAATTAATAAGGGAGACAACTAAATTCAAGTTCAACTCAACTGATTTTTATTCAAGCATGTCAAAACTTGCACAAGACAGTCACAATGTATACATTACATTTTCAATTAAAATTTATACACTTTACATATAATTATATGAAACATATTAAAAAACAATGTTATATCACATAAATTGCATAAATTTGTGTTAAGTTAGGAGTTATTTCCCTTTATGAACAGAAAGTTTTTTTTCCTGCATCACTGGGGAGTTATTTCCCTTAAGTTTATAAATATGGAGTTGTGTCCCCTATCAGTGGGGAGTTATCTTCCTTATCACAGTGGCTTTTTGAGGGGGGGGGGTCTCTCTCTCTCACTCCTCCTCCTCTAGTCCGGGTCCGCTGTCCAGAGGTCCGGCATCAGAATCCTTGTCCAGGAGAGACATGTCACGATCACGCTCCTAAAATAAAACAATCAGTACAGGATATGAAAGGAGGTTAGCTAAGATCAGCCACATTTTTCACTGTACAAAGCAGAGATATTTTAGGTCTACCTGGTAATAGAGATGAAAATATTGAGTTTTTCACACAAATAAACATTTTACAAAAAAGACAAAATTAACTTCATATCTGAAAGGAGTAAGTTGCTGTACATGCTCTTTTATCATAAGATTTTTAAATAGTTGAATAGTTCACTTTAGAATCTATTTCATTTTTAATTACAAAAAATTGTGCCGACTAGTATTATTTGCAATAGATGTTGGATTTTTTTTTTATAAACATCCAAAATTTGAATGTACGTATGATGTGTCTATAAAGTTCTGACAGTTGAACACAAAATGCAATGTTTGGTGTCTTAAATGAAATATGAAAAGGTGCATGTGATAAAGATACATGTAGTAATCAGTGGAATTTTCACACACAACAGTAGGTGATTGTGGCACTTCAAACAATGTAGGGGATGGATAGTAAAGGAACAAATTGAATTTAAATCCTGTAATTGTATTTATATACAGATAATGTCACATGCATTTCTTACTGTCAACTTTTAAAATATGACTTAATATTCTATTTTTCAAATATTTATGAAATTAAACTTCAAGCAAATAATTTACTATTCAATATTAATTAACGACAATATATACATGCTGATGAAAGATTTGAATTAAGTTGTATTAATACACCATAGGGTGAATTCATTAAATTTTTAAAGTTAATTCTTTTACTTTTGTACACATGCTGAGATATAATAATGTAGTATATAGATTGCCTTGATTTTTAAATTGAAGTGAGAACATGCAAAATAATGACAGACAAAAATCACACAATCAGTGTTGTTGGGTGCTCAGGGAGGGGGTGGGGGTGGTTGGGGGGGTGTGATTACACAAAGTGATACAAACACACACAGTTAGCCTTCATACCTCTACCACTTTCATGTTCTGTAAGCAACATAACATTACAAATTACTCTAGACAAGTTAGTAACGTAAACAATTAAATTTTTTGTAAAACAGGTATGCATACTGTAGCAACTAAACATGGAAATATAATGTTGAATGTGCGAAATTTTTGCAATGAGAATCAAATATTGTAAGATTTATCATCAGCTGAATGATTTTGAAAAGAGTTAAGTATAAATAGTACTAAACAAAACAACCCAGCAATTTTGTAAATTCAATCTGTATGTTCTTGAAAAATAACCATTCTTTATTAAATCTTTAATTAACACTGATATTGCAAAATTATACCTTGTAATTTAAAATATCCATTTAATATGGCATTGAATAAGGATTAGTTCTGCTAACATTTTTGATAAATATTAATATGCAATGTATTTTTTTTTTTATAAAGGTGATACTTAATTTTTTGACAGATTTAGCCATTTACCATTTACATGTGAAAATAAATGCATGAAATCATTATTTTTAACCAAAACAAAGTAATTTTAAATCTTAATTAAAAAGTGCAGTGTTAAATTCCTCTCTCTGTCTCATTATCAAGTGACTACCACAAATGAATTAAACCTCACTTAAAGTGATAATAAGTGGTGATTTTTTTTATCTTTTAATTTATTCATTATGCTCTGAATATAACATACAAAAAGTTCAATATTCATGTTTTCAATAATGTGATTTATACACCTTTAGAATTGTTTGAAAAGTGACTACATAATATTTCATAACACGTGAAGGTGCTCAGGGAGGGGGTGGGGGTGGTTGGGGGGGTGTGATTACACAAAGTGATACAAACACACACAGTTAGCCTTCATACCTCTACCACTTTCATGTTCTGTAAGCAACATAACATTACAAATTACTCTAGACAAGTTAGTAACGTAAACAATTAAATTTTTTGTAAAACAGGTATGCATACTGTAGCAACTAAACATGGAAATATAATGTTGAATGTGCGAAATTTTTGCAATGAGAATCAAATATTGTAAGATTTATCATCAGCTGAATGATTTTGAAAAGAGTTAAGTATAAATAGTACTAAACAAAACAACCCAGCAATTTTGTAAATTCAATCTGTATGTTCTTGAAAAATAACCATTCTTTATTAAATCTTTAATTAACACTGATATTGCAAAATTATACCTTGTAATTTAAAATATCCATTTAATATGGCATTGAATAAGGATTAGTTCTGCTAACATTTTTGATAAATATTAATATGCAATGTATTTTTTTTTTTATAAAGGTGATACTTAATTTTTTGACAGATTTAGCCATTTACCATTTACATGTGAAAATAAATGCATGAAATCATTATTTTTAACCAAAACAAAGTAATTTTAAATCTTAATTAAAAAGTGCAGTGTTAAATTCCTCTCTCTGTCTCATTATCAAGTGACTACCACAAATGAATTAAACCTCACTTAAAGTGATAATAAGTGGTGATTTTTTTTATCTTTTAATTTATTCATTATGCTCTGAATATAACATACAAAAAGTTCAATATTCATGTTTTCAATAATGTGATTTATACACCTTTAGAATTGTTTGAAAAGTGACTACATAATATTTCATAACACGTGACTACACAATAAGTCATATCATGTGACTACACAATAATTCATATCATGTGAAAGTGTCAGATAAGTAATCTTTACAAAGCTCTAAAATACTTTGTTTAGTTTCCTCAGTAAAATGGGATCTTTGTCATCCTGTTAAAGCAAGTCACAGAAAACGTAGACACATTTAGCTTTGTTTTATAATTTTTAAAAAAAATTGAATTCTACAGAGTCCTACTTATACAAACATAAGGCGTTCGTTAGGTAACTCAAACAACTACTCTAAAACATGTACATATCATACAAAACAAAAAACACTAACATGAGTAACCTCCCACCTACTCACCCACCCCCTTAAAAAAACACTACCCCCCCCCCACCCCCCCCCCCCCTTTAAAAAAAAATCCAAGTACAGTACATTGAGTTTACAAAATGATTTAACACAATTGATATGACTCCTAGCCTTTGCAATTAAATGTCATATCACTTTAAATTAAAAGCTTCATGAAATTTGTCTTCTACATGCAATATTGAATCAGATTTACTTTGACATTCTCTTCCCATTTTTGATTCAATCATAAATCCTCCAATATAAACTTTTATGTGGTTCGTTCTTACCCTGATGGCCATGATCCTTTCACTGAGTATCTTGATGTCCAGCGGGTTCTTGGTCATCATCAGTTCCCGGGTAATGTTACTGATCTCACGATTTGTCTTGATCCTCTTTCTCTCAATCTCAGCAATGTCTTTATGGGTCTGATCGCAAATCCTACCAAAAAAAGTCAATTTATATCTTAAATATCAAACAATGTCCTTAAAGGTTTGATCACATATCCTTTATAAAAAATCAAATTATTTCCTAAATAATTCAGGATGCAGTAATATTAACAAGCTTCAAATATATTTTTCAAATACTAAGCAATCATATACTGGTACATGTATTTTCAATTGATGCATTTAGTTTTCGATATATAAAATTAAAATCAAAAACCAGAAGTCTCTGTCGAGACTGAAGCTCTACTGGTTTGTACTTAAAGCAAAGGAAGAGAAAAATACTTAGGCAGTTGGGAACTGAAACTTAAGAACAGCAATAAATAGAATAATGATCCTTAATTAAGTCTTTCTATGTTCTTAGTGTAAGATTTTCAAGGGATAAGAGAGAAATTTTCCCAGAGATTAGGTTGATAAATTGCTTGATTGACCACTGACTTTTCGTATTCCTTCTTCAGAGCCTCCGACATGGCCTTACGAGTCTCTATCAGCTGTTTGTATGTAGGACCCGGAGGAGTGATCGAGTTAAGGCAATAATTGTTTCCACTAAAGTGTTACAATAATTGTATTTACATCTGTCTGCCTCAAAACCTTAACAATAATTTAAAATTCGTGGAAAAAATTTTGATTTAATGATTGAGGTCAAAGATACCTAGGGTCAAAGTAGATGGTATTCATATAGATACATGTATTCTAAATTTTGTAATTCCACTCTCATACGCAGAAATGCTAAAAGTGTTGGCATATACTGATTCAAACCATATTCATATTGGCTTATATTTGACCGGTGAAAAAGGATATGGCATGGCTGAGATCTCGGTCCTGCGGACTTTTTTGCCGGGTTGTTTACAGTCTCGGAGTTGTCGTAGGTGGAGGTAGTGTGAAATCAGTGGACTGCGACCACTTGTATTGAACAGGACTCTCTCATACTCTGGTCCAGGTCCCAGCTGGTGAGACTAAAAATAGAACAGAAAAATGATTGTTAGAGCTACTTAGAGAACACCTCATAAATGCACTGAAACAGACACAGACATTTTAGTCTATCTATTGGTCCCCTGAATTATTTTTGCACTTAGGAAGAGTACTTTGAAGCAATTAGCCTCACTGACATAACAAAAGAACAATTAACAGAAGCAAAGTTGGTTGTACCAACATTTGACTTTAATTTTAGAATACCGGGTATTTGCATTAATGTGAAGCTTGTGAATTGTAAAACAATTCAGCTTTATTTCAAAACACTTTAGTCAATGATTTCATTTCTTACAACTAAATTTAAAGCTAATTAATCTGGAGAGTAAGAGATGATAAAAAGATTTTTTTCAAAATCAACCCCTTTTTTCTTCTGTAACATTGTTGATTTCATGCTTAACTCTACCTCTTTTTTCTCCACCCTGTGAGATGCAGTGCCACACGTGGCCAGTCTAGAGGTGGACCCTTGAGACAGAGCAGTGGGAGGGATGTTAAAGTTGTGGGAGGCTATGGACAACCCATTGGTCATGTTGGTGAAGTTTGTCATGGTGGTCAGTTTGGTCATCTCTCGGGACACATTCTGGGGGGTGGGACTGATGGAGGAGGGGGGCCCCGTGTGGTTCCCACCCAGAGAAGCCATCATTCTGTTGAAGGAATCCATGTCCAGACTCAGATTCACTTAGAAAGAAAGCCAATATGATTAGGAATAAAAATAATTAAAGAGTTATTCAGTTTGTGAAAAATATTGATGCATTATTTTTGGTAATCAAAAATTTTTACCAAAAATTCAAGAGTAATGTCTATAAAGCTAGACATTACTCTTGAATTTTAGGTAACAATTTTTGATTACCCCATGACTGCCTTGATGAAACTAGTTTGGTAAAATCATAAATAGTAATTTGAAATTTTACTGCACTGATTTTTTGGCTCCTGAGTTTATCTTGTTACACTTAATGTATCCTATGTACAAGTTCCTTACTTTCTTTATTGAGAGCAGCTGCCTGCATCAGTTTCGTGGTCGCCTGGTTCGATTCCCTCTCCAGTCCTTTTGGTGCTTTAGCCTCCATTTTCTGTATGTTCCATGTTTTCCAGGTTCCAGGAACAGGTTTTAATCCTACAAAAAATTACAGTTTCATAACAAAATTTGACAATGCTTGCATGATCAACATAAGAACAATTTTTTGTAGTATAAAGAATTTTTTGCCTCCATTTTATTTTCGCCTCTTTTGCCCTTGTTGCAAATGGGTCAAATTGAATGAAATCAACATTATCTCCTAAAAAGAACTGACTGTTTAGGCTAATTCAAAATAGGGCAAAATTGTTTGCAGAAAACAGGGAGAAAATAAGATGGGGCAGAAATAAGCCTATACATGTAGTATATACAGTATTAGCTACCACCCCTAATTCTTCTTTGTTAATTCACTCATTAAAAAACCAATTTTATTCACTTCAAAGAAATTTTCTGTTTGGTTTCCCTTTTGACTTGCCTGTAACCCACTCATGAACGACATTTAGTAAGTCTTGTTTGAAGGATTCATCCATTTTGGCATGTGATTCTGGGAATGCTGTCCAATAAGCCATGTAGATAGCCTGAGCAAGGCAGTCTGGGTATACCTACAATACAAATGTTGTTCTTAAATCTCACATCAAGGGTAAGGATTTCAAAGCAACTCAGAATGTAGATTGAAACAAACAAAACTGTATTAGAATTCCATGATCAGCTGTATAAGTTGAATGTACGTTACTTGATATATTGATTAATTGTTTATCTATAACTAGTTCCACTTTAATAGATGAAATATTTATGTGACCCAGTATTTTCGTACTGAAAGAAATTTGTCCTTGACATCTTTGTGGATACTGGCAAACAAACCAACAAAACTGTCAGCAATTCTGTCATATAAAAGATTCTTCTCATCTTCACTATGTCGCTGGAAAAAAAAAACAAACAAAATTCTAAAATAAGTATCAGCAATTGTATTCCATATTGTTATCGTAGAAGAAATAATGTCTATGCAATACTTGGAAATGAATTATGACCTGACCAAGGCACATTTCTAATATAACATGAATAGAAATGTGCCAAACTTATGCAGAGATATCAATAAAATATGATGAAAGTAGGAATAATTTACATGTACATATTTCTTCATCTTACTAATAGGTAACTGCAAAATGAAGGAATAGTGAGATCATGGTCATTGGAAATGTCAAGGTAATAAAACAACAACACAATGTAATTGCTCCCATCAATATATATCATAGAAGATGAAGTTTGATTTTAAAAATCCTCAAAAGTGATGGTCAAGATCAAAGGAAGGAGATCAGAAAGTCATAATGAAGGTCATTATAACATATTAAATTAGATTGTTCTACATGTAACAATTTGAATAGGTAACTTTGTACAAATAAAGTGCCGCGCCACAGCATGATACGCCCGTCAAAAAATACAATTTTTTGAACAGTTTAGGTGCAAGAAAATCACATCAACCTTGAT
This sequence comes from Saccostrea glomerata, assembly GCA_003671525.1. Classification (NCBI taxonomy): domain Eukaryota; kingdom Metazoa; phylum Mollusca; class Bivalvia; order Ostreida; family Ostreidae; genus Saccostrea; species Saccostrea glomerata. The sequence goes on from PRKT01000770.1 coordinate 203,760, forward strand.
TCTCAGATTTCGATGATTTTTCCATTCCTTAAAATATTTATCCATCCCCTGTGATGTAGGCATCAATTATAATAAATATTACGTACATCACTGATAAATTTCTGTGCTGGTTGTGTTAGACCTTGTCAAATGCCAGTCATCAAATTAGTCTTAACAATTTAATCTATACCAAATTAATTTTGAAAAGAAAAGGCTGGCCATCAAATGACATATGTTATAATAAACTGAGCAGCAGTTCTTCTGTCTAATCCCCAAAGGGTACAGATAAGACTGAGACAGCTAGTCTTCCTACATTGAACTCATTAATTAATCTTTAACTGGATGCTTGTCTACTCATTACTACCAAGAGATGAATGGGTCTGCACTTTCTCTTTTTAAAAACATATAAAATACTCAAAGATTTTTTTTTTGGTTGAGATTTAATGTCCGACAGGTTTTAATATGTAATCCATATGGACATGCTGATTCCACCCCACCCCATAAAATTAGTTTTTAAATTAAAAATATTACATAATATCAGATTAGTCTATTATGCAATATCAAATTAGTTTTAATTACTTTTCATCAAATTCATTTTAAAACTTAAGCTAGTCAACAAGAGCTATTTTTAATCAAACAGGCTTTCCCATTTGCCCAATACTCAAGGGATATAGATAACACCAATGCTCTGTCAGTTAGCTCCTCACACTCAAATCCCATTAATTTCTCTCTAATTTGACATGCAATTTTCTGTTATCAAAATTCTTCTTGACCAGTGCTTGATAATTACACTCATGGGAGAGGCAGGATTTCTCTGACATACATTATATTTGTTATAGATTGCTGTCAAGTATATGCTTAAAAAAAATAAGTATTTTCTTGATTTAACACTTTTTTAATAAGAACAGTGCAATACTCTTACATTATTTTGGATGTGTTAATGAATAGTGAAAAGACACATTTTTTTTTTAAAAATTCACTTAAATTAAAGGTCACAGTGACCTTGAAATAGGTCGCGACACACCTTCTACCTAAGATGCATAAACTGGCCAAGTTTGATGATTGTAGGTCTTATGGTTTTCTAGTTATGGGCCGGAAAGGATTTTTCCATATTTGGCTATAACTTCTTAATTAAAGGTCAGAGCGACCTACTTTTTGTGCGCGACACACCTTCTACCCAAGATGCATCAGATGACAAAGTTTGATAATCCTAGGCCTAGTAGTATTAAAGTTATGAGCCGGAAACGAAAAAGCTAACAGATAGACGGACAGACGGACGGACACGAAGCCTATAACATAATAATTCCCGTCTTAAGACGGGTGTATAAAAAGGGAATATTCAGGTCAAGGTCACAAGGAAGGTCAAGGCATTTAATGCTGACATTAATTCTTACGTCAAATCGGTTCAAGAAGAACCACCAGAATGTGTCCTGCATTACAGCAACTGAAGCCTCCGATAAAAACAGCTTTTTCCAGAACTTCTTAAATCCAGGCTAAAAAATAAAATATATATAGTTTTACTTCAAACAATATACATTCAGAGAATTTAAATGAATTGGGAAACAGGCAATTCCTATAACTCCTTCACTTTAAAAGTGCCCACTATTTATATAAATCTTATTTAATTTGAACCCATCGCCCTCATCATTTTTGCTTCTAGAACCACTTGCTGACCTGACGTTGGCTGCTGCACAGCTTTGGTCAGGTCAGGTCAGCTTGTGGGCCAGGTCTCAGGTCCTTATTTCTCCATGTTGACCTCAAATCGGTATTTAATTACATAAGATTAAAAGTTTCTGACATTGGTAACCCAAAAATTTGTTAATACTTACAGTAAAGTTCTGGGCCTTGGTGACCCTATGTACAGTGGATACTTACATTAAAGTTTTGAGCCTTGGTGACCCTATGCAGTATGGGAGGAGATTCCAGCTGAGCGGGGAGCTCTATCAATTCACCGTGTCTGAACCCTGGGAACTGGCAGTAATCCATACTCTTCTTCCTAGTCTCAATCATTGTCTCCACCAGGTCCTAAAATCACAGGTAAATACAGGTGAATACAGGTACTGAGATCACAGGTAAAAACAGGTGAATACAGGTCCTAAAATCACAGGTAAATACAGGTGAATACAGACACTGATATCACATGTAAATACAGGTAAACACAAGTACTGAAATCACAAAAAGTACAAGTGAATACAGGCACTGATATCACAGGTAAATACAGGTAAACACAAGTACTGAACTCACAGGTAAATACAGGTACTGATATCACAGGTAAATACAGGTGAATACAGGTACTGATATCACAGGTACATACTGGTGACAAGAGATACTGAAATTACAAGTGAATACAGGTACTGAAATCACAGGTAAATTACAGGTGAATACAGGTGAATACAGGTACTGAAATCACAGGTAAATACAGGTGAATACAGGTGCTGATATCACAGGTTAATACAGGTACTATAATCGGTGTGTTCCCGTTTTGCACACATTTGATAATTAAGTAAGAACAAAAGGTGTGAAGTGTGTTTTGATAGCAATTATAGTCTGATTTCTGGTTTGGATTTACCTGTGAATACCTGATATAGCTTCTGTATGCTTAAGAGGTTTTATACAATTTAATATTTTTATTTACGGGAAAATATTTGATTTTATTGAATAAAATATTAATATTTATTTAATATTATTCATTAATCAAGTCCAATTTCTTAAAAAAAAACAAAACTTTTCAATCTTGATAAAATTCTAAATGAATTAAAGATATAACAAATAATAAAGAAAATAGAGAATAAAAATTGATGTGAAAATATTGCCCAAACCAAGAAGATACATTAACTTTGTATTTAGTCTCTTATTTGTTCACTATAAGTTCACTTTTCACATACTTATTAAGTTTGGTATAGACTATAGCAATTTAGTCATTATCTCACCTGGTCAAATTCCCGTTTTTCACACATTTTTTAATTACCTGTAATTCAAATGTGTGCAAAACGGGAACAAACCCAATAATCAAGGGATAATACAGGTGAATACAAATGCTGTCATCACATGTAAATAAATATACTGAAATCACAAGTGAATTCAGGTACTTTTATCATGGGTGAATACAAATACTGATTTCACAAGTAAATACAGGTGAATACAAGTACTGAATCACAGGTGAATACAGATACTGATATCATAAATAAATACAGGTACTGATATCACAGGTGAATACAGGTACTGATATCACAGGCAGATACAGGTAAACACAAGTACTGAACTCACAGGTAAATACAGGTACTGATATCACAGGTGAATTCAGGTATTGTAATCAAAGATAAATACAGGTGACTACAGGTACTGATATCACAGGTAAATAAAGGTGAATACAGGTACTGTAATCAAGGGTAAATAAAGGTGAATACAGGTACTGTAATCAAGGGTAAATAACAGGTGAATACAAATACTGAATTCACAGGTAACTACCGATACTTTTATCAAGTGTAAAACAAATATTGTAATCACAGGTAAATACAGGTGAGTACACGTAAAGTAATGACATTTAAGTAAATACAGGTAATTGAATTACATGTAAATCAGACAAGTTAAAGGTATATTTCTGCAATGAAAAATCCATGCTGAAAGACATGTAAATGACATGGACTTAACCTTGATTTTCAATTTTTGCATAATCTATATGCAAGTGGCAATTGAAAACAAATTTAATTGTTGGATGAATTATTTACCTTTTTAATTAAGAATTAGTAAGAAAGTTCATCCTATTTTTATTTCTAAATTCTACGAACTATGCCAAGAAAAGTAGCACAAAATAGCATTAAGTCTAGCCCAATCAACTCTTGAGTCTCAGTCAGTCTCTTGACACTTAATTGCTAGCTTTAAAACTACTCTGACTGACTATAAATTAATTTATGCAGCATCATATTTCATTTGAAATAATGAAAATCCCAAGGAACATGATATTTCTTTTGTCAAACCACAAAAATATGACCCCAAGAAAATAAGTAAACTTACAATATATTATCATGGAATGAGTATGATTTAATTGATCATGCAAATTTTTAAATTATATACATGCAAATTGTTAAACACACAGGCACCAAAAATAACATTTTCTTGCATGCTACATGTACCAGCAGTTAGAAGAATTGACTAATGATTGATTAAGTGATTTATATACAAAACAGGTGAATTGTTAATTGCAAATGACCTTAGTTATCTACATGAACAAATTCTCTTTTAATATTATTTTAATTATACTACTATAAATGGTTAAGCCAAGACCAAATTAAACCTTTTTTTTTCCCCCAAGTGAAAATAAAGTGATACAAATTGGACCATGTGGAAATTAACGGAAGTGCTAATTTATGTTCATAATATTTAGGCCATTTTTAAATTGATATATGCTTGCCCTCTCCCGACTCAGGGTAAAATTATTGGGTCAGTAGGTAGGTGGAAAAAACCTTTTTTCCAGAAAATTTCTACATTTTTCTTGAGGAATAAAAAGAGAAACAAATAGGGTCCTGGAATGCAAAAAAAAAAAAGGTTTTCAGTCGGACAATTTTTAGTCTATTGGTCTTGAGAGAGAGAGCAACCAAACAGTTTTTTAAAGATGGCCTAATTGATATAAAATTATACCGAGTCTTCTTTGTTCTGAAAGTAATACAATCATGCAAACTTTGTTAGTCCACAAAAAACACTGATTATTGACTTAGAGACACAATGACAAGTAAGTTACTTTAAAGCTTTTAAACCAGTTATTAATTTATATTTGAATCACTATGAAAAACAATACACTTTTTAACAATGACATGATAAAATTACAACATTTGATACATTAAGTTAATATTTCATATAAGTTAATTCATTTTTTTTTTATTACACATACAAGTAATGTTATTATTTTATGATATTAGCTTCACAGCATTACATGCCTTGATATATATACATTGTATTGTTAATGGTAGCTAGTACATTTTACATGTAATTTACATCAAGATGTGAATAGGACCTAGCAAGAATTATATGGAGAGGGTTTGTTAATATACAGTAAAATTACTTTTCCAGTGTGTAAATTTAAAATGATAAGTGATTATGAACACCTTCAATGTAATTGTTTTTCATTTCTAGATATGGTGAAAGTTAATTAAGCATTAATTACTAGATCCATATATGATTAATTCTACAGGTTTACATTTCATTTTTGCTGGCTAAATTTAGATAATTTACCATTATTGCTTTTAGACAAGTACCATTATATTTAGGCTGGTAGCCATTATGTTTAGGCTAGATACCACTATGTTTAAACTAGTTACCATTATGTTTAGACAATTTACCATTATGTATAGGGTATAGTAACCATTACGTTTAGGCTATAGTTACCATCATGTATAGGCTATAGTTACCATTAACTTTAGGCTATAACTAACCATCATGTTAAGGCTATATTTACCATTAACTTTAGGCTATAGTTATCAATACTTTTAGGCTATATTAACCATTGCGTTTAAGCTAGGTATCATCATTTTTAGGCTAGTTTCCATTATGTTTAGGCTAGTTACCATTGTGTAAGGCTAGTTACCATATTGCTTACACTATAGTTACCATTACATTAAGACTAGTTACCATTACTTTTAGGCTAGTTACCATTACTTTAAGACTTGTTACCATTACGTTTAAGCTAGTTACCTTTGATTAGTTAGACTAATTACACTTACCATGGTTCTTCTTCCCCTGGCACTATGGTGACTCTTTACAGCATCAGATTCAGCCATCTGGGTTATAAATGCTGTAAACAAAAACTGTAACTGTAAACAGCATGAAAACCTGTCAAGTTAATCTTATAAATCACAGCATAAAATGTGTCAAGTTCAGAAAATAATACTTTATGACATACAATAAGGAAATTACATTCCCCTGTACAATTGAGTGTAACAGACTAATGTGACTCCTCATGGAGTAAAGCATTTAATCCCTGTATGGGTTAGAAAATGACTAAATCATTTTAAGGTTATGCCCTTCCAAGACCCTTACTTACTTGCCTTGGATATTGACATAGAACTAGTTTTAATTTCCATATATTCTATTTGTTTTATCCAAGGCAAGTAAGCTTGTGTATTTATAGAATAAAGTGCATAAATCACTTTGCTGAAGCAATACTATTTCCAAACAGATGACTCTATAACTAATGTCCATCTCCCAAATGTAAACCTGGTCCACTTAACAACAAAGATTGTCCTTGACTTCTTACCTCGACTGACTCCATATGGAATATCCTCCTCACGTTGTAATTTCTTCTCCTCGGTGACAACCTGGTCGGCATAGAAACGAAGCTTGTCCTCGAGTTTATCCAGTCTCCCCTCTAGGTCCTCTAACATGTGTAGACCCAGGGCTGAAGGGGCAGCTCAGGAAAACATCGATAAAAATAAATCACAGTTCATAAATCAAATAAAATATTACCTGGATCATTCTGTTTTGTTTTTCATCATTTGTGTCCTTTGCTACACAAAATATATCATGCCTGAGAGGAAAATTATATTTTTTAATCATTACTGATTTAGTTATTTAGAGTATTAATTAACAGTAGTAATTTACAGCAGTTGTTTACAGTAGTAACTCTGGAATAAAGGATACGTGCAGACTCCCTTAAGATGGCTGCTATGTCCTCTTGACTCCCCAGCAAAAATGCCTCATCCGAGATATCCAGAGCCCCCTCTGAGGTCAATCTCTGGGGCCATTCCTCCTGTGAAAAAAATATGATGGGTTAATTGTGCGTAAGACCCAGGTACAGAGGAACTTAGGGAATATGGAAACACACCAAGTTTTTTGTGTCTTTACTTAGAAGTACCTTAATTTGAATATAATTTAAAAGTTCTTATTGGCCTGAATTCACTTTATCTTATTACTGAAGAAAAATAAAAATAAAAATAAATAAGATCATAGAACTGAATGAAAATCAACTAAATTGAGATGTACCAGTCCTTCTGCATCCATAAACTCCTCATAGTTTGTGGGTGGTTTGGGCTTCTTCTTCTCTTCCTGCACCACCCCCTGCTGTTTATCGTCCTCCTTAGGCGTGTCGTACTGAGCCATGATGGCTGCAATACGGGGATCCATCACTGACACCATAATATTGCTCCTGGCTAAGAAACAGAATTAATCAGCACTTCAAATGTATTCATAAGAATATAATGTCATAGGAAAAAGTTTTAATTAAATAATAAACAATACTGTAACGTTTATTCCTGATGAAATTTGAACAAAATTCTGTTTGTGAAGTTCAACAATTTCCGAGGAAATTCGAAATGTTACAATAATGTTTCGTCCATATTTTCATTCTACCATATTTTTTTTTTGCTTTGTTTTGTATAAACCATTCTAAAATAGATTTTTGTACATTTTAAATGTTTTTCATGCATTAAAACCTTAATATCGCGTGGTTAAAGCTAGATACTCACTTTATTACATCTTATCCGTTGTCAAGTACGCGAACTAATTTCCTTCGAATGCGAAAGCAAAGCCTAGATGAGTTCCGATGAGCACAGATGGAACTCTTCCGCTTTCGAAGGTAACAAAACGAAGAAAGGCGCCATTTTTGTGAAAATTGCAATGGAGCAGAACTTGCCAGAAGTGCCAGATAACCTCAATCAACGAAGAAATAATTTTGTTGTTGTATGGTAAGTCATCTAAGGGAGCCTAGGTTGAATAAATACTGAGTCTTGTCAATGTCTCGACCTCTCTCATTATCATCATTGATCATTTTACAGGTTGGGGCCACTTGGCACTGTCAGCAAACATAGGCGTCGGAACCGGAGCCCCCCTTGCTTTTTGCAAGCTTATACATAATATAAGCTTTGCAAATGAGGAATTTCCTTTTTTTGTTGGTTTAGCCCCCCACTTTCAATTTGCTTCCGACGCCTATGTCAAAAAAGTTAGTTAAGTGACATTTTGAGATGGAAGTTAGAAAAACACAGAGAAATAAATCGAGAAAAAGCACACTTTTAAGTGCGCGATAAATATACCTTTTTTATTCAATGGGTAGAATGTTAGCTCTCTGGAATGTCATTATTTTCCTAGTGCTACAATTCTGCACATGCATGCACTATAACGGAATATGTTTTGGAAACTTTTTCAGGTTTAGAACTTTTTCTTTTCCTTATATAAGTTATTCAACAATTAATGCCTTCTTCAGGGCTTTGTTAAACAAAACAGGTTGTGACCACTCACCCAAATGGGATATAATAGTCTGTTTGGGATATAATGTCCCAAATGGGATTACTCGGTAAATTTACAGTGCAAAAAATAAAGATTTTTATTTTGGCTAATAAATATTATAAATCCGCATCAAGACATAGGAATAACCTTTGGCTAACAAGTTTTTCTGTATGCCCATTGTTTGGGAGATTGATCCCTTGGAAGTTCCATTTCTTCTTGGATATCATCTCAATAAAGTTATGAAAATGTAGGGTTGCAGAAAAACTTGCAGGCCAAAATTTATTCCTTTTAAGTATTGATGCAGAATTATGATATCTATTGCCAAAATAAAAATGTTCAATTTTTACACAGTAAATTTATATCCCATTTTGGATATTATATCCCATATGGGTGAATGGTCCCAATTAAATATTTCCCTATTCAAGGAAATTTGTTCTTCTCAGAACCAAGAGAATTAAGTGACAAACAAAAATTATTCTCGTATGCAAAAACAGATAAGTTTGATAAAATGGTCCATCTTCGGTTTTGCCTTTTAGTAAGCAAAGATAAAAAGATAAGAATCTAATTCTATACTTGTACATCCATTGCTCATCATTGAATTTTATGAGATCATTTCAAATTAGATGCTTGATGGTAACAGTTTCTTTGGTTTCCGTAAACAGATGATTCTTTTATTTGTATTTTCAAGGAAAACAAAAATTTAACAATATTTAAATATTGCTATATTTGCTGTGTAGATCTACTGTAAACCAACTATTATTCGCGTCATCTTTTTCGTCATTTAAAAATAAAATTGCAACGATTAATTTCCGCGATTGAGGAAACATTCTCTACAAATCCTTAACAAAATGAATGGTTCACGGCTATTAATATTCATGATTTAAAGGAGGTCGTGGAACTCGCGGATATTTCTCGCACACAAATAAAAGTTGGTTTACAGTAATGATAACCATACCTGAAGAATTTTGAAACTTGTTAGATTCTATTCACACATATATTTAATTCAAAATATTGTTTTTTACAGGATCTGAACCAAGAATGTCAAGGAAGCAGCTAGCAGAGGTTCTTCAGCTACTTCAGGGGTATTTACATAATTCAACAAATTACACTACATATGTTAAGATAAATTGTAACAAAAAAATGTACTGTGGTATTGTTCACCCCACTGACTAAGGAAAATCATCCAAACCCTAAACTTTGTTAGGTAACTGGAGTCACTCAGGGGATTGTAGATAGAACCAGAGACATATAAAACCAGAGATTCGCAACTTCTTATAAGAGCTTCAAATTAACCACGAACTCTCGCGTTCCCCGAGATAACGCGAGAGAGAATCTAGCCCAGGCGCCATCTTGAAATTTTTACTGACCGAGAGATAAGATATCGCTTTTTAAGTACCACCTGCTGTTCATGCAAGCAAATCAATTAAGTATATTGTTTTTATAGACACCAAAGATGATAACGACCTAATTTAACGGTATATTAGTCGGACTTCCAATGACGGCAAATATATAGAGCCAGTTTCTGTGGAAGCGGTCTTTTTTTCTACAGATAACGTGGACGATATAACACTTACAAGTAACAAACAGCAGTGAAGATAGAAAGAAAGAAATATTTTATTATGTCAATGTCTTAATGATCTACTTTCAATTATTTTTTGAAATAAAATTCAAACATGTTGGAGTTTTCTAACCCACGTGTATACTATGTGAGTACATGAAAGCATTTGACGCGTGACCAGGTAGTTGTTTTCAAAACATTCAAACTCAGATTATCAGGAAGCACAGATAGCTGACCTGTTAATCAAATCAGAAGCTATTGTTTTTTAATGATTGACAGGCAGTAAATAATTGATCTTGAATCAGGTAGATTTTTGGGGCGTTAACATAAAATTGGGTGTTTAAAATGGTATTGTTCTCTGGGCCCTGTTTAGTGATAGGATTGTTCCATGTATTAGCAATATATCAAAAGAAACATGGGCAATAATTTGAACTTTGTGAAATTACTCCTAACATTCCAAATACATGTAGTTAAAATCCATCTGTGATGTCATTCTTTTGTTGGAGCGCTCCATTATTTTTTGAGAAAATTTTGTCCTTTTCTTTTGTAAAAGTGCAGGAACACTAATTTCAATCACACAAATCTGTCAATCACACAAAATTTAAATGTACAAATTATTGTCATAATTTTTTGCGATTTAAATGCTTTAGTTGTGGTTTCACTGCAAATATTTGATTTTTGTCACTTTTCCTTCACACTGGGCTACAAACATAGTGTCATTTGTATCTGTACAAAGTCCCATGGGGTTACTAAGAGTACAATTTATATAACGAAGGAATTGTCCATCCTGGTCTATGATGTGGACACAGTCATTGTTATAATCAACTGTAAGGATGTGACTCTGACTGTCTGTGGTGATTCCCACTGGACGGAATGGTTCATTCTTTGGAGCAGGAGTATGTCCAGTGTACCTGAATCTCAGTTTCCCGGCCTGATTGACCACCACTACTGCTTTAGCTCCACTGTCAGACATGCAGATATCCAGGTTCCTATTCTCACTGATGTATTTATATTCAATTAAAAAAATACTTCTTGATGATGAATAAAGTGGTTTACCTTCATCATCAAACTGAATGGTTTGTTTCTCTGTGGAGCCATAGTAACGGACAACCTTTGATTGTTTGTTGTCATCGGTGTCCATGACAACCAGGAGGTCACCAGAGGAGGTACTACAGACACCAAGAGGTTCCCAGTTCTGTAGTCTGATCACCTCCTCTATCTTCTCATTCTTCACAATGTTCACAGTTCTATCGCTGTCATCAATGTAAACCAGTTCTCCACTTTTCATCACTGTTAAGCCCTCTGGTTCGCTCCCTGACTTGGTTCTGATTGACTTGAGTAGCGATTGTTGAGTAAAGCTGAAAAGTTGCATGGTTTTATCGTTTCCACTTGCCCAGATTTCTTCATTTCTCAGACAGGCTACGTTGTAAAGCCTTTCATACCCTGTGACTGCGGAAATGACACATTTTGGTTGATCAAGCAGCTGTTTGGCTGGAGGAGAGGGTCCAGCTTCTGTTGTAATCTGTGTTGTCTTTATGCTGTCCCCTTGTTTTTCTGAAGTAAAAGAATTTGGTGATAAGGTTCCGAACATATTAGCAAATTCTTCTCTTTGCATTTTTCCTGGAGTAAATTTGGGTAGTGAAGGCTCTATTTTCTTTGAAAGATTTCTGTATTTTTGAATACCACTGGCAGACATAACACTGAATAGTTTTGAAATGTCATTAGATTCCATAGCAACATCAAATGAATCAATTTCATCTTTGATGTCAGACATTGTCTTGTTTATTTCATCCAGATGTTTCTGTAGAGTTTGTAACTGTGTGTTTTTCATCTCATCAACTTCAGCTTTAAGTTTCTGGACAAGTTTGTCAATTTCTCTGTGCCAGTCCTCTCCATGTTTTGTTATAGATTGACACGTACATCATTGTACTTTCACAAATTTTAAGTTTACTCTTAATACTTAGGAAAAGTGGCAATCTTGTTGTGTATAAATGAAAAATATTAATAGTTACTATTATCCAGAAAAATCAGAGTAGACATGTTCGAAAGCAAAACAAACACACAATATATTCTCAGTCCGTGCAGTTGTGGTAAGCAGACTCTGACGATTGAACGCACCCGGTGAATCGTAAACAATCAACAATAACAGAGCTCCTGCCCTGTTTACAAAAACTGTGTACATAACACGAGTGTGATCGATTTGCACACAAGACTTAGTTCAGAATGACGGTACTTGTGAAGGAATTTTGCTTTGTAACATTTCTACTCTGATTAAAATTGTTTTTCTGAATTAAAGTTTTAATATTTCTCATTAATACACAAAAAGATTGCCATTTTTCCGAAGGGTTAAGAATAAAGTTAATATTTGTGAAGGTGCAAGGATGTGTCAATCAAACCCGCCAAAAACTTCGAAGTTTTAATAACTTTTAAATGAAAAAAGTTTTTAAATTAATTTTTGTGTGAAATGATTTTGAAATATATAATTCGTGATATTATACAGAAAATATCAACTTCAAATCTGTGTCCAAGTACCTTTAAGTTTCAAACAGTTGTCCTTAGTTATAATTTCCTTAACATTTTAGGTCACCTGAGTCACTCTTGACCCTTTAATCAGGGGTTCTGGTAAAAGGGCAGGGCTCTTTGCTGCTCCTGTGTTTTAAGCAAACAAACTAAGTGCTGGTTATGATGAGCAGGAAAACCTCATTGAATTTGGGTCAGAGTTTGAAGCTGGTATCGGGATGGGCTCTACTGATCTTGTAGTGAAAATGCATAAATTCTTTTGTATCTTCATTTCTGCCTCTTATTATTTAGTAGACAGTCTAATTGCCTGTTTTCAATGTGGATTTTGCCTCTATAAATTGTGAAATTCATGGCCTTAGTGTAAGATTTTTTCTGGTAATTAAGGCTCTGTTATACAATGAAAATGAATTAGTATAATAGAACAGGTACGAACAGGCACGTAAATAAACTGGTTCATTATGACTTGCAGCAAAGTAATAAATCTTCTCATCATGTCTTGCTACTGAGTAATAGATCTGCTCATTATGTCTTGCTACCCTGTAATAGATCTGCTCATTATGTCTTGCTACCCTGTAATAGATCTGCTCATAATGACTTGCTAGCGAGTAATAGATCTGCTCAATATGACTTGCTATTGAGTAATAGACCGGTTCATTATGACTTGCTGCCAAGTAATAGATCTGCTCATTATGACTTGCTACCCTGTAATAGATCTGCTCATAATGACTTGCTAGCGAGTAATAGATCTGCTCATAATGACTTGCTATTGAGTAATATAGACCTGTTCATTATGACTTGCTGCCAAGTAATAGATCTGCTCAATATGACTTGCTATCCTGTAGTAGATCTGCTCATAATGACTTGCTAGCGAGTAATAGATCTGCTCAATATGACTTTCTATTGAGTAATAGACCAGTTCATTATTACTTGCTATTGAGTAATAGACTGGTTCATTATGACTTGCTGCCAAGTAATAGATCAGCTCATTATGACTTACTGCTAAGTAATAGATCGATTCATTATGATTTGCTTCCGTTTAAAATATCTGCTCAATATGACTTACTACTGAGTAATAGATCTGCTCATTATGACTTGCCATGGCTTAATAGATCGTTTCATTATGACTTGCTGCCAAATATTAGATCTGCTCATTATTCTTTTAAGTATTCCTTTCAGACACTTTGTGGGGTAAACTTCAATAGACACAATGTGCATGTATTACATCATTTAATATCTCTGAAAAATCATTTAACAAGCAGTTGGAAAAATTAGATCATACACACATAAGGTATACATTGCTTTCATGTGGTATAAATTTTTTTTAAATGATTGGTATATAATACTTTGCTTTTTAATATTATTATGTTTTCATTTCAGATATTTGATTTTCTTAATTACTTGTCTGTTTTCGTATTGAGCAACAAATAAATTGTTTCTATTATTTATACTCAGTCTCCAGGGATATTTCAGTCCACAGTCTATGTAACCAAGGAACTGTCCATCCTGGTCTATGATGTGGACACAGTGATTGTTATAATCAGCCGTACAGATGTGACTCTGACTGTCTGTGGTGATTCCTTGTGGATAGATTGGTTGGTTCTTTGGAGCAGGAGTATGTCCAGTGTACCTGAATCTCAGTTTCCCGGCCTGATTGACCACCACTACTGCTTTAGCTTCACAGTCAGACACACAGATATCCAGGTTCCTGTTCTCAGTTATATTTCTGTGAAAAGCTCCAGATGAAAAGAGAGGTTTACCTTTATCATCAAACTGAATGGTTTGTTTCTCTGTAGAGCCAGAGTAACGGACAACTTTTGTTTGAATGTTATCACTGCTGTACATGATAACCAGGAGGTCACCAGAGGAGGTACTACAGACACCTTGAGGTATCCAGGTCTGTAGTCTGATCACCTCCTCTATTTCTTCATTCCTTGCAATGTTTACAGTTGTGGCATCACTATAAACCAGATCTCCACTTTTTGTCACTGCTATGTCACATGGCTCATACCCTGACTTGGTTCTGATTGACTTGAGTAGTGATCCCTGATTAATGCTGTATAGTTTCATTGTGTTGTTTTTATGGCCACTTGTCCAGATTTCTTCATCACTCAGACAGGCCACATTGCAAATGTTACTGTTATACCCAGTGCTTATGGTGGTGACAGTCTCTGGTTCATCAAGCAGCTGTTTGACTGGAGGAGAGGATCCAGCTTCTGGTGATTTCTGTGTTGTCTTCATGCTGTAGCCATGTTTGTCAGAAGTCAAAGAACTTGATGATAAGGTGCCAAAGAATTTAACAAGTTTTTCTCTTTGCATTCTTGCTAGAGTAAATTTTGGTAAGGAGGGCTCTATTTTCTCTGGAAGATTCCTGTGTTTATCTATATCAGTTGTTATGCTGAATAGTTTTGAAATTTCATTGGATTCCATAGCAGTATTAATTAACTCCAACATATTCTTGATTTCAGAAATGTTCTTTTTTATTTTATCCAGATGTTTCTGTAGAGTTTGTAACTGTGTGTTTTTCATCTCATCAACTTCAGCTTTAAGTTTCTTGACAAGTTTGTCAATTTCTCTGTGCCAGTCCTCTCCATGTTTTGTTATGGCTGTTGAGAAATCTCCATATTCCTTCTCTGACTGACTCATTCTGTTTTGTACATCAGAGGCAATGTCCTGGTAGGTGGGATATATTGTCTCATTTAGCTCAATTTGTTCTTTTTTGATCGTATCCTTTTTTTCATTAAGAACTTGTAAGATTTTTAATAATTTATGACCTAGATGTTGATCGGAAGCAAGGCAGGTGACACACATAGGAATGTCACAATGCTTACAGTACATTTCACATCGTTCTTCGGTATGAGTTTTGCAAACAGGGTAAATGGGTGTAGTTTTTCTAAGAATAAATCGTACAATTTCATGATTTTTTGATTCATCAGATATCATGTGTTCTCCCACACAGGCCTTACACAGGTTGACAAGACATGTATCACAGTGCATTTCTACCACAGCGGTTTTACAAAGGTCACATCGCATCACATCCTGGGCACTGGTACGGGGGTCCATGATCAGACTTGATCTAGTAGAATAAAAATTACATTTGTTAAAATATTCTTTTGGCACCTTTGGGATTTTTTTTGGTGAGGGGGTTTGAGAGGGGGGTGATAATGAGAATCTAAAGGCTGGTTAATACACATTAAAACTTGCATTATAAGTCATGGAACTTAAGACTTGGCAATGGAACATTGCTCTGTTTCTTAATACAAGACTTAGCTGACCTTTAGATTAAAGTGAACACAAAGTATTTTTGAATAAGATGATGAATGTGTTCACAAAATTAATGTTTTTTTTTTTCAACCTCCCCCTTTACATTTCTCTCTCTCTCTCTCTTCATTCAGCTATAACCTTGATCATCTTGATAAAATGACGTAGAATATTACACATTACTGTTAAAGATCAAGATGTTTAAAAGATGGAAAATTTTTAAACAAATCTTGTTAATAGTTTGGGTTTGCAAAATTTTCACTAATTGCAAAAAATTATCTGCAAAATTTATCAAAAATAAATTCAGTCTTTAATTTACGTACTTAATTAATGGTGCCTGTGTTGTCCATCAAATGCAGCCTGCCTCTATATGTACAGAGTTGACATGACCAGCTGACTGTCAAATATTCAACTGGCAAATATGTAATCACATCCCTATCTAAAATCAAAGTACTGAAAGTACTGCTACGAGTTGATGGTATTGTTTGTACGTTGTTTAACATCCCTCTCGAGAATTTTTACTCATATGACTAGGCATCACCATTTGCCAATGTAGAGCTGCAAAATTTTGCCCTATGCTCGGCACTTTACGGCCAGACTCATTCTGTTTTGTACATCAGAGGCAATGTCCTGGTAGGTTGGGTAAATTAATTCATTTAGCTCAATTTGTTCTTTTTTGATCGTATCCTTCTTTTCATTAAGAACTTGTAACATTTTTAATAATTTATGACCTAGATGTTGATCGGAAGCAAGGCAGGTGGCACACACAGGAACGTCGCATAGCTTACAGTACATTTCACATTGTTCATGGACATGAGATGAACATCCAGGATAAAGAATAGTAGATTTTCTAAAGATAAATGGAACAACTTTGTGTTTCTTGGATTCTTCAGAGATCATATGTTCTCCCACACAGGCCTTACACAGGTTGACAAGACATGTATCACAGTGCATCTGTACCACAGCGGTCTCACACAGGTCACATCGCATCACGTCCTGGGCACTGGTACGGGGGTCCATGATTAACTTAGGCCTAAGTATATTAATAAAATTTTTTTTTTATTTGTATGTACTGTAAACATATTACATTTGGCTGCGTATTCTTTTTAGCAATTTTGGTGGAAAGCAACCTCCGCAAATTCAAGTACAAGTTACTACAACGCTTTATGTCTTGCACTTAATAAGTTATACCGTACATATAAAAAAGAAAATAAAGATATGCACTAAATTAAATCCACGCTAACTTGTTCAAAATCCAATTTACGCCAAATATTGAACACGCTAAATATAATACATTTACAGTATTTCTATATTATTTTTTAAAAGTCATGAAATCAAACAAGGATTTATTTGTAATAGGACGTTGATGGATTAAAAAAAATGCACATGCAAATTTTAGTTTCTTAAAATGAAATTGCAAGTAAATAAGGTCTAATAAAAATTTATGTGTGACAGTGTACTATGTATCGTATAAAATCAGCCCTATTAAATGGTTACCTGAATTAATTGGATTTTGTCCCTACTTTTTAATCAAGCCTGCCTCAGAGATCACATGACTGTTTGACTGTCAAGTTGGCTATTAGTTAAATGTAATCACATTCCCTTCTTTTAGACTTTTAAACTTCCTGGTCTGTGTATATATACGTTTGTATATATAATTTTTGAAGATTTGACCTCTACATCCCTTTATTACAGATTATTGATAAATAAAAAATTTGTGATTACAGTGTTAAGATATGAAAACACTGAAGTCACACTTAATTTTTTCCTTAAGTCAATATTGTGTAGCGAGGTTGTTTCTAAGGATTTTACACCCCCTGCAATTTTCTACTTTGGTTTAATTCATCATTACTTTATCTAGAAGTTTTCTTCTCATCTTTTCTTTCCTTTTCAGCCTTCTTTATGATAATCTTGATTTGATTTTTATTTTCAAGATGTAGTACCTACAGTTACCTGGTTACTGTAGTAATTTTATAAACTGCAGACATACTTTTTTCCATGGGGTCATGATTTCGCGGAATCTCAATTTCTGTTTAATCCATGGGTTGAAAATTACGCAGATTTCTCAGACTGTCACTGTATGCCTTGCATTTATATTATGTATGCTTGCCAAGGATAAATTTCTTTATAAAATTTGTTCCAGCGTACATGGGGTAAATTAATACAACGTGGAAAAAGTACTTCTACAGTATCTCAAGTCATCTTTCCTATTTTTTAATAGAATTTGCATACAAATGTCATTGCTTTGAATCTTGCTATCTTCTCTTTTCCACCAGATTCAAACCCCTTTTCAGGATCTTGATGTATATTTTTAAAACCTGATGTCCTTCCTTTATTTATCTCCCATCTGTTTAAATTACAAGGATGGTCTTCCTTCCTTCATTCATCTCCCATCTGTTAAAATCACAAGGATGGGCGATGTTTATTGTCTTTATTTCCTTCAAATATCTTCTGTATCAGCTATCTTTTAGTAGCCATTTTTTCCCTTCCCTTTTTCTAAGATTGGATAGAATGCTATTGATTTGAACTTTGGGGGGTAAAATCTAGAATATTCTAGAAATTGTTAAAACATGATATTACTGGAACAATCTGGACATACACAAAATTTAAGAATGTTCTAGATAAAATGACCGAACATGTTGACCACTCTGGAACGTTCAAGGAACTTAATGTTACTAGTGATCTGCAGTACTATTTGATTTGTTAACTTTATCTCAAACATGTACAATGGGCATTTTTATGCACGCTGATCGATAGATCGGGGCATATATTGTTTTTATCCTGTTTGTCTGCTAGTCTCTCTGTCTGTCTGTTGTCAACTTTAACCTTTGCCATAACTTTTGAACACAGAGAGATAGACACTTAATATTTGGTATGCATACACCACTAATTAATTAAGGTCTTTTTTGGCGGTGACCTATATGCTAAAAATAGCTTTTTCTAACTTTCACCATAAGTTTTGAACCATAGGAGATACAGACTTCATATGTGGTATGAATAATGTATAAAGTAAAATGTTTGCCTCGTTTAATTTTCACCCCTTTGCCCTCTTTGGAAGTGAGTGAATTGAATTTAAAACAGTACGAATTAAAAGTAAACAATATCTTAAACCAAAAATCTTGTTTGGTGAATTTTAAACTGTGCAAACTTGTTTCAAAATGTGCAAGGGCGAAAATAACAAGGGGGAAAATAACCCTGTACACAGTACTCCACTAATTCTTTCAAATGACAACAAGGTCAGTGACCTTTTAACAATGACCTTTCAACCTTGAGTGCGATCTATATGCTAGAAATTGCTTTGAACTTTGATGCTGCTGGGCACATTGTGTTTTACAAACAAATCTTGTTTAAGTATTGAACTTGTCTAGGTTAATGACAGAAGAACTCTCTTTTTCTCTTCCAGTAACCAGACCAAGACGGTGTTTGAGGGTCGAGTTCTCATCCTGAAGATATTGGAGGGATGTTTATCAGACACCAAGAGAAGTAAAAATTTCAGTTCTCTTAACAATTGATATCACAATTCAAAGAATCAGTGTCTTTGTCTAACATTGTTTTTCAAGAAAAAAAGGCTTAGAGGAACGTGTTAACTAGCAGTAAATCTTGGATAAAAAGAACTTCCTTATATCTCCTATTAAAAAAATATCCTGAACAAATATTTACAATCCTGTAATTGTTTTTATAAAACATTTCTCTACATGAGAAACTCAGTTACTAGTATATGGAGGCAAGCTTCAAGGTCCGAGTTTCCTAAACACCAAGTTTTACTGTACAATAAATTTTTATTCCAGTTGCAGAGTCCCTGAGCAGTAGCGGCGAGAACAGTGAATGTCACACAGTGCTACAGTGGTGCCACCATCATGTGGTCAGTAATAGGGAATACTTCATCCCCTCCACCCACACGTCAGGGGACGAAACCCCCACCCTGGGAAACACTCGCATCACAAGGTCACCGCAGGAGGAGTTACTGTCCTTTGGTAAATGATAAAAAGTTTTCTTGAACACTACAAGGAAATTTGTTCAATAGATGCTTTCCCAAGAACTAAATATTCATTGTTTTTCATTTTTTTGTATATCATATATTGAAGAATAATCTGTTTGAAATTTTAACAAGATGGCCTTTGCCCCTCTGGTCAAATTTAAGTAATTGAAGAGTGGTCTATTTATAGCCTTCACTTGATGGTTTTTGTGCTTCTGATCATTTTGAATTAATTGAGGAATGATATATTTGTAGCCTTCACTCGATGGTTTTTGCTGAAGATGATATGGCTGCAGAGTAAGCCGGAGTGTGCAGGGTTACACGACAAGTGTCAGAAGATTTCTGTGGAACTCCTACAGGTCATTAAATGGGGCGACCTCTTCTCCTTTTCCCGACTCCTGACTGAACTTATTTATACCATAGCAGGTACATGGAAATTTATATTTTACATGGTTCACCCATCACTCATAATAAGAAAACTTGATTATTTTTGTTGGTCTTTGCTTGAAGTTAGCTATTATTTCTAAGCTTGACTCATCAGACTAGTTCCCAGGAATTAATAATTAGTTTTAGTTTGTAAGCTTGAAGTGAAAATTGGCTAAGTTAAAAATAATAATCAATTTAGTAACTTTCAGTCTAATATGATGGTTCCTTAGAAACTAAATACATAATTTTTTGCCTTTTGTATGTCTGCTTTATTTAACATTATTTTGAATTGTTAAATAGAACTTGTCAAGATCAATGAAAACCTCTACAATGGAGATGCCGGGGGAACCCTGCAGAGATTTTCTGTAGACGAGGAGACGGTTAAGAGGAGCTTAAAGGACCCAGTGAAGGTAAAAATAGTTACAGAGTTTACAGACTAAAAAAAAGATAGACATTCATGATCATAAAAAATTCTCATATATTTAACACAACATTTGAATTGCAATGCTCACTATGCTGTTATTTAATTGGTCTGTTTACCGTGAATCTTAAAGTTTCAGAATTCAGATATGCTAGTAAAATTTAGAATGTTTATTTTAATTCCAGGATGAAGTGGAAACTGAAACAGACATCATCACTATACCAAGTTTGGACATATTTACTGTAGAGGAGTGTGAAAGTTTACAGATGAACTTAACGTAAGTATATTGAAGGGGGGGGGCAATTTTCATGGATTGCTGAAATTTAACAGATTTATTATTGTCAAAGTACACCTGCATGATGCATAACTGTTAACTTTCAGCATTGAATTCTACTAAGAAAATTTAGGCAGTTTATAAGTTTTTTTTTTGAATTGTTGAAATAATCTTAGGTTTCTATTTTTAGGAAAGTATTGCTGTCCTTGTGTGATGACCTTGATTTAGTGGGGAATCCCCTGTGTGACGTGGTTTGGGGAGCCATGTGCTGCCATCTGGAATTTTATGATATTGAGATGAAAATTGTGAGTAGATTTCTAATTCCACTAAGAATTCTTTGAAAGTTAGCATTCAAACTGCATTTAGAATTATTGCCATTTTTTTTTCTTCAAAATCCCATTCCTGCAATGGCAAAGAAATGGGATTTAAAAAAAAAAAAAAAATTTCTGTCTTTAATATGTTGTCCGAACTCTACATTTCCCACTATTGCGGAGTTAACTTATTACATACTATAGCTTAATAGTTATATATGACTGTGTTTGATGACCTGTATTCCTGTAGGAGTCACTGAGAGTGATAGAGAAGCTGTTGTTAGCTGGACTTCCACAGATTCACATACATGACTACTTCATAGCCTGTCTGAGTGCTCTAGTAGAACTGCTCTGTGAGGGCTGTAAGGAGGCAGAAAGCAGGTAATACAAAAACTGTACTGTATACAGGGTTTTTTTTTTGCCCCTTGTTATTTTTACCTTTCACTCTTGTGAACAATTTGCACCATTTTAAATTCACCCATTTATAGTTTGTTAAAGAAATACCGTATATACTTGCCTATAAGTCAGTTGTATTTTTGAAGCTCATGTTAGAAAGACTGACCTTTTAAAATACCTATCTTTTGATATCTCACCTATCAGTCGGACATAGAGCTTTGGACCAAAGTTAAACTCCCAAAAATCCGACTTATAGGCAAAAATATACAGAAATACTGTACTCTTTGAATTTGCCCCGTTTAAATTCATCCAAATAATGGTAGGACGAAAGGGGCGGAAATAAAACAGGGGCAAAATTTTCCTTGTATACAGTAGCTGAAAAATTGTGACTGAGATTCATGTTAAAATGACAGAATGTACAGTGAAAACTGTCTTCTCCGACACCTGTGCAATAGATTTACATGTATATGACTGTGTTCCTTAAAATTACATGTAATTTGTATAGGATTCCCTGAGAGCTGAATAATTGGAACTGAGCTTCATACTTAAAATGACAAATTCAGTACATGGTCTTCTGCATGAAAATCTTTCTATATCTACTTGTGTTAAAAGCTCAGTATGTCTTGTTCCATTCCTGTGGGAAGAAAATAAAACAAGGACGATACAATTTCCATGTAAACAGTGTGCTTTCTAATTCTACAGAGAGAGACAGGAGCTAGAGGAGAGGACAGCCCAGGTTCTGTTGAGCGTGTGTCTGGCCGACAAGAAGCCCCTGGCCCCCAGTCACCTGTCAGACTTCCAGCATCAGAACGTCCTACAGAAAATGTGTCGCCACATCCAACAACATAGCTTCCACAGCCTGGTTACTGTTGCCATGGCAATGTCCTTGTCTGACCTTCTGAGTCACTGCTTAGAGGCTCTTACTGTAGCTGGTCCCTCAGAAGGGGAAACCAAACACATCAAAGACCAAGTCTTCTCTGTACTGTTACAGGAAATTGGAAAGAATACTAGGTCACAGGTAAGTAAAATTAGGAAAGGTCAAGGCTAGGTGACATTTAAATGGGTTTTAAGAATTTATTTATTTTTGAACATAATTTGAAAAAAAAAAACAGTTTTCTGATTTTTATTTTCCTGTCAACATTTTTTTCTTCTCTGTGCAGTACCTGATCAGGCCTCTGGTGATTTTGTTAATGTCTGACATCAAACAGACCTATAGTGGACTAACAGATACATCAGTTACCATGGCAATGGACAAGACAGAAACAGCTCCATCACAGTTTAAACGCAAAAGGTATTTTATATATGTGACAGTTACATGTACATGTAAAATTCATCACCCCATCTGATTGAGTAATGTTAGAATTTATAATATAGACTTGCTTCAATCTTTTTTTTAACAGAAAGGCAGATGAGCCACCTACCCAACAGAAGGCCAAACCACCACACAGATACCTGAGACTGAAATCAAAGATTAAAAAACTCATCAGCAGCTTAAAAGACCCGAATCAGGTAAAGGATGGGTTAATTCATCACACCACACTGTACCATCATAGATAGTTCTAAAGTAACACCTGTTTAGTACAAACACAGATATTACGAATTCACGGATAAAGCAAAGTTATCTTGGATCTCCAGCTATAAAAATTTATTTAATTTCTTGTACAGAAATAACAAATTAACAATATAGCAAACTACTTTCAGAGGTCCTGGCGACTTCATTATAACCAAGTTTTACTGTACGTGTATTTAATATGCTGGAATATCATTGGTGGTTTTGTTGGACCTTTTATATACTATATTTAGGACAAGCATGCTGAGATTTTGGAGGGGATTCACACTGCAATTAAGGTGATCAGTGTGGGTGTCATGACAAGCTCAGAGGCTTCATCTAGCCACAAAAAAATGTAAGTTCTCCTCTGAAAAGGTGAGGTTTTTTGTGGTCTTCAAAGTGTATGAAAATTAATCCAATAAATGTCACCATTCAATTACTCATAGAAAAGTATCGTACTCTCTTATTTAAAAAAGTCTTCATCTTAATACCTGGATTATTTAAAATGAAGGTCACTATTTAATAATAATTTTATGTCGGAAAGGTTTTTATCTGCATTATTATTTTGTTTGCATTATCAGTCTTCCAGAAGATGCAAGCTCTGTGTTGTTATGGTTACCACGTGACCTTGTGGAGAGTGTCCTTGACACCTGGAAGTTGACCTTGCAGTACAGTCACCACTGGAACCCTGATGAACTGAATGTCAACACCTTGTCTATAGTTAGGTCTATAGTGGCCCTGCTGGACACACAAGGTACTACATGAAGACTTAAGAAGATTGAAAATCCAATACATTGATCCATAAACTTCATTTTTTGTTGACCAATCTACAGTGTGTACATTTTATTGCTAAATTATGTTTATATGTAAATATTTAAGCATGTTTATATTAAACGAATGGGTGTAAAGTCCTCTGTCTGTAGAATAAGACACAATCAGTTATAGGGTGTTATGAAACTGAACATATCAGATGATTTGATTAGTTGATTAGTTAATATCAGAGATGAGCAATTCACGTCTCTTTTTTAAAAACCAATTTTTATTCAGTGAGTTACATGTTTTATATGTGCACATGGTTTTAAGAGAAACGCTATAGTTTTAAATATTGTTGTAGAGTGGACTGATCATGAAGATACAATGTGTTGGATGTTGTCACTACCATGGTTACTAGTAAGTACATTTAGATATAAAGACCATTAGCTGTTTGATGTCCCATTTTGAGTTATTTTTGAAACTTAAGTATCTTGTGCATAACACCACAGGTGAAACTAAAATTCATTCTAAGGCTGCAACTGCAAACTGAATTTGACTTCAACTTAGTATTATTTGACTAATACATGTCACAAAAACCCAGTTTCTCCTCTGAGAATTGCTAATTGAATCCATATCCTCCACAGAATGATCCCTCCTGGATGGACCTGAAACCCGCCGAGTCTAAGACAGTCAGCAAGATCAGTCAGGAAATCTCCGATAAATTAGGTTAAATTTATTTTTTGAAAATTTGCAATTTAAAATATTTCAAAAATAGCTTGCAATTTTAAGTATTTCAAAAATAGCTTGCAATTTAAAGTATTTCAAAAATAGCTTGCAATTTAAAATATTTCAAAAATAGCCTACAATTTAAGTATATCAAAAATGGAAATTGTACTCATGTTTATAATAGATATGTCTGGTCAGAATTTTATCATTGTGTCTGTGTTCATTGAAGATAATGAAGTCAGACGTGAGTGTCTCAAAGGGCTGTCTTTGTTGCCTAAAGATGTTTCCCCCCAATGGAGGGTACATGTGTACCGACAAGCATGTGTAAGTAAACCAACGCTACAGTAAGTTACCCAACCCTAGACTTGCTCAAGTCTCTATGTTTTAGGCTATCTTTCATACTTTTTGATTGTTTGATAACATTTAACTATGACAGAGAGCAGAGGAAAGCAATACAAACTAGTGCTAATTGTAACGGGGACCGTTACAGATGTTCCCCAAACGCTCCCCAACTACCTTTTGGTGCCATATTCCCTGTAAGCTTCATTAAATAAGATGAGACTTGAGCAAGTCTATATACCCAACACTGCATGTGGAAATGGAATAAAATGTAACTTTTAAAAAAGTATTACAGTTTTTGAAATGTTACTTCTGTGTTTACAGACAGACTCAGATACTGAAGTGAAGATAGCAGCTGTCCAGTGTCTGCCCATGCTACTCGTTCATCTTGGACCAAATGCAAATCACCTGGTTCATGACCTTTTGCTGTAGGTTTTTTGTTTGCCTTTAACCCTTGAGTCAGTGAATGATGATGAAATCCAATCATATGTTGATTCATGAAGAATTTCTTTTTTATGTTTTTAAACCATTTTTAGCTCACCTGAGCCGAAGGCTCAAGTGAGCTTTTCTGATCACATTTTGTCCATCGTCCGTCCGTCTGTCCGTCCGTCCGTCTGTCTGTCCGTCTGTAAACTTTTCACATTTTCGACTTCTTCTCAAGAACCACTGGGCCAATTTTGACCAAAATTGGTACCAAGCATCCTTGGGTAAAGGGAAATTTAAATTGTTAAAATGAAGGGACATATCCCCTTGCAAGGGGAGATAATCAAGAAAAGACAAAAATAGGGTTGACAGAATGGTCAAAGCTTCTCAGGTGAGCGATGTGGTCCATGGGCCTCTTGTTTTAATGACAGACCAATGGTCCATACAACTGATTCTGTGACCCAGGAAGCCCTAGTCTCCATAGCTGGGATACTGGCTTGTGTCATTTGTAGAAAGGCTGTACTCAGGTGAGTTGTGCAGGCCTATTGTTCAAAGTATCAAAAAACCACAATTATTATTTCTGATAAACATTATATACTAGAGCTTTGTTTATTCGAATGCCAGTAATACAGTTTCTACAAATTGCTTTGGAACACAAGCATCCAGACTAAAGAAGCATGACGGAATAGTTTATAAATGTTCATATAGGCAATTTGTAAAAACAAAAATTTTAACTTCAATCTAATTTTTTTTCAGGAAAGAGAAAAATAAGTTTGGATTGGTGGAACACAGTCGTAAAATCCAGTGTTTATCCTGTGACAATCTGCTGGGTGGGTATTATCAAGGTCATCAAAGTCACATGACCAATTACTATCTCTTCCGAAATCAAGTTTTTATTCTCATCAAGAATATTGAAAGTAATTATGATTTAATGCTTACTGTATAAATAACGGGTGAAAGTTTCATCCAGTATGTATTATGAGGTAAATACTTTGGTCATAAACAGCTTGAAGTTGCCATACTTTATTTGTGAGCTTGATTTTTGTTTTCAGATAAACATGAGAATGCTTCATCAAAAGAGAGACCCAAACTTGTAGATCCAAACATGTTCTCACCTTTCCTGAATCTTATTGGTCGACACAACACCCAAGTGAAACTAAGTCAGTATTCAATTTTATTCTCACAAATTTAAGAATATGACAATTGAAAATTAGGTGCTATTTACTTGTATGAGATAAATATCTGTATAACATTCATTTAGATAAATGTTTAGATAATTAAAAAGAAATGAAAAATTCTTAACATATGCAAATGAATCATTAGTTATATAATTATGATATAGATTGTGGTCTTGATAATACAATCATTTACTCTAAATTTAGCTGAATTATTTAAAAACAATATCCCCATCAGTTTTAAGTAAACAGGCTTAACCATTTAGTGCCTTGGGAGAAAAAAAATAGCATTCAAGTTTGACCCTAAATATTCTGAAGTTAAACGTTTACTGTATCTTGTATAGAAAAGTTTTACAGATTTGTATGATCAGATTAATTTATCTGTCTGTAGAGCTGATTAACTGTAGTCTGGAGAGAATCTTTGGACACATTGGAGTCCGCTCTAACAACAGCTCCACCATACAGATGTTAAAGACGTGCATGTCCCTCATCCAGGACCCCGACTTCGGGGTCAGAGAACAGTTCAGGTATCAAACAGTCTTATTACCTATCAGTCTATATCATTTAAATGAAAAATGGACATTTGAAAGAGGCCAATAACCTTTTAAAATGATTATAACTTTTCTTTGCCTTGAAAATAATGTAAAGCCATGTAAAGTAATTTTGGATCTGCAGTCTGGTACACAAGCACATGCTAATAGTTACGATGATTTTTGTTTTCTCTCAGTAAGATTATTGGTTCCATGGTCGGGGACGGAAACAGTGACTCCAATCAGCTGATTGTTCGAACATTGAAAGAGACGCTGGAGTCTGCAAGGGTCCAACAGAATATAAGACTACAACAGACCGTGATCTTAACAATCGCTCAGATTGGAAGGTAAGATTTACCACAGGTCAACAGAATATCAGAGTACAACAGACCTTGATCCTAACGTTTGCCCAGATTGGCAGGTAAGATTTACCGCGGATCCAACAGAACATCAGACTTCAACAAACCATGATCCTAAAGATAGTTCAGATTGGAAGGTAAGATGCACCGCGGATCCAACAGAACATCAGACTTCAACAGACCACAATCCTAAAGATAGTTCAGATTGAAAGGTAAGATGCACCGCGGATCCAACAGAACATCAGACTTCAACAGACCACAATCCTAAAGATAGCTCAGATTGGAAGGTAACAACAGACCATGATTCTAACGATCACTCAGATTGGAAGGTAAGATATACAGCGGGTTCAACAGAATATCAGAGTACAACAGACCCTCAGGATCCTCATGATTGAGCAGATTGGCAGGTAGGATTTACTGTGGAATCATCTTGTTCAGGGGGGTCAATTTTTTCATGGATTTCAAAGATCACTCTCACCCATGAATTTGTATTGATAACTCTGTCACCAGATCAGTTTATCAAATCCTCTCTATGTAAAAGTTTCCACAAAGTATGTCTCAATGAACATATTGTAAAATTTTAGTTGCCTGCTCATTAGGGGATAAACTAATCCAGAAAATACTGACAGGGCGTGATTTATTATTATGATAATTATATAACTTAAACTGAGGACCTGGCAATTTTTAATGTGAGCTTTATGTTTACTTTAGAGTAGCTGAGGATGAGCTGTTACTTGTGGTCATCATTAGTTTACTGGAAAACATGCTGTCTAAAGTCCAGTTAATCGCCGCAATAGCATACCAACAGGTAGGCATTGTCATAATGACATTTTCTTTAACATTACACTTTTACATTGAGATGGATTTTGAAGGTACCAAAATCATTTTTAACAAAAAATTAAGTATGTAAAGTTAAACCTGTTGAAAGGATGCATATAATAATTGGGCTCCATCATATACAATGAATTGACCTGAACATCATATGGATATATTGGGAGGTTAACAAGTATTTCTCTATTGGTTTTCAGCTAAAATCGGTGGCAAAATACAAGAAAACCAAAACTCAGAATTTGTTTCTCAACTCAAGACAGCAGATTTGTAAGGTAGATGAAGGGCTATTACAGTAAGCTTAATGATGTGAAAGCAATGTTATTAACAACATAATAGGACTGAAAAGCTTTAATCAAATCTGTATTTTAGTTTTTGGTGACAGCAATGTTAGACTCCCAGAAAAGCAATGCTGGCAGATCAGCAGATGAGATATTGAGAGATGTGGCTGACGTTTTAGATTTCAGAGACTGCAAATCTTTTCTGAAGGTCAGTGCTTATCAATTACGATAAACGTGTTGTGCTAATCTGGAATTTCTCTTTATGCCCTTAGGCACCAACATTTTTAACCTCTTGACCTTGAACTACATTTGGAAACTTTTATCTTGGCCATGAGCTATCATAAGGGAGCATCAGTGTTTTACTAACACATCATGTTTCACTTATATCTCAATGTGTGGTAATTTTATAGTTGGAAGAAAAAATTGTTTAATGTGCATAATTTTTCAAAGTACATTGTAACAATGCATCCTTTAAATTATCTATGTATTTTTACAACAGGCCGCGGGGAAGTGTATGATCCCTCAGTTGGTCAGTACAGCCTCATCAGAAGCGTCCTCCCTCATCAAAATGATCGCCACCATCCTAGATCTACCTGTAAGTCTGTGTTATACACTCAGTAATATTAACATCAGAAGCTTCATATCAAAATGACCGCCACCATCCTAGATCTACCGGTAAGTCTGTGTTATACACTCAGTAATATTAACATCAGAAGCTTCACATCAAAATGATCACCACCATCCTAGATCTACCAGTAAGTCTGTGTTCTATAATAAGTAAATTCAGGGCATCCCATCCATATCTCCAAATAGCCTATGATCTGTTGACGTATTGCAACATTCTAAAGCTTCTGATAAATCTGCTTTATAGATTCATTATTTATTTATGCATGTTTATTGTCGGAGCCTTCTCATTTAATAAAATGGTGAAGTTTTTTTTAAAGAAATGAGAGGTACTCAGATTTTATAACACAGAAATAAAAGTTACAAGGAGAAAAGAAGGGTACATATATTGCATTTCAAAATTGTTTAGACAGAAATTGACAAGTTTACAGTTTTATACATTATGTTTGTAACATAATAGATATAGTGACCTGGGTAATAATAACAATTATAAACTATCAATGTTACAGAGTCGTATGAAACTGTTACTGGAGAACATTAAGTACGTGTTTGCGTACCTCGTCTGTTTCTGTCAGCGCAGTGAGATGGAGCGAGCCATCATTTTTCTTCAGGTAAGTGAGCTAAGTGCTACGTACCTTTTTTTCACCTTAAAAAAGACATTGTGTAAATATATCATTTTGATTGGTTTGTTTAGGCATTAAAAGCCAATGGATTCTCCACGTACATGTGTATACATGTAGAGATATTTTGTGTAAATTTTTTGATTTTAGGCTAAGTTATTTGGTTCTCTGATTTTATAACAGAATGAGACTGACCTTGAACTTGCCCAGCTGTTGAGGATGAATTTCCAGGTGGTTCATCAGGAACTCCTTCTGTATCTCAGTACCCACTATAACCAGGTACTAAAGTCTGTAGATCTTTATCATAGTAGTGCTTTATATATAAACTTTTGATCGATTGTAATGAGTAAGGGGTGGGGGAATTTGGTACAGATACATGTACATGAAATTTCTTACGAGAGAAATTCAAAATTATGATGGGAATAATTTTTGTCAATAAAACAATGCAGTAGTAATAGAAATCAAATATTTTAATACTGGAAATAAATTGAAAATGCTTAATTAAAAGATTGCTGCTGATTTTGTGTTAATGAAGGTATTCAATGGACTACGACATCTGTCCACCTATGACCACAATTACACTGGTCCTAAAGATATCAAGACTTCAGAACAAATGGCTGATTACCTCCAGCCAAGACTTTTAGGGGTCATCGCATTCTTTGACTTCCAGCTACTTAACGCCAGCACTCCATTGTCCGACAAAAAACTGGTAAGTCAAAGTGTTGTGGAGTAGGGTTTATCTTTGTTTGAAAACTCGGTTCAAGTTAATTTTAGAATCGGGTTTGAGGTTTCAGTATTGCCATGGAATACCTATGGGTGAAACAGACTTCTTTCTTAACGTTTTACAATGTTTTACTTTTCATTATGCAAATTGATCTTACAAGCGTACTTTCAGAGCTTCTTTTTTCTTTGTTCTGAGGTCATCTCTTTGAAATATTGTTTGAATGCCCTCTCACGATCAACTGACTAAAAATCACCTGATTCAAATTTTTTTTTTAAATTCTAGGACATGATTTTTTTTAATTCGTCTGATCCTGTCAACAAATATTTGAAATTTTCTGGGGGAAAAAAAGATTTTTTTCCACCTACCTAGTACCGACTCATTATACTGACCATGAATAGGGAGGGGGCAAGCAAACATCATTTTACAGATGGCCTGACTGTTCATTTTTATTCCAAGTTTATGTGAAGTAAGTTTGGCTTTCATTTTAGACAATGGAGAGCCTGACAGCCATTATTAAACTGATGGGGAAGAAACACATAGGAACAATACGCCACAAAGTCATCGGAACCCTCAGGTTTGTGTGACCTTGTTACTTACAGTTTGTAGACCTCTTACTCTTTGTAATTTATAGCTGTATGATCTGTATAGATCTTGACTGCTTTGACTTTTGGAAAAGGAAGATATTTTATAAGGTTAACTATTTTATTACACTGTATATACATGTACATCAAGCAAGTAAAATAAGCACAACTGTTCTACAATTACATCATGTGTTTAAAATTGAAACACGGAAGATGAGATACAAATTACAAAGTTATCCCCCTTTAGTAAACAATAAACTTTTGGGGAAGGCACTAAATGAACATTTTTTGAAAGATAGCCCCCTTTCATAGAAAAGACATCTTGGGGGATGAGGTACAAAAATTTCAGAAGGATATTTTACGCATTGGCCTTTTCAATTAGTTTTCATCATCGATTGTTTTGTCTTGTATTGTTGTTTTAATTGTATCTTTGTCCAGTTTGCTGGATTTGAGAAATCGATCCAGTTCTTTACCTGCATCTTGATACCATATTTGAAAGAAATGGCAATTTTCCAGTCAATTAAGCACAAAAATTCAGTTATAAAAGTATGCACAATTAGTATGTAAAATGCATTCACATCCAGAAGTGAAATATGTCTACATGATTTGTTTACATAAAAAATCAGTATCAAGATATTTTGGAAACAAGCACTAGCATTGAATTCTATACAAGTAATGATGAAAGGATGCTAAAATGATGCTTGATTAAGTAATTTTCTGGCTGTAACAAGATAAATAAAAAAATTGATAGATTATGAATGAAACAAGAAAATAAAAATACAGATTATATACATCATTTTTATGATATTCAAAAACCCTGAAAATTTATTTCTATTTGTAAAGATTCCTGATTTTTATATAAACTATAAACATTTTTTCTTCACAAGTAAATAAATTTGATTTTGCCCC